>OX401414.1:30153378-30695878 GCA_947846245.1 Cerastoderma edule
CTGCCTGCCTGCCTGCCTGCCTGCCTGACTGCCTGCCTGCCTGACTGCCTGTCTGCCTGCCTGCCTGCCCTCTTTCCCTCCCTCCCAGCCTGGCTGCCTTCCTAGCTGCCTGCCTGTCTGCCTGCCTCCCAGCCTGCCTGCCTGCCTCCCTTCCTGCCTGCCACCCTGCATTTCTCCCTGCCTGCCTGTCTTGATCCTTGCCTGCCTGCCTGCCCGCCTGCCTGCCTGCCTGCCCGACCGCCCGCCCGTCCGTCTAACATGTTGTTTGCCTTATGGGGCAATTTTTACACAAAAACCGTATTTCTATGATTCTTTGTTGGAAGATCTCGGTTCCTAAACCTATCTTTAGTTCTCATCAAAATAACAATGTTTTGTATAAGGATGGGGTTTTAGATCATGCCTAATGTAAATAAGATATCAAAATTTAGATATAACAAAAACTGCCACGAATTCGTGGAAGGGTTAGGCAAACAGAAATATTGTCCCTCGAAGTTGACGTCATGTGAAATTGGGCGCCAATAATCCCAAGTTGAATTTCCGTGCGGTAATACTCCAATTATTGAATTTGGGGCCAAATACCTATATTTAGAATCAAACATGTACTGTATTGATAAATCATTGTGTGTTAAAGAGAGTAACTTATATTCTTAAAAGCCCTCCTAATGCATGACATAAAGCACGGCCCACCTAACTCGGATGATCACAGCTGTAACAGTGTGGAAGAATGAAATATCTACGTCCGGATCTTTCGGACTAGGGTCCGCCTAATGACAGTAATAAATAAGGGGATGAGTGTGTGTACAGGTGTGCATATGTTTGTTTACCATTCCTACAAGTGTATGCTAAGATAAATTTGTTGTTATTTTCTTTGACACTTATTAGCTGCATATTCTTCAGGTGAAATAAAATGTTCTTCTATCATATAAAAAGTAAATGCCAAGGAGAACAAGTTTTGGTATAAATATGCATAACAGGTTTGCTATAGGAATAATCATCAGCAATTATTGTAAGAAGACTATGGATGATACAATTTATCATCACTTGGTCCTTAATCGGGGTAAAAAGGGGGTGATCTGTACCTTTGATAGGGGCGATATGTACCCTCAAGAGGGGCGATATGTACCTTCAATAGGGGCGATATGTACCTTCAAAAGGGGTGATATGTTCCTTAAATAGGGGTGATCTGTACCTGTAATATGGTTGATTTGTACCTGCAATAGGGGTGATGTGTACCTTCAATAGGGATGGTTTGTACCTATAATAGGGGTGGTCTGTACCTTTAAGAAGGGCGATATGTACCTTTTATAGGGGTTATCTGTACCTTTAATAGGGGTGATCTGTAGCTTTAATAGGGGTGATCTGTACCTTTAATAGTGGTGATCTGTACCTTTAATAGGGGTGATCTGTACCTTTAATAGGGGTGATCTGTACCTCTAATAGGGGTGATCTGTACCTCTAATAGGGGTGATCTGTACCTCTAATAGGGGTGATCTGTACCTTTAATATGGGTTATTTGTGCCTTTAATAGGGGCGATCTGTACCTGTAATAAGGATGATCTGTACCTTTAATAGGGGTGATCTGTACCTTTAATAGGGGTGATCTGTACTTTTAATAATGGTGATCTGTACCTTTTATAGGGGTTATCTGTACCTTTAATAGGGGTGATCTGTACCCTTGATAGGGATAATCTGTACCTTTAATAGGGATGATCTACCTTCAATAGGGGTGATCTGTACATTAAATAGGGGTGATCTGTATCTTTAATAGGGGTGATCTGTACCTTTTATAGGGACGATCTCTACCTTTAATAGGGGTTATCTGTACTTTTATAGGTGTTATCCGTACCTGCAATAGGGGTGGTCTGTATATTCAATAGGGGTGATCTGTACCTTCAATGGGATGATCTGTACCTTTAATAGGGGTTGTGTGTACCTTTGATAGGGGTGATCTGTACCTTTAATTATTCAAAAGGGATGATCTGTACCTTTAATAGGGATGATCTTTACCTTTAATAGGGGTGATCTGTACCTTAAATAGGGGTGCTCTGTGCCTTTAATAGGGGTTATTTGTACCTTTAATAGGGCGATATGTACCCTCAATAAGGATGATATGTACCTTTAATAGGGGTGATCTGTACCTTTAATAGGGGTGATCTGTAATTTTAATAGTGGTGGTCTGTACCTTTTATAGGGGTTATATGTACCTTTAATAGGAATGATCTGTACCTTTAATAGGGGTGATCTGTACCTTCAATAGGGGTGATCTGTACCTTTAATAGGGGTGATCTGTACCTTTTATAGTGGTAATCTCTACCTCTAATAGGTGTGATCCGTACCTTTTATAGGTGTGATCTGTACCTTTAATAGGTGTGATCTGTACCTTTAATAGGGGTGATCTGTACCTTTAATAGGGGTGATCTGTACCTTTAATAGGGGTGATCTGTACCTTTTATAGGGGAGATCTCTACCTTTAATAGGGGTGATCTGTACCTTCAATAGGGGTGATCTGTACTTTCAATAGGGGTGATCTGTACCTTCAATAGGGGGGATTTGTATATTCAATAGGGGTGATCTGTACCTTTAATGGGGTGATCTGTACCTTCAATAGGGGTGGTCTGTATATTCAATAGGGGTGATCTGTACCTTTTATGGGGTGATCTGTACCTTTCATAGAGGTTGTGTGTACCTTTAACAGGGGTGATCTCTACCTTTAGTTATTCAAAAGGGATGATCTGTACCTTTAATAGGGATGATCTTTACCTTTAATAGGGATGATCTGTACCTTTAATGGGGTGATCTGTACCTTCAATAGGGGTGGTCTGTATATTCAATAGGGGTGATCTGTACCTTTTATGGGGTGATCTGTACCTTTCATAGGGGTTGTGTGTACCTTTAACAGGGGTGATCTCTACCTTTAATTATTCAAAAGGGATGATCTGTACCTTTAATAGGGATGATCTTTACCTTTAAAAGGGGTGATCTGTACCTTGAATAGGGGTGCTCTGTGCCTTTGATAGGGTTTATTAGTACATTTAATAGGGGCGATATGTACCCTCAATACGGGTGATCTGTAACTTCAATAGGGGTGATATGAACATCAATATGGGCGATCTGTACCTTTAATAAGGATTTGTACCTTTAATAGGGGTGATTTGTACCTCTAATAGGGGCGATCTGTACCTCTTATAGGGGCGATCTGTACCTTTAATAGGGGTGATCTGTACCTTTAATAGGGGTGATTTGTACCTTTAATAGGGGTGATCTGTACCTTTAATAGGGGTGATTTGTACCTTTAATAGGGGTGATTTGTACCTGTAATAGGGGCGATTTGTACCTTAAATACGGGTGATTTGTACCTTTAATAGGGTGATCTGTACCTTTAATAGGGGTGATTTGTACCTTTAAAAGGGGCGATTTGTACCTCTAATAGGGCTGATCTGTACCTTTAATACGGGTGATTTGTACCTTTAATAGGGGTGATTTGTACCTTTAATAGGGGTGATTTGTACCTCTTATAGGGGCGATCTGTACCTCTAATACGGGCGATCTGTACCCTTAATAGGGGTGACTTGTACCTGTAATAGGGGCGATCTATTCCTCTAATAGGGTAGATCCGTACCTCTAATAGGGGCGATCTGTACCTTTAATAAGGATTTGTACCTTTAATAGGGGTGATTTGTACCTTTAATAGGGGAGATTTGGACCTCTAATAGGGGCGATCTGTACCTCTAATAGGGGCGATCTGTACCTTTAATAGGGGCGATTTGTACCTCTAATAGGGGCGATCTGTTCCTCTAATAGGGTTGATCTGTATCTTTAATAGGGAAGATTTCTACCTCTAATAGGGGCGATCTGTTCCTCTAATAGGGTTGATCTGTATCTTTAATAGGGGTTATCTGTACCTCTAATAGGGGCGATCTGTACCTTTAGTAGGGGTGATTTGTACCTGTAATAGGGGTGATATGTACCTGTAATAGGGGCGATTTGTACTTTTAATAAGGATTTGTACCTTTAATAGGGGTGATTTGTACCTCTAATAGGGGCGATCTGTACCTCTAATAGGGGCGATCTGTACCTCTAATAGGGGCGATCTGTACCTCTAATAGGGGTCATTTGTACCTCTAATAGGGGCGATCTGTACCTCTAATAGGGGCGATCTGTACCTCTTACAGGGGTCATTTGTACCTGTAATAGATGTGATTTGTACCTCTAATAGGGGCGATCTGTACCTTTAATAGGAGTGATTTGTACCTGTAATAGGGGTGATTTGTACCTCTAATAGGGGTGATCTGTACCTTTAATAGGGGTGATTTGTACCTGTAATAGGGGTGATTTGTACCTGTAATAGGGGCGATTTGTACTTTTAATAAGGATTTGTACCTTTAATAGGGGTGATTTGTACCTCTAATAGGGGCGATCTGTACCATTCTGTACCTCTAATAGGGGCGATCTGTACCTTTAATAGGGGTGATCTGTACCTTTAATAGGGGTGATTTGTACCTTTAATAGGGGTGATTTGTACCTCTAATAGGGGCGATCTGTACCTCTAATAGGGGCGATCTGTACCTTTAATAAGGATTTGTACCTTTAATAGGGGTGATTTGTACCTCTGATAGGGGCGATCTGTACCTCTAATAGGGGCGATCTGTACCTTTAATAAGGATTTGTACCTTTAATAGGGGTGATTTGTACCTCTAATAGGGGCGATCTGTACCTCTAATAGGGGCGATCTGTACCTCTAATAGGGGCGATCTGTACCTCTAATAGGGTCGATCTGTACCTCTAATAGGGGTGATTTACCTTAATAGGGGTATTTGTACCTCTAATAGGGGCGATCTGTACCTCTAATAGGGGCGATCTGTACCTTTAATAGGGGTGATATGTACCTTTAATAGGGGTGATTTGTACTTTGTTAATAAGGATTTATACCTTTAATAGGGGTGATTTGTACCTCTAATAGGGGCGATCTGTACCTCTAATAGGGGCGATCTGTACCTTTAATAGGAGTGATCTGTACCTCTAATAGGGGCGATCTGTACCTCTAATAGGGGCGATCTGTACCTTTAATAGGGGTGATTTGTACCTGTAATAGGGGTGATATGTACCTGTAATGGGGACGATTTGTACTTTTGATAAGGATTTATACCCTTAATAGGGGTGATTTGTACCTTTAATAGGGGCGATCTGTACCTCTAATAGTGGCGATCTGTACCTCTAATAGGGGTCATTTGTACCTCTAATAGGGGCGATCTGTACCTCTAATAGGGGCGATCTGTACCTCTAATAGGGGCGATCTGTACCTCTTACAGGGGTCATTTGTACCTGTAATAGGGGTGATTTGTACCTCTAATAGGGGCGATCTGTACCTTTAATAGGAGTGATTTGTACCTGTAATAGGGGTGATTTGTACCTCTAATAGGGGTGATCTGTACCTTTAATAGGGGTGATTTGTACCTGTAATAGGGGTGATTTTTACCTGTAATAGGGGCGATTTGTACTTTTAATAAGGATTTGTACCTTTAATAGGGGTGATTTGTACCTCTAATAGGGGCGATCTGTACCTCTAATAGGGGCGATCTGTACCTTTAATAGGGGTGATCTGTACCTTTAGTAGGGGTGATTTGTACCTTTAATAGGGGTGATTTGTACCTCTAATAGGGGCGATCTGTACCTCTGATAGGGGCGATCTGTACCTTTAATAAGGATTTGTACCTTTAATAGGGGTGATTTGTACCTCTGATATGGGCGATCTGTACCTCTAATAGGGGCGATCTGTACCTTTAATAAGGATTTGTACCTTTAATAGGGGTGATTTGTACCTCTAATAGGGGCGATCTGTACCTCTAATAGGGGCGATTTGTACCTTTAATAGGGGTGATCTGTACCTTTAATAGGGGTAATTTGTACCTTTAATAGGAGTGATTTGTACCTCTAATAGGGGTGATCTGTACCTCTAATAGGGGCGGTCTGTAGCCTTAATAGGGGTGATTTGTACCTCTAATAGGGGCGATCTGTACCTCTAATAGGGGCGATCTGTATCCTTAATAGGGGTGATTTGTATCGGTACCTTTGATAGGGGTTATTTCTATCTTTGATAGGGGCGATATGTACCTGTAATAAGGGTGTTATTGTTTCGCCAGGTCACTTGCATGTATCATACCTCGCTGCAGAGTTTACCTTTATTAACAAAAGACCAATCAATAACAACATTTGACCATTTTGTTGCAGACGGCTGTTGAAAACGTTGAGGGAAAAACAAGAACCTTCCGTTAACAGGGGAAAATCTTACACGTAAAATGAATAAAATGTACACATCTCATTTGCCATGTTGTTCTTTGCCAGTTATCAAATCAATTATATTTGTAGTGAGCGTATATATATTCAATCATAGGGGAGACTTGATATCAAATTTTACCATCCTTTTCTACGCGAAACCTTAATCTACATGGTAGTTGTTGTATATAAATAGTTTTGTGGCTCCGCCTACTTATGAATAATTCAACGTACCTCTAAGCGGTGCGTCACTGTAATAGGGATAAATTAATGCCGACCTTTCAAGTGACGAAACAAAACGGTGTCGTTATGTTGGTACGAAAAGTAATAAACAGTACAGGTAAAATCGCATTTGTTTGGACCAGAGGTTTGGCAGCACGAACAAACCGAAAATAGATCTGCGGTTTTGAAGAATCAAGCTTTCTGAGGCATGGTTAACAGAGTTTATTTTTAGAGAGACCATTTTAGTTTCAACTACTTCAGTAACTTTACTTTATCTGTTTAGGGTCGCAAGTTGCGCGACCCTAAACAGATAAAGTAAAGTGTTAACCCTCTCATGGTTGTTTGACACCTCGGTTTTGTCCACAGGTTCTTGTGGTTTGCTCCTGTGAAATCAAGTAGGCCTTATCTCTCATCGCAAGTGGCCACCATTAAATGAATGGTTCGAAAATTTGACGTGACGGGAGATATAGCCAGATTAAAAATTTCTCAATATTTTCCGATTACATCAAATTAGGATGACTAAGGCCTTTGTAGCTGAATGTCCATAATGTTAAAAAAAGAAAAAAAGCTTCGTTCATGGCTTGTTATTGAGACTAGACAATTATCGTCCTTCGATCGCTACAATGTTGCCATTCACTCAAGCTTTAGAAGAAAGCAGTAAGAAAAGACATACAGAAGAACTTTTCCCATAGAGGGTGATTACAGATTGTGACATTGCAGCAGGGACTCCTTGTCCAGATTTCTGGTCTTGAAGGCTATTGTTATATTTACTGTCGCCATCGAGAACTAAACCGAGTTAGCGAGTCTCTAGTCTGCAACCCTAACCGTTACCCCGCCGCGACAGATCTTTCCAATTATTGTAGACACTGTTTGGCATAAAAAGTTATTGAGTGACAGACCATTTGCCCGGTTGTTTTGTCTGATATTACTGCATAAAAGAGTAGTTAAAATAAAGTTCAATTGTTTGTCTGCTAAACGAGTAGTTAAAAAAAAAGTTCAATCATTTGTCTGCTGAATCTATCGCGATGAGGCCTTGTTTTAGATTTTGAAATCTTTATAAAGCTTTGATACAATGTGTCAACACAGGTCTGACAGCTTTTGACGTCACACTTTTATTAATAGATTGGCTTAATTTTGATATGTTTCCTTGAATTCATTTAGTAGGCATATTATTGTTTTCATGTTCCCTAACAATTCTATCATGTTTTAGGGACAAGGTTTAAATTGAAAATATTTTATTCAAGACATTTATAAACTATACAGTTGCTTGTCTTATTATAGACTTTTAAAAAAAATGAACATATACTGTTATGGTATGGATTGTATAGAACAACAAAACAATGAGCTCTTTAACTATCAATCTATTTTTAGAAAGTTACCCAGCATTCTAAGTGTTTTAAACATTTGTGATCGACTTACTAATGTCTTGCATTGAACCCTCAATGAGCGAAGTATAAAACAAATTTCCACCATTTATGATTATATTCATCGTGGAGAGGAGTTTTTTCATGTGACTACTGTAACTCTACATGTTGACCATACATATATTATACTGTTGTACCTTTCAGGTAAAGAGAGTTGAGGTGATATGGATATTTTGTCTAAGCTTTACCCAAAGGTTGTATCTATACATGATTGGTTTCTGCACATTCCTGATCTCAGCATTCACAGTCAAGAATGGAACAAGTGGTGAGGTGCTTTTATTTAATAGCAAATGGCTTGATTAGCAAATGCATACTTTTTCCATTTTGTTACATTGATTTCCAGTGTCATCAAGTGCAAGTTCTTAAAAATGTCTATGTTAATTTAAATTGATCTAGACTTTTAGAATACCATTTGATCTTGCAATTTCAGGATAAACAATAATTTTAAAAGTTCATTTTTTGCTTTTTAAAGCCAATGAGTACCATCTTGATTAAACATCGAAATTTACTTTTTTGAATGCCCATTATTGAAACAAATGTATTGATTCATGTTGTTAGTATGAGGAGCCTAAAGGAGCCTGGTTATGAGTTCTTGATGTATTCATTGGCATTATTGATATACAATTGAATCAGGCTTTTCTTTTAAAAAAAAATATTCACTCTTAAAAGGCCTTTCCATGTTAACTTTTGGAAGAATCACCCATGAAATTGTTGAATTTTGTCTTGCATTAGTCTGGTACAACTTGTAGATTATGGGAACCATTCTGTTTTTGCATTAGGCGTGATTTAGTCAGCTACCTTTTATGTTATGTATTTCACATTACAAAAAAAGCAGCTAACTAAATGAAGACTTATGGAGATACAGAAAAGTGGTCCATAAACTCATTGATGTACCAGTTTTTTGCAAGATAACACCACAATAAGATATTTTTCCAGCCTGGCAGACTTGAGCAATATATACATTGGATGCCCAAACGACAAGCGGCAGTTTCCAGGTCTTACACTGCCCCAGAACTCCCATCAGCATGAGATAGTTTTACAAGCTGTCCAGGTAGGTTGATCATTTCCCCTGAGGATTCACTACAATACTATCAGTGATTTTTATTTCCTTTAACCCTTTACCATATGCCAAATTTTTTGACTGTCCCAAATTGACAGAAATTGAGTTTCAAAATGTGATGAAAATGAAAAATAATCTTCAGGGCAGAAAGCATTGTGGGAAAAGGAGAAATTGCCCGTTAAGAGTAATTTCTAATTTTCCCACTATGTTTTCCAGAGTTGGCTGCAACAAACATGTCAAATGTTGTCATTGTTCAGAAATTGGGTAAATGTTTTGTACCATAAAACAGACCCATTCCCAATCAAATGAATTATTTTCCCAAATTTCTCAATTGATAAAGTGGTTGCGACAAGAAAAAATATTCCAGGGGAGGCTTTGAAAGGGTTAAGAGAAGCAGTGAAGCAGACCTAAGACTTTTTTTGTTACGTTTGTTCGTTTATGCAAGTTTAGAAGAATAAAGACATCTATCTGTCAGAGTTGTGTTTCCTACATATTTCCCATTTGCCAAAACTCGGGACATATCTTCTCCTGGATGGGGTTAATGTTTGTGGAATGTTTATGCCAACCACAATACCCTATTATAGAGAATACGCAGGTATATAAATATACAGACACCGCAACTTATCAGCTGATTTCAGGGTTTTCACTGAGAGAGTGTGATTATGTCTTTATTTGCTCAGTTTATAACACTTTCTCCTAAAAAGAAGACTTCTCATTGCAAACTATTTCTCATTTTTTGTCTCACTTGATGCAGAGCAGTATTACAAACATACTTTTACCATGGGTTTTTATTGTCATCTACAGTTGGTTTCAAACTGATATGTGAATGTGCTACTGTATCTTGAGGGTTCAGTGCAATGCTGTAAGTGCTTGCAGGGTTTTCCTAAAGAGGAGGCTGTAGGCAGATTTGACCGCTTCCAATCCTTTTCTGGCTGGCTCAAATTTGTCAAATGGTAAAAAATAAATCATTGGTACCTGAAAAGAGGTAAAATTTACTATCGGCCTACTGGGTCCCAGACACCCTAGCCACCTAAACAGTTCTTCTGGCTTTCTACTCCAATGCTTGAGGTCAACCCTGGCTTGGCATTTCTGAAGCACATATGATAATTTTGCATTGAACCCTTGATCTGGTATATTTCAAAACAAAAGAAATTGCTCATTCAGAATACAATTCTTTTTATTCCCAGAATATTATAGAGCGAAGTGGTGCTGGCAGTAATGTGCTTGTGTTTGGGTTTACAAAGGTAAATGCTTGATATTTCATTGCAATTGCCTGCACATGTTTTAATCTTTACGAAAACAAACTTTATTGATCATTCAAAATTAATGAAGATTTTTTTTTTTAAATTATGATTTATTCATTTCGTCACGACAATTTTAAGTCATCTTTATGATTTAAGAAACAATTTTCTAGACAATACAAAGTTGAAACCACTCCTTTGTTACCCAAAATTGTTAATTGTATTTTTTTTGGGCCAGAGACCTCTTTTACGACTAACAAACTTGTTGTATTGTATTGTATAAAGGTAAATGAATGAATATATTGTATTGTTTTGTATAAAGTCAAATGAAAGGACTAATAAGTTTGATGAAAACCTGAAAAGCCTTTGCCAAACACCAAATTTTAGACTGTCCCAAATTGAAACAGACGGCATTTCAAAATGAAATTGTAAAATAATCTTCTGATAGGGCAGAAAACATTTAAGGAAAAGGAAAAATTGCTCGTTACGAGCAATTACTCCTTTTCCCACAATGTTTGCTTAAGTCGTCTGCAACAAAGTGGTCAAATGTCATTATTGTTTGGGAAAGGGTTAATCCTTTGTCTTGATTAAATTAAACAATCAGACCATTTGGGATGTCACACCTATCTCAAACTGCACATATTATCATACTTTGAAAAATTGACAGTGTTTGTATATGATTAAACATTGGCAGCAGCTAAGGTCATTCAGCATCCTTGGATATTAGGTGTTATGTTCAAGTCAATAACAAATTTAGTATTTAGTAACAAAAATAGTCATCTTCAAATATGTGAAATCAGGAACATTTGCTGAAGATAAACAATATATAAACCTCATTTGCTACTTTTATCTTATTTGTTGATATGCATTGTCTTTCTCTCTAATGATTTGTTCAAATGTTTTCTGTTGCAAGACTCCTTTAGCAGTGAGGGTATAAATAATCCTTTACCAAACACAATGCTTTTGACTGTTCCAAATTGAAAGAGTTTGCAGACAAATTTCAAAAAGCAATAAACTTTAAAAATAATCTTCTGATAGGACAGAAAAAATTGTGGGAAAATGACGAGCAATTTCTCCTTTTACCA
This sequence comes from Cerastoderma edule, assembly GCA_947846245.1. Classification (NCBI taxonomy): domain Eukaryota; kingdom Metazoa; phylum Mollusca; class Bivalvia; order Cardiida; family Cardiidae; genus Cerastoderma; species Cerastoderma edule. The sequence goes on from OX401414.1 coordinate 30,164,684, forward strand.
CAAGTTTTTCAGAGTCGTCTGCAACAAACTGGTCAAATGTTGTTATTGTTTGGTAATGTGAAAATGAAATATGTCACAAGGATTCTATATCGTGTATGAATAAAATGAATTTATATTCTCTCCTAGATAACCCAGGATCCTTCTGCACACACCTGGCAGAATATAGAGAGTCGATTCCCAAACTCATCTGTGAAACTGTTACAATCCAATCCATGGAAATTGCTGCTAGAATTGTAAGTTAATAGATCTAATTTCGTACTGTCATTAAAAAGTCACCCATTCTTCTATATGGGGTTTCAGTCTTGTTTGAATAAAGAATCAGCAACAAACTGTAATCTCTCAGTCTGAAAATGAATTACTATTTGACATTCTATGTTAAATATGTTTGAGTAAGAAGAGAACCTTTGGAGGGAGAGTTTTTCGCATCTTCATGAGCTCCTTTTAATACTCAAATTTGATTAGAAAACGCCTGATATAAATAAATAAAATTCAATTTACAATAGTCTTAAACCAATTCTTTCAAGTTGACTAATTCTTAAAAAAGATAATGAAAATGGTTGATAAACACTTGAAGTTACAAGAATTTGGCATTTGGATGTCTGTTGTGTGAGAAAAATGATGGTACAAAGAGCAATGTAATCATCAGGTATCTGAAGTGCTATGTTATCTAAACAATGAATTGCATACTTAACTAACTGTTTGCCATAAAGTTCAAATTAAAGCCTTGAAAAGAAATACAATTTTGTATTGGGGACTTAGTCGAAGACCATAACAAATATGTTGCTTCTTCTGTTAGGGACATGCTATAGGTTTGCATTAAGACATCAATTTGCAGTTCATTTTTTCCAGAATTGGTGACAAGATGATGTTGTTCATGCTGGAGAATCTCTCGTTATACCTCGAGGTCAAACCCAGATGCTTTGTGCAGCTGACTGGTGAGTGGCTAGGTTGGGGCAAGAACTGTTGAAAAAAAATTCTTGGTATATACTAGGTTTGTTTAACCGGTTACCAAACAAAAATGATGTTTAACCACATTGTTGCAAATGACTTTTGAAAACAATGTTGGAAAAGGAGCAATTTGCTTGTGACAGCAATTTTTCCCTTTCCCACAATGTTTTCTGCCCTATCAGAAGATTATTTTCCAATTTCCTCACAATTTGAAATGTCGTGTGCAAACTCTTTCAATTTGGGACAGTCAAAAATTTGGCGTTTGGTAAAGGATGAAAACAACCAATAGATGGAGACTTGGTAACAAATGTAAAGAAAGGGAAAATTGCTCATTGTGTTCTTACCTTTTCTTTCATATATACTTTACTTATCTTAACCAAGTAACTGTTGTAGAAGAGGATTTCAGAAACAAATTTGATGAAAAGGAAATTACTCATCTTGTTTTTACCTTCTCTTTCATATAAACTATACTCATTTTAACTCCTGAAGAAGACTTGATTGAGAAGAATTTGTTTGCTTGTCAATTTCTCCATTGCCTCAATACTTTTACAATATATTCGCATATATCTCAACAGCAGAACTGAAAGGTTTTCACATGATTACAAAGCTTTGCTAAAGGTGGTAAAGAGTTAAAGATTTTGTTCTTTTTTTTCTATCACAGGGTTTCCTGTACATGAATTGTGGTCATTTGAGAAGGGAGAGGTTTTAAGGTTGGACAAAAGACCACCTCAGAAAGGCAAGACAAACAAGAAAAAAGTAAAAACAACTAAAAAGACTCATACGAGTGGTGACAAGCAAAGACAACATATGCCTCATTCCCGTGTAACGTTCAAGAGAATGAAGAAAATGGATGACATATCAGGGCTAGGTTATGATGACCTACTGCAAAGAAGTAAGGAGTTTGCAGTCATGAAGGAAATCAGTCGGCCCGACAGTGACATAAAGTTTGTTTGCAACACAAGGAGGAGAATGTTAGAAGAGATAACATATCCACCAGCTAAAAGGCGAAAGTTTGCTCATCCTATAAAGATGGAAAGCGTTATTACAGAGGAGAAGTGCACTGTTACCATAAAAGATAATGTGTATGTATATTTAATTATATCTTGATATTGTTCATTGTTGCTGGAGAAAAATTCAAATGTATTGAAAAGGCCAAAATTCTGAAATCATCGTTTCAAGATATGAAGTTGACAATGCTTCTCAAATTTTTGACTGGTTTTAATTTTCTTTTGATGTTAATTTTTTGTCAGCACCCAAAAAGATTTTGTAAATGGTCTATAACGAAAGGCTTTGCAAACAGTATTTTTTTTTTAAACAAAAACATTATTTCTCTATTTGAGATGTGGTAGGCATGATCCTAATGAAAGAGAAAGATCTCATTGCAATACCTTTCTCCTTTATTACTTAAACAGGTTTCCAATTATCTGCTTCAGAAACTGTCTGAAACTAAATAGCACCTACAGAGTACAGTACCGTATGATTTAGAATAAAGAGTTTGAAATGATCAACATTAGGAACATTGTGTCATAAAAAGGAGAATATTGCTGCCGGCAACAGTGAAATTTTACACTTTTTCAAACAATTTTATGGGTCTACTGCAGACAAATACTAGGAGCCTCTGTGGTTATTGTATAAAAGACTTGAAATCACATGGCCTTCTCTGTATTACACTGATGATATTTTTGTTTCACAATATTTTCTCAAGACTGTCGCTGCCATCAGTACCTCAGATACTACAGTTAGGTAATGGGTAGGCGGCTTCATAAGAATTATGGTAGTTAAAAAGGGAATAAGTTACTCATTCAAATTGAAAGCAACAGTTAGAGTACACAAATAAGCAGAATGAGATACATTTTCTTTTATGATTTTGTTACGAAACATCTGTAATAAAGGATAAATTGCTTATCAAGAATCAATGGCTTCTTAAGACATTCAGTGAAGTTAGGTAAGGGAGGATAAAGGAATAAAGATAAAGCTTAGGTTCTATTTTTCTTAAATATTTTCTATTCTACATGTAAATCTTTATGAAGTGGTGAAGTATGCTGATTCCTTAATTTTAAAACTTCTTTAAAAACCAAAAATGAAGGCAATTAATTACCTATGTTTTTTTAAAACCTTTGCAGCACAAGGTCAGAATATAATGAATGTCCCATCCCAAAAAATAGCTACAATGCTGGAGTAAATGTACAGAATGTTAGAAACACAGAATTCAAGGCTTATGAGTAGGTAGTCTTTACTGTCTTTGAGGATGGTGCAATGAAGAAAAATATGTCCCATGCTTTAAAAGGACTATCTCACAGATTGAAATTTTTAACTTGTTAAATAAATTTTCATCTAGTTATAAAATGACTACACAAATTTGTAAAGCAACATAAGACTAGATTATTGACTGCTTTCAATGCCGTTCATAACCGTTTAGAAAATATATAGAACATTTATATCGAAGATATTGCTAACTGTTTAAACATTTCTTTTGTAATCAACAATCTAAAGTTATGATCAGAGGTGATATATTAAGATGCCATTGTAACATGAGTCTTTAGATATGTTTAACTGCTTTGGTCATGTGACACTAGCAATGTGTACAAGAAAGACTATCTATACTTCTATTTATAAACAGGCTTTCCCATAGATGGGCTGTTATGCACAAAAGTTTACTTCATATTATTTAATGAAAAGACCAGATTGGAGCAATTGAAAATGGCATTTGGTTTAGTGACAATGATTGTACACATTAAGATTTTTAACATTTATTACCCCTAGATTTTTTATAAACAGGCTTTCCCATAGATGGGCTGTTAAGCATGAAGGTTCTCTTCATTTTTGAGCAATTGAAAATGGCATTTGGTTTAGTTACAATGATTGTACACATCAAGATTTTTAACGTTTATTACTCCTGGAGTTTTTCTTAACTTTGAAGTAGTTAAGTACATTGTATAACACATATTCTATCTTTTTGTAAACCATAATAACAAGTCACCGAGATGTTTTGTATACTTTCCAGCCCCAGTGTGATCTTGCCTCGCAAAGTGTTGTTGTATAATATAAATGTCAGAGAAAGGATTCCTAAATCAGGTAAGATAACTTCATCTATAGACTAGCATACAAGTTAACTTCTTTTTGAAATATATAATATCTTTGAAGTAATTCTCCCATATAGCAAGTCATGACGTGTACAAATTGAAATCAACAGCGGACAGCAATGCATACCATGAAACAAATGTTATCTTTTGGTTGTATCTACTTTGACTTTTGGTTGTTTCTACTATGACTTTTGGTTGTTTCTGCTATGACTTTTGGTTGTATCTACTATGACTTTTGGTTGTTTCTACTATGACTTTTGGTTGTTTCTACCATTGACTTTGGTTGTATCTACTTTGACTTTTGGTTGTTTCTACTATGACTTTTGGTTGTTTCTGCTATGACTTTTGGTTGTATCTACTTTGACTTTTGGTTGTTTCTACTATGACTTTTGGTTGTTTCTGCTATGACTTTTGGTTGTATCTACTATGACTTTTGGTTGTTTCTACTATGACTTTTGGTTGTATCTACTATGACTTTTGGTTGTTTCTACTATGACTTTTGGTTGTATCTACTATGACTTTTGATTGTATCTACTATGACTTTTGGTTGTATCTACTATGACTTTTGGTTGTATCTACTATGACTTTTGGTTGTATCTACTATGACTTTTGGTTGTATCTACTATGACTTTTGGTTGTATCTACTATGACTTTTGGTTGTATCTACTATGACTTTTGGTTGTATCTACTATGACTTTTGGTTGTATCTACTATGACTTTTGGTTGTATCTACTATGACTTTTGGTTGTATCTACTATGACTTTTGGTTGTATCTACTATGACCTTTTGGTTGTATCTACTATGACTTTTGGTTGTATCTACTATGACTTTTGGTTGTTTCTACTATGACTTTTGGTTGTATCTACTATGACTTTTGGTTGTGTCTACTATGACTTTTGGTTGTGTCTACTATGACTTTTGGTTGTATCTACTATGACTTTTGGTTGTATCTACTATGACTTTTGGTTGTATCTACTATGACTTTTGGTTGTTTCTACTATGACTTTTGGTTGTATCTACTATGACTTTTGGTTGTATCTACTATGTTTTGGTTGTATCTACTATGACTTTTGGTTGTATCTACTATGACTTTTGGTTGTATCTACTATGACTTTTGGTTGTATCTACTATGACTTTTGGTTGTATCTACTATGCCTTTTGGTTGTATCTACTATGACTTTTGGTTGTATCTACTATGACTTTTGGTTGTTTCTACTATGACTTTTGGTTGTATCTACTATGACTTTTGGTTGTGTCTACTATGACTTTTGGTTGTGTCTACTATGTTTTTTGGTTGTATCTACTATGACTTTTGATTGTATCTACTATGACTTTTGGTTGTATCTACTATGACTTTTGGTTGTATCTACTATGACTTTTGGTTGTTTCTACTATGACTTTTGGTTGTATCTACTATGACTTTTGGTTGTATCTACTATGACTTTTGGTTGTATCTACTATGACTTTTGGTTGTATCTACTATGACTTTTGGTTGTATCTACTATGACTTTTGGTTGTATCTACTATGACTTTTGGTTGTATCTACTATGACTTTTGGTTGTATCTACTATGACTTTGGTTGTATCTACTATGCCTTTTGGTTGTATCTACTATGACTTTTGGTTGTATCTACTATGATGGTTGTTTCTACTATGACTTTTGGTTGTATCTACTACTGACTTTTGGTTGTTTCTACTATGACTTTTGGTTGTATCTACTATGACTTTTGGTTGTATCTACTATGACTTTTGGTTGTATCTACTATGACTTTTGGTTGTATCTACTATGACTTTTGGTTGTATCTACTATGACTTTTGGTTGTTTCTACTATGACTTTTGGTTGTATCTACTATGACTTTTGGTTGTATCTACTATGCCTTTTGGTTGTATCTACTATGACTTTTGGTTGTATCTACTATGACTTTTGGTTGTTTCTACTATGACTTTTGGTTGTATCTACTATGACTTTTGGTTGTGTCTACTATGACTTTTGGTTGTATCTACTATGACTTTTGGTTGTATCTACTATGACTTTTGGTTGTATCTACTATGACTTTTGGTTGTATCTACTATGACTTTTGGTTGTTTCTACTATGACTTTTGGTTGTATCTACTATGACTTTTGGTTGTTTCTACTATGACTTTTGGTTGTATCTACTATGACTTTTGGTTGTTTCTACTATGACTTTTGGTTGTATCTACTATGACTTTTGGTTGTATCTACTATGACTTTTGGTATCTACTATGACTTTTGGTTGTATCTACTATGACTTTTGGTTGTATCTACTATGACTTTTGGTTGTATCTACTATGACTTTTGGTTGTATCTACTATGACTTTTGGTTGTATCTACTATGACTTTTGGTTGTTTCTACTATGACTTTTGGTTGTTTCTACTATGACTTTTGGTTGTATCTACTATGACTTTTGGTTGTATCTACTATGACTTTTGGTTGTATCTACTATGACTTTTCGTTGTTTCTACTATGACAAGAGGAATTATTGTTCAAAAGAAGTTACATAAATGGTTTCTTAAGTCTGTTGGAGCAAATTAAAGGCTTACCCGGTATTTAGCAAAGATGAAATATTCATCAAGGAGAGATTGCTCAAAATGATAATTTCCTCTTTTGATATAATCTTTCCTGATTTTGTTTATATATTGCAGAAAAGAATTTTTTTGTCTTTTGTTCTTTTCATTTGGTTTCTTGTATTGCTTACTTTTTTGATAAGTCACATATTTCCATAAGAGGGAATGTGATAAAAAGTTGAATTATGGATATCATTGTTCCAAGTGGGAAACTTTTGTTTGTAGGGTTAATTCTTTCTTAACGCTCTGATTTGAATCCTTAATTTTTGTTACCTATCACATATTGTTTTGAAATCATTAAAGTCATTTGAAAAAAAGTAAGTCATAGCAAAATGATATACATAAATGTTAAGTTCATAATAAAGATTTCTTTTATAAAATAAATGCTTAAAATGAAAGAACTAATCACATATTGTTTGTTTTTCAGCAACCGTTAAAAAGCTCGAGCAATCCGGTGTGCATGCTCTATACATGTCCATCTTTGTGAAGACAGACAATGTCAAGGTGAACAATACTAATGTGACCTTGAACCCTCCATCACTGACAGAGGTCAAGGTCATTCTAGATAAACGGTTGCCTAGAAACGAGTGGAGAAGTATAGCTGTAACAGCACCGGATCAGGCTGTCAATGTGGGATCAGACTGGAGAGTAATACCAATACTAAAGGAGTTTCTACATAATATAAGGTAAAAGGTTTGCCTTATTGTCAACAACGAATTATGATGTATTTGTATTGTGAGGCTGTTCTTTGAATCAAGAGAATTGTAGTAATATTGTTGTTTTATTCAGCTCATAATCAATTCCATATGAGTTTCAATGCTAGACTCTAGTAAGTCCTTCTCTTTCGTAAAGGACCTACTATCTTGTTGCAATGAACCCTCAAATAGAATTCTTTAGCAATACATTTGTCTGTCTGATGTTTATACACAATTTCATTGGTTAATTTGCTATGCATTTTATTTTTATCCATTTTGGGGATTGGTTAATTGGAACTTTTTTCTAGTCATGAACATTATACAGCATTGTGCTTTCATTTTTGCATCTATAGGGTCATGAGACTTGCTGTCATTGAGTAGTAGAAACAAAAGGTTACTCTGAGAATAAGTTTTAAGAGAAGATAGTCCTAGATGAAAATACTTTTCGGCATATTCAATCATTTCACCTGGTGGGAAATATTTTGTTGCTCTTCCAAGTGAAATCACTGGTAGACAACATAATATTCAAGTTTGATGAAAAGTTTGCTGTAGGTTTGTTTCAGAGGAAGAATCAGGAAATGCTGGTTTTGTCTGTTAACTGATTTTGACTTCATTCAACTAATTTCAAGTTGAGATAGGGTTTTGGAGATTTCCTGTTCCTGTTTGTGAAGCAAGAGATAAATTTTTTTTTATTTATTAATTCAGATCCTGTCCATACAAGGTTCTGGTTAACCACTACTGCCCGTTAAGTCTTAGTCAAGTTCGCAGGAAGCCAAAGCCTCAAGGTATAATTAAACACTCATAATTTTTCTTATTAGCCGCTTACCAAACAAATACGACATTTGACTAGTTTATTGCAGACTACTTTAGAAAACATTGTGAAACTCCAAGTGAGCAATTCCCCCTTTTTCCATGATGTTTTCTGCCTTATCAGAAGATAATTTTTCAATTTCATCACATTTTAAATTGTTGTCTGCAAACTCTTTCGATTTGGGACAGACGAAAATTTGGCATTTGGTAAAGGGTCAAGTGGTTTCTCAAAATCAAAAACCATTTTATTCATGATTACAATAAAAATCTTGATATCAAGCTAGCTTCATCTGTATAAAAATTGCAAAATCAATATCCCTTTACACAATCTTTAACGATAAGAATAATTGCCAAAAAAGTTATTAAGGGAAGGTTTATTACCCCTGAGAATCAAACATTTTCAAAGGTTTCTATACATGAAATGACTATAAAAACTATGAAATATAAAGCAGTGAACATACAATAACCATATTGACACATCATTTCGTGGTGTAAGTTGTTATTACTCAGTGTTGAGATAAGCAACATTCTTATCAGGGGTCATAGTCCTTAATCTCAATATGAATGAAGATGTTTTTCTTTAATAGGATTCTATAGAAGAGCTGGACCTACCTTGAGCACACAAAGATTATTGAATGCATATTCTCATAAAGGACAGGTATGACTTAGGATACGTTATCTCATCTCTTTATACAATAACACATAGAAATACTGAACAGAAATACCAACAAACTTTGATCAATGTCTGTTTACATTGGAAAGTTTGGTACTTTAGCATTTTGATAAAGGAGAAATCATTTAGGATTGACTGCATGTCTCAATGGTTAAAGTGGTTGACTTAGAACTCAGGAGCCCCACCAACACCTCTGGATTCATGGGAGTGACCTTTGGCAACTCACTTTAGAGCCCTTGCCTAGAATTGGTGGATATAGGAAAGTTGTGACATAACTGAAATTTTTTTGATACGACATTAAACAACATGCAAAAATATAATTAGCCTTGATTATAAAATAATCCTTCCTAAATTCTACCACTTCAGTTATTACCATTGTGGTCAAAATCTTCTTTATTAAAATTTAAAGTATCTTATGCTCAGATTTTTTACATGTACGCATTTTGATAAAAAAGAAAAAAAACTGCGCAATTATTGTATTAACACATTACAGTTGTGAAAATAAAACTTGCTTGTGATCATTAATCTTTTTGTGAACATTGCTTCTACCTAACATCACAAAAGAAATGTTTTAACTCTTACATTATCATTGTGCTCATCAGTTTCTTTCAAATTGTGCTCGAATCTCAAAATCTCATAGAAAGCAAGGATTATTGCAAATATTTAAGTTTAAGATGTGCGCTCAATGACCTTCGCTGTGGATGCGCCTTAACCCTTTACCAAATGCCAAATTTGTGACTGTCCCAAATTGAAAGAGTTTGCAGACGACATTTCAAAATGTGATGAAATTGAAAAACATTTTCTGATAAGTCAGAAAAGAATGTGGATAAAGAATAAAATGCTCCATAGGAGCAATTTCTACTTTTCCCACAATGTTTTCCAAAGACATCTGCAACAAACTGGTCAGATGTCGTTATTATTTGGTAATGGGTTAAAACACCATTCATTCATTCATTCATTCATTCATTCATTCATTCATTCATTCATTCATTCATTCATTCATTCATTCATTCATTCATTCATTCATTCAGTATGTTTATCAAGGATTTAATGCAAGACTATAGTAACTCCTTCTCTTAAATGAAGCAGTTATTATAGTTTTGCATTAAACCCTCGTTATGTCTAATCAATGTTTTACATATGAACAAACTGATTCACATATCTTTCTAATTTTTTAACAGGTTTATCAGTATTTGAGAGCTTGTGTGCTGCATATTTTACCTGACAAACTGATTGGAGGGCGTAAGAATAGGAATGTCCTATTTAAAAGTAAGCTGATTATGTTAATAAACTTTTATATATCATGTTTCTTGGGTCTCCGATTTGCTTGAACCATCATTTTGTAATGTTCATCCAGCAATGTTCTCCCTTATTTGTTTGGTACCGTAAAACCGACCCATTCCCAATCAAATTGTGTGATCATTTTTCACAATTTCCCAATGAAAAATTCTCAAATTGATTGAAATGTTTCAATGACTGCAATCCACTTCGAAACTTCCTCAATTGTTCAAGGTGACACAGCCATAAAGGTATTGGTATAATATGGATTTAGTTAATTATGCTGATGATAACATGAACTTACTCAACAGAATAAACTCCTTTTCATAATTTTTGCCCCAAAAGCTCTGAAACAAAGTATCAGGGTTGTTTTGTTTGAATTTATCTATTCATGAAAAGTTCCCAATTTTCAAGAAAACACACGTTTTTTTTCCAAATTTGTTCAGTACTGGACTCATCCACAAAATTTGAAAAAAAGAGGTTATGATGACAGCCACCACACAAATTGACAATATTTCTCAATTAATCATGCTAGTCTAGCATGATTAATTGAGACTTATCGTCAATTAGTCCATCGGCATTTGGCAAGGGCTCTGCCTGGCCCAGTGGTTAAGGTGGTGGTCCTAGAAGTCTAGGATGTTGGGTTCAAGCCCCACCTCTATCTCCAGTTTGATGGGATTGTCCTTTGGGTAGACACTTCAGAGTCCTAGAATAATGCTGGTGAATCCAGGAAAGCTATTATATAACCAAATAATTGTTGACATTGTGTTAAACCCTATACAAACAAAGCCTCTTTTGTAGCAGATATCAATAATAAGCAAATGTTGTGATAATGTAGATGTTTTGATATGTTTCATATATTTATCAAATTATCCTAAAAACAACTTGTAGATTTGTAAAAAATGTGAGGGTTTAGTGCTAGTCTATGTGGAGTCCTTCAGAGAAGTGATATTCTCTTCTTTATTTCAGAATTATCCATGTTGATGTCCCTAGGAAAGTATGACAAATTTTCACTCGGTCAGGTTATGTCAGGAATGCAGGTATTATACCAATCATTTAACCACCATGTGGGATTTATAAACGTGCCCAAATTGAAAAAAAATATATATATGACATTTATTAAAGATCCTGGACGTCATACACTAAATATATATACGTAAAAAGTAGAATTTGCGTATGGTATTCAGCTATGCTTCTAACAAATATTCATTAAAAAGAAATTACCGAAATTGCGGTATCAATGAAGATATTGACGGAAACCCCCCACTGCCTCGACTTTTGTATTTTACTACAGCTATATGGTAATTAGTAGCATAACATGGGCTGTCAAGTGCCTGTCACGTGATGATGTACACTCAACTTAGAAGATACTAGCGTCAGTGTCTACTTTTGTTTTCAGCGTGTAGTCCTAGTATCACGTAAGCGTCATGTGATCGGTTGTTCATATCTTGACGCTATATTTAGATTATGTCCGATTTCCCTGGGATTTTATAAAATGAAAAATATCTTATATGCTATTGGTTTCTCTGCTGAAATGTTAAATTAATTTAATCTATATTCCTTTATTTTCTAAAGTTTAAAAAAATAATCCTATGACGCACAGAAACTTTAAAAGGTCACATCTTTAGCTGGACTAATGGAAGAATAAGGTGAGCTATACTACTTACCTGGGCACCAGTGTCGGTTCACACATTGGTTAAGTTTTAACATGCAAGATTTTTATCTCCTTAATTTCTTTAATAAATGGTTTGATACTATACACATGTGCTCAGGGTCATTATATTATGTCCCTGACGAAGTTCCGTTACTTTTGTATTGAATTTAAGCAAATTATGCCCCTTTTTGTACTTGGAAAATCTTGGTTACGGTTTTACATGCAAGTTTTTATCTCAACAGAAACTGCAGTGATCAGATTGAAATTTCAAATATGTGAGTGGGAGCATAATCTAAAGTTCATTTCAGCTGAGAGATGTGGAGTGGTTACAGGATATTTTTACAACAGCTGCAGATTGTACCTCCTTTCACGACTAGTCCACTGGCTTTTTATGCTTGTTATGTTTATTTCAGACAAAAGACATGGAATGGTTACAGGATATTTCCTCCAATAGCTGCAGACTGTACCTCCTTTCATGACTGGTTTACTGGTTTGTAACACTTGTTATGCTTATTTCAGACAAAAGACGTGGAATGGTTACAGGATATTTCCTCCAATAGTTGCAGATTGTATCTCCTTTCATGACTGGTGTACTGGCTTGTAACACTTGTTATGCTTATTTCAGACAAAAGACGTGGAATGGTTACAGGATATTTCCTCCAATAGCTGCAGACTGTACCTCCTTTCATGACTGGTTTACTGGCTTGTAACACTTGTTTTATTTATTTCAGACAAAAGACGTGGAATGGTTACAGAATATTTCCTCCAATAGCTGCAGACTGTACCTCCTTTCAAGACTGGTTTACTGGCTTTTTACACTTGTTATATTTATTTCAGACAAAAGACGTGGAATGGTTACAGGATATTTCCTCCAACAGCTGCAGACTGTACCTCCTTTCACAACTGGTTTACTGGCTTTTTACACTTATTATATTTATTTCAGACAAAAGACGTGGAATGGTTACAGGATATTTCCTCCAATAGCTGCAGACTGTACCTCCTTTCAAGACTGGTTTACTGGATATTTGTAAAGGTGATATGGGTTGTATTACGAACAATGTTTTATATCACTGACACAACCTTTCTCAGCTATAAACTACTGTATTACAGACAGACTGTGTGGACCAGGATCAAAATGAATGGAATGAAAGGTAGGTACCTGATCTTTTTCCTTGTTCTATCAATTTTTAATCAGAGGCCTTGACATAGAAAAATATTGTCTGCCATAGTTGCTCAGAGGTGGAGTGTCAGCCTCTGTTACTGAGTGTCCCAGGTTCTGGTGAAGAACTGAAAATGAAGGGACTAACCCATAAATTGGCACAAGTGCTGAATACAGGAACCAGTCATCGAGAGTGAATTTAGAGCTTCCATCATTACCTATGTAAAATAAATAAGTTCAAAATGAACTTAAGAAAAATGTTATATCTATAAAAAGATTCTATCTAATTGATGAAGGCTTTCATATTATATCTCAAATAGCTGCTGTATTCAAGACATATTGACTTTAGCTGAAATTCATTTGTAACAAAATAAAACCCAATCATTTATGCAAGAGATTTGAATTGATCTATTAAAAATATAAGCTTTAAGTCACGTAAAATGTTTATATCCATTATGGTCATTCGAAGAACTTTAGAGTTGTAGCCCATCATTATCACAATGCTTTTAATTGAAGCTTTCTCACCATTCAAAGTCCAATAACCCTAACCCAATTATTATCAAATATTTTAAAGGATTTTAGATTTGACATCAAACTTGGGATCAATAACCAGGAAGACAATTGTGTCTGTTAGATAATTCTTGTGATAAAATCACATCACAGTAAATTGTTTGTCATATTTAGTTTTTCAATCATAGGTTATATGGAATGAACAACGGTCTGAATTGCAACTTAAACATTTATTGAGTAAAAAGAGTTAATTAGTAGTTTAAAGAGTAATGTACATGTTCATCCTTTTTTTGTCATTTCAGATTTGCTCAGAGGAAATATTTTACAGCCAATGCCCTGTAAAGTGAGTAAAACTTCTCTTGACTGTCAAACTTTGTTGCAGATTTCACTAGCAAGTTGGTGTTACAGTTATTACTGAAAGATATGTATTGAAACTCTACAAAATTTAATGTTCACAGGTCATTATGTATGTTCCCTCACCAAGCATTATTACTGTGTTTGTGATTTTAATCAAGTTATGCTCCTTTTTTGTACTTAAAGGTTTCTGGTCAAGTTTTTTTTTGCCTGAAACTTGGTATCTTATTACATGTACTTACTAAATAAGATTGATTAAAACTTCACACATACACTCAAGGTTGTCATGCAACGTATACTTAACAATCCAAAGAGAAGATGGAAAAATATGCATTCTTTATCTAAATCATTTCTTATCGAAATACTAGTAACAGGCATGGTTAGCAAAGCATTACAAACTGCCTTAATCTTTGACATGAGATAAACTACATTTGTAGAAGACTAGTTCATTTTTATCACAATTTAATTAACAGAACTTACCCAACTACATGTTATTGAAAATTAGTGCAATCACATAGGAAATATTTACCAATCTTTATACATTAATATTGTTACAGACGAGATTAGAAACACTTATCCAGACAGAAGCAACCCTTGGCTTGTCAACACTACGATTCCTCCCCAAACAAAACTCCCTAAGGCCAATCATAAATATGGGGGTGACATTACCAGATTTCTCATCAAAGGTAAACTCCATGAGTCTCTAGATTTATCAAAGAAATCTTAAGAATAGAATTGTCTTTGTGCTAATGATTGAAGAAACCATTGTAATTTAAAGAGGAATTTGCTAATTGAAAGTTCCACCTGCTGATATTGTTTTATAGCTGATAATGTTGTACACTGTAAATAGTTTACAGGTAATTGGAATAAAACATGCCCCATTTATATTGTTTACTGATAGTTACATTTCATTCATAGCTTGTATCTATGTTCTGATAGTAACATTTGATTCATAGCTTTTATCCATGTTCTGAGATGGGCGCCTCCATGCTAAAATGGTACAGTAAAAACTAAATAATGTGGTTTCATTGAGTACCTTCCTTTATTTAAGGGACTAGTTTTTGTGTGTCTATAAGATGCTGCACATATAAATTATCTTCACCAGTCTTTGATTTTGATATTTGATATGAATCAGAACATATTCCTTAACTCATTACCAAACAATAACGACAATTAACCAGTTTGTTGCAGACAACAGTTACTCTGGAAAACATTGTAGGACTAGGAACAATTACTATTAACAAGCAATTTCTTCTTTCCCATAATTTTTCTGCCCTATCAGAAGATTATTTTCAATTACATCACATTTTGAAATATCATCTGCAAACTTTTTCAATTGGGGCTAGTTGAAATTTTAATGTTTGGTAAAGGTTCAACTAATAATTCATTAAAGTAATCCCCCATAATGGGTTAATAATTGCTTTGTTTTTTTGTTTTTTTTCCCAGAAGTTTTCGATCAACAAACAACTGACAGACTTACACCTCGTGTTGTCCTACTTTAAGAACAGGAACCGATCATTGCTAGGTTATGGTAAACTGGGGACCAGTGAACTATATTTACCATGGCAACGGTTCACTGAGAGATGGCGGGATTTGGGCAAACCGAAATTGTATTTTGTGAAAACAGACATCACTCGATGTTACGACTCCATTATTCAGAGAAAATTATACGAAATCATGGAAACTATATTTAATGAGGTAAGTACGAAACAAAACATGTCAAACATTGATACTGTATAAACACCTCCATGACACAGAACAGTGTTAAATGAATCATAACATATTTTAAAGTATTCTAACAAAGATAACTTTTACATAGTGACAAATTCTAATCTATTTGAGGAGTATTAATAGCTTTACTACTCACCTGGGGGTAGGTGTTGGTACCAGCATAGACATCACACTTTGGTTGGAATTTTACATGCAAGTGTATGGAATGGGCTGAAACTTCACACATATCATGATATGTATTAGATCATTATGTAAGGTCCCTGACCAAGTTCCATAACTCATCAAAAAGTGGCCACTTGTGTACTTAGTAAAAGATACTTTAGAAACAAATTAATGTTCACTGACATGTATCCCTCTTCACAATTTATGTAGTTGTCAAGTTGGCTGTCTGATAGCCAGCTCTTAATATCACAATAATTTCTCTTATACTTGTTTGTAATTGTTGAAAGATGTTGCCTATTGTATATTTCTGCAGAAACTAAGTTTAAAAAAATAGATTGACTCGAAAGTGTTTTTTTTATAATGATTTAACCCTTTACCAAACACCAAATTTTCGACTGTCCCAAAATGAAAGAGATTGCAGATGACATTTCAAAATGTGATGATATTGATAAAAAATCTTCTGATAGGGCATAAAACACTGTTGAAAAGGGAGAAAAGGCTTGTTTAGAGCAATTTCTCCTTTTCCCACAATGTTTTTCAGAGTCATCTGCAACAAACTGGTCTAATGTCATTATTGTTTGTTAATGGTTTAAGTGGTTCATATTAAGAATACTTCGAAATGACAAAAGGATGTCTTGTAATGTCAGATTTTACTGCCCCTTTTTACAGGAAATGGGTGAAGAAGACTACCTTAGTATGAGGTATATTACAGTGTCACCACAGGGTGATATAGTTAGACGCCAATTTGACAGAAAAGTGTTCCCGCTTGATGAGTTTGATCCAGACATCAAAATCCTGTCCAAGAAATTGTTAAAGCCGAGGTCAACAGACACGATACTAATTGACAAGGTAGTAATGATGTAAAAATAAAGCCTATTCCGTCATGGACATTTGTTAGAGATGCAATATAGGTACATCATACTGTACAGGTGCCTGGGTTCTTTTGAAAATAATTATTTCGAAAGTAAACCTTATTTTACAGGTAATGAGATCTTTTAACCCATAACCAAACAATAACAACATTTTACTTGCTTGTTGAAGATAACTATGGAAAACATTGTGGGAAAAAAGAAATTGCTCGTAATGAGCAATTTTTCCTTTTCCCACAATGTTTTCTTCACCTCCAGAAGATTATTTTCCAAATGTTGTGTGCAAACTCTTTCAATTTGGGACAGTTGAATATTTGGCGTTTGGTAATGGCTTAAATTGCTTGTGTGTTAACCTCCTTATTTTACATCAATTCTGACCAAAGTTTGAAGCTTATTAAATTTTCCCTTCATGACTGCTTCCTCGATACCAAATCAGAACCTGCGCCGATTTTAGGGGTAGCTCCAGCAATTTTCACCTTGCCTAACATGGATCATATCCGGAACCTTACGAAACAAGTGGCCCACGCTTTACCTCTGCACCACTGTCGCCTTAATTACTTGTTATGAGATCTTTCAAAGCTATGATGTGATGTCTTTCTAAATTTCCTTTTCATAGAGATGAATGAACAGCAAAGGAAATATAACAAACATAAATATGTCCTTATAGATTTGCTTCTGGTAGCATAAAGCTTGTTAGTATGTTGAGTATAAAGTAAGTAATTAAGTAAATTTTATTATAGTGACATTGTGTACATATAAACAATATTTACAGCAGCCATAAACAATATTTACAACAATATTTACAACAGCCATAAACAATATTTACAACAGCCATAAACAATATTTACAACAGCCATAAACAATATTTACAACAGCCATAAACAATATTTACAACAGCCATAAACAATATTTACAACAGCCATAAACAATATTTACAACAGCCAGCCACGATGGGCCTATAAGTCACTTTGACATCAAAACTTTAAAAACATGACATATAACAAAAACTAACCAAGTTGTTATTGAATACATGCACAAAGCTGTACTTTTGTTTGCAGATAGAACATTTCAATGCTAAATAAATAGATAGCATAAGTTATGTCAAGTAAACACATTTGATGATTTCAGATCTATTGAACTAACATGTATCATGGTTGACATGCATGTAAAATATGTATATAAATGCCTTTTTCCTACTTCTAGTGAAGGAGGTGATGTAAAACAGTTTTGTCAGATTGACAGTTTATTGTTGTCCAGATTAAACTCTTGTCAAAGGATTTTATAAGTACAACTTTAATAAATAAATGATGAACAAGGTTAAAATGTATTGTTAACTCTACTGATAATTTAACACAACACTGATATGAAAGGTTGTGACTGATTCAAAAATGAAATCAAAACAGCAATAATTCAACGGGGAATCAAAAGTGTGTTTGACTGTTTTCAGATGAACCATCCATTTTTGACGAGATCAGATCTGCTTGATATCCTCTATAGCCATATCCACGTAAATATAATTAAGGTATGAAATTGTTTCTCTCAAGTGTTTAACCCTTTCCCAAACAACAATTTTTGGACCTTCCCAAATTGAAAGAGTTTGCAGACGACATTTCAAAATTTGATGAAATTGTGAAGTATTCTTCAGATAGAGCAGAAAACCTTATGGGAAAAGGAAAAATTGCTCGTTACGAGCAATTTCTCCTTTTCCCACAATGTTTTCTAAAGTCGTCTGGAAGAAAGTAGTCAAATGTCGTTATTGTTTGGGAAAGGGTTATATATTTACTTGTAGACAATGGTAATATGTTTTCCTTAATTTGAAACAGGTAGCTGTGTTCTTTTTCCAAGAAATACTTTGTCAAATGGTTGTTTCTTTTGTATAATAAAGAGTATGAACTGGTTATTGAATTAACTTTAGTGACCACAGTGTCCTTGTAGTAAGAATAATTAACATGAAAGCATATGGCCCCTCTCTGTGTAGGTTCAAATAATAGTAATGGCATTTGAAGTTTCATGAGACATAGTCTCCAGGTTGTCTTACAGAATTAGGATTGCAGATGCTTCTACCTGGCTTGACCTGTCTTTTTAGGCAGTCAAGTTTGGGTCTTTCTTTATCATTATGAACCTGGCATTGCAGCATAACTGAAATAATGTTGATGCAATTTTTAACCCATATATTGAATAAACAAAATGAAAATATCATTAAGTTTGCATCTGAATAAAGTATTTTTATTTGTGATCTTAAACTATTTTTCTGTAATTATGTAATCAGTACATTAACCCTTTACAAAACGCCAAATTCTCAACTGTCCCAGATTGAAAGAGTTTGCAGACAACATTTCAAAATGAGATGAATTTAAAATATCATCTTCTGATAGGGCAGAAAACATAGTGGGAAAAGGAAAAATTGCTCGATAAGACCAATTCCTCTTTTTCCCACAATATTTTCCAGAGTCATCTGCAACAAACTGGTCAAATGTCGTTATTGTTTGGTTAAGGATTAAGAGCATGTTTCTGTAGAGATGCTTCAGCTTATATTCTTTTTACACAGGTTGGGTCGAAATTCTACCTGCTGGCAAATGGCATAAGTCAAGGATCAGTGATCTCTACTCTCTTGTGTAGTTTTTACTATGCAGAAATGGAGCGAAAGTACTTTAATGTGGCAGACACGGAATTCCTTACACGTATAGTGGATGATTATTTATTTGTTACTCCTGATCTCGAGAACGCGCAGAGATTTCTTCATCAGATGATAACTGGTAGGTTTCTCTGCCTGGCCATTGGTCACTTCCTTTTTCTTGTTACTTCGGACATGTCTGTTCCCGCTGAAATATACGGATAAACGAATCTTCCGGACTAGTCAGCAGGGCCAGGTCGTATTTGAATATTTACCTTTAGACATAAACGATGCACACATTAAACTTTGCACCGAAATGGTATGTCCTTCTTACGTCCATGTGTTTATGCTGAACGATGTTTTATGGGCATTGAGGGAAGGCAAATGAAAATGATAAAAAGACACAAACTGCAAATTTAGCTTTTATTGTTTTATTTACATTCCGTCTAATTCGACACACACATTTACCAGGATAGTATGAACCGAAGACATCAGCATATTACACATTGAATACTACATATTGTTCTATTTATAGATTGTCACACATATCAGAACATGACCTAAGAGTTCACTTCTTAAAAAGTCTGTAACTGTACATGTAGGTGTTAATCAAATTAGGGAAATCTTTTGTTTTTTCAAGTTGTCAAATTCTTTTTGAGACTATTCTGTTGATATTGATTCTGAATTTCATGTTATTTGGAACGCCAATTTTTTTAAATCATTGATAACAATATTTAAAAACTAGGCATTTATATTTACTAACAGATATCTTTGTTTTAAAACTTGGTAGCATAAAACTTTTTTGTTGATTCATCACTTTTACGTTTCCAACTTTTCAGGTATACCTGAATATAACTGCTTTACTAACACAGCAAAGGTGATGATAAATTTTCACTCTGATGTTCCCACATTGTCACAGTTACACGGTGGTAAGGGATTTTGTTTAACCCATTATAAAAAAAAAACGACATTTGACCACTTTGTTGCAGATGACTTTAGAAAACATTGTGGGGAAAGGAGAAGTTGCTCGTGATGAGCAATTTTTCTTTTTTCCGACAATGTTTTCTGCCCTATCAGAAGATTGCTTTCCAATTTCATCACATTTTGAAATGTCATCTGCAAACTCTTTCAATTTGGGAAAGTCGAAAATTTGGCGTTTGAGAATGGGTTAAAAGCATAATAGCAGTTATATGAAACATCATGTTAAAACATAGTAAAACACCACATTATCATGATGATATAATGCCTGTATTATTTACTATCAATGTTTCCAAGTGCTATTTTCACAACTTGTGTAGCACACAATTTAACTTCATTGTTTACATCTGAGCTATGTCTAAAACTAGGGATGTTGGCTTGGGAAGAGGTGTGGTAGTCCACAAACCTTATCGTCTTAGCTCTTTTAAAAACATCGTATTAACATTTTATTGTATCAGCTAATTTTTAAACGGGAAATAAATATTTTGCTATGTTAATTATTAAGTATTTATGAACTTACACATATGTTTTGTAATTTAGAGCAAGTGTTACTTTATCTTTCATTGCATGCCTTCCTTCAGAAAGATGTTGGTCAAAATTGAAAGCAAGGCAACAATTAAAGATGTATTGGATATACTCTGCAATTTTGTGTAATTTGGCACAGCTAAAAGAAGCTTGTTCTGTAATTTTTTTTTTTTTTATTTGCTAAGATTGGTTCCCTTGGTGTGGAATGATGTTCAACACAAGAAGCCTTGATGTATCAATGGATTACCAGCGGTATGTGGGGACATGTAAGTAGGAAACATTCTCCCATTTATTGTGATTATTTGATAAATGTTATTATTCAAGGTTTTGGCAGAACACCTTCTTAAGGAATATAAAAATCTCTCCACCTTAAAACCCAACACTGTTATTTGAGACCAAATGATTGTATACACATTTATTATGCTGAGAATGTTTTTTTCTCCCCTATTTCTCATTTCGTTTTTACTTTTGTTTTATTTGAATACCATAACTAGGAAATACTAAAGGTGGTATCTGGTATTATTTACACCTCATATCATACATATTAAGTTTCATACATTTGAGTAAAACAGTCTCAAAAACGGATCCTTAATTTAGAAAATTAAGGTGGTTTTTATAAAAATATCCACTCCAAAGAACTTGTTACTTGAAATGGGTAGTTTGTTTTTCATTCATTCTCAATTATTAGATGGGATTGTATGTATCCATACAACAATTGTGAAATATTAGCAATATTGTTTCCTTAGATTTGTTAAAATCTATGATATTAAAGGGACAAATTGCATTAATCCCTCCTTCACATTGATATAATACACATAGGGATGTCAGAAAGAATTGAAATAGGCAAGAAATTACTTTAGAGCAATTGATTTTTTGGGGGTTTTTTTTTCATGAAAAATATTTGGTATTTTTTGTATATTTTTTTTAATTATTGTTTGCTTTAGCTTCCAATTTTTACCCTGATCATAAAAATATATATATTGGAGTTATCTAATTGATGAACACATGGTCTATTTTCTTTGACAGGCATTTCTGACACAATGACGTTTGACCTCACCAGTTGCCCAGGTAAAGCCATGAAGGAAAAGTTGTTATAGTGAGTATAAGAATATGAGTCCTTAACCCTTTACCAAATGCCAACTTTTCAGCTGTCCTAAATTGAAAGAGTTTGCAGACAACATTTCAAAATGTGATGAAATTGAAAAATACTCTTCTAATAAGGCAGAAAACATTGTTGGAAAAGGGGAAATAGCTTGTTAAGAGCAATTCCTTCTTTTCTCTCAATGTTTTCCAAAGTTGTCTGCTACATACTTGTCAAATGTCATTATTGTTTGATAAAAAGTGCTTGTGCGGAAGAGAAAATTTGAAAGAAAAAAAAAATGATGTTGAAACGATAGTTTTTGTATTGTTCTCATTGTACAGTCACAAGTAGCTATTAAAAGCATTATTGGTTCAGAAAATGTCAAATTTATCTAAGTTTGAACAGTAGATATAGGGTAGATCTCAAAAGCGATGTCACATGTTTAGATTAAAATAGATGTTAATTCTCTGTATACACACTTTAAAGAATTGAAACAATCTAATTTTACTTACAATTTCTCAGTGCATATAACAGTACAGACTGTCATGTATTTTTAAAGAAATTATTCTTTAATTTCCAAAGTTCCTCACATCTGTGAACAAGCACCCTTTAAGTCTTTCTATTACTAAACAATGCTCAGAATTCATGTGACTGCAACAGAAGATTTGACGATTTTTGTTTGAAGCTACAAGCTGTTCTTTAGACAACTTCTTTTTGTTGTCCAAAAAAGCAATAGGTAAAATCTTTCAATATTTTTAATGTCCTACAAATTGTTATTAAGTTATTAATGTTGTTTCAGAGAAAACAGATTCTTTATATGGAATTTGGTAATAGGTCTTAATTGAATGCAACAATAATTGACAGCAAAGTGTGATTTATTTTCTTTCTGGTATTGGAGAAAAATACATTGTGACAAATTGAGATATGTTTAGGAGTTATTAAATTGTCTGCTGAAGGTGCCTTCAAGGACAACACAGTGAAAGAACACATTTACAATTAAACTTTATGTTTATCTGAACTCTCATATTCTTACTGAAATAAACCCGTTGAGGTGATTTTAAAAGGTGGTTCCTTCCTTTGTTATGATGGTTTATGAAGCCATAATTGCTTTCGTGTAACATTGTGTTTGTTGGAGCTGTACTTTTGCCCATATATATGATAACATTGTGTTTGTTGGAGCTGTACTTTTGCCCATATATATGATAACATTGTGTTTGTTGGAGCTGTACTTTTGCCCATATATATGATAACATTGTGTTTGTTGGAGCTGTACTTTTGCCCATAAATATGATAACATTATGTTTGTTGGAGCTGTACTTTTGCCCATATATATGATAACATTGTGTTTGTTGGAGCTGTACTTTTGCCCATATATATGATAACATTGTGTTTGTTGGAGCTGTACTTTTGCCCATAAATATGATAACATTATGTTTGTTGGAGCTGTACTTTTGCCCATAAATATGATAACATTATGTTTGTTGGAGCTATACTTTTGCCCATAAATATGATAACATTGTGTTTGTTGGAGCTGTACTTTTGCCCATAAATATGATAACATTGTGTTTGTTGGAGCTGTACTTTTGCCAATAAATATGATAACATTGTGTTTGTTGGAGCTGTACTTTTGCCCATAAATATGATAACATTGTGTTTGTTGGAGTTGTACTTTTGCCCATAAATATGATAACATTGTGTTTGTTGGAGCTGTACTTTTGCCCATAAATAGGATAACATTGTGTTTGTTGGAGCTGTACTTTTGCCCATAAATATGATAACATTGTGTTTGTTGGAGCTGTACTTTTGCCCATAAATATGATAACATTGTGTTTGTTGGAGCTGTACTTTTGCCCATATATATGATAACATTGTGTTTGTTGGAGCTGTACTTTTGCCCATATATATGATAACATTATGTTTGTTGGAGCTGTACTTTTGCCCATATATATGATAACATTGTGTTTGTTGGAGCTGTACTTTTGCCCATATATATGATAACATTGTGTTTGTTGGAGCTGTACTTTTGCCCATATAATATATGATAAATTGAAAGAATTCCTTTCATCATATAGAATTTAATCTCGTTTCTAAGAACTTTTATTTTAACTATTATAAAAGCTATTGATTTCAAATTTTATCTGAAAAAAAAGAAAAAATCTTATTTGTTCTTATTTAGAAATATTTTACATCACTTTACACATTTAAAAGGAGTTGACATATTTGTTCTAAATGAAATGGGAAATAATCCTAGTTAATGTTAATCCAGCTATGAATCCTATTTAACACCTTTTGAAAAAAGGAGACATTATTTCATTCTCTTCATTATTTTAACTCCATATTGTTTTTGTTTATGTTCCAGTACTGTTCGACAGAAGTGTCGTAAAATTTACGTAGACGGAGTTATAAATTCTGAAGAGCAGATCATCAGAAATCTGTTCCATTTGTTTATGTTTGCTACCCTGAAGTTCCACGCGTTTGTAAAGAGACTTCCTATGAAATATAGCAGTGGTGTGAATCCCTCACTTCTAAAAGGTACTTAAAGTATTCACTAATTATATAAGGTTTGAAATATTCATTATATTTTTCATTGAAAATCCTTTATATAGAGTGTGATTTTAAATTATTTTTAAGAAATTCCTTGTTAGATTAAGGTAGAATACCCATAAGGGGGACGGAACTGTTCGCAGTATACTTAAAAGTTTAGTCCCTGACGGATGTGTATCAAGAGCAACAGCAGTAATCCAAAGAAGGAAAGAGTTTCAAAATGGCGGATGATGGGTATTCTACCTCAAATTTGCCCTTCTGTGGTTATATTGATATCCTTTATAAAGCTACAGAATCTTTTCTGAAAAAGGGGGACCAAATTGGCGTGTGGTGCAAAAAATTGGTGAGTTATTTCTGAAATGATTGACCCAAACCTTATCCATAAGCAGGGATCAGGAAAATACAGGTTCTGTCGATTTTGGACCGATTTCTGTTTTACTGGACCGATTGCAAGTTCAGATTTGCTGAAAAAGTCGGTCTAGATATAAGACTGATGTGACATTCTACACACTTAATGATATTCAGAGAATCTCCAAATTACACCATTTATTCCAATCTTCCTGTCAAAAGGTGCCTGAGACATGAATAATATTTAAGATTCAATTTTAAACAAATCGGCACACCTCGAAAACCGAACTTCAAGCATTGGGTATAAAAAGGGGTATTGAAGGGTTTACCATTAGTAACCATTAGTAATTCTTTAACAAAAATGATCTGACCAACAGCTCCATTTTGTAGAAAGCAATTAACCATGTTTTTTATTCACAGGTCATTGGTGCAGGTCCAACATACAACTGAAGCTCTGCAAATATGAACAAAAATCACTTTATTTTTCAGGGCTTTTTGTAATTTACTAATAAGAAGATGAAATTGATTATATTTGCTATAGGATTTTGCAATACTTTAACAATTGTTTTTTTATTGTGAGCTGTAAGTACAAAGATTCATAGAACATTGGCAGGTGCACTAAACATGTTGATATACAAGGGGAACTTCTTAATAAATAATCTTTATACTTTCTTGTTTTAGGTATCATGAAATCGCTGAGTAGATGCATTCAAAAGGAACTTAAATCATACCAGGTATAATTTGCTTTTGTTTTTTTATTTCATAACCAATCTCTGCTTTAAGAAATTTTTAGAAAAAGCATAGGTAAAAAACAGCCTTAGCCAATCTCTCCATACACTTTTGATACTAGACTATAAAGACACTGCAAGCCAAGAGAGAATTTTCATTTCCACTTATGAGAATTATTTAGGAGTGAATTGAAATTTGGTCTTTATTTAACCCTTTCCCAAACAATAACGACATTTGACCACTGTTGCAAATGACTTTAGAAAACATTGAGGGAAAAGGAGAAATTGCTCACCTATCAGAAGATTATTTTCCAATTTCATCACATTTTGAAATGTCGTCTGCAATCTTTGGACAGTCCAAAATTTGTTGTTTGGGAAAGGGTTAAACACTTAAAAATCTTAAAACACACAAAATCTACAAAAACTCTCTTCATTAATACCTTTTCCAGAGTATTCTTGATTCATTGAATCTCTGTATTTTTGTATATTTGTTCCCTCTGTGCTGCATATACAGACCTTTGCATCTTTTCTCCTGATTTCCCATACAAATATTTTCAACCAAGAGGTTTTTTTCTAGAAGAAACTGTGCACTGCAATTTTCGTTTTTATAAACTTATTGATAGAAGGAGTTGAAGTACTTTGATTTGTTTTCTTGTAAATGATGTAATCTTATCATTATAATTTCAGAATGACAGTATTCGTCCTTTTGGGTTGCAGATGAGCTTTGTAGTCAATTGGTATGTGTATTACCTTTTCTTTAACCCATCACCAAATAGTAACGACGTTTGACCAGTTTGTTGCAGACGACTAGGAAAAACATTGTGGGAAAAAGTGAAATTGCTCTAAACAAGTAATTTCTCCTTTTCCCAAAATATTTTCTGTCATATCAGAAGATTTTTTTTCAATTTCATCACATTTTCAAATGTCGTCTGCAAACTATTTTAATGTGGGACAGTCAAAAATTTGGCGTTTGGTAAAGGGTTAATAGTGGGTACTAGATTATAAGAAGCTAATGCATCTTTATTATTTTCCTCATATGGGCTTTCATTACTAATTCTAGTTGAAAGCATCAGTAGAAGAGGTTCCCCTTTGGCCTAGTGGTTGGAGTACAGAACTTGAAATCACATGGCCCCTTTTGACATTGGTTCAAATCCCATCGAGGGATATGGATTTTCATGACTGACTTACGAAATGTCAATGGTTGTACCTGGCTTGATTAGCCCTTGTTGGCAGTTGATTATGTGGTCTTCCTCCATTATTAAGAATCAGGCATTGCAACTTTACTGAAATATTGGTGATGCGATGTAAAAATCCATATAAACAGATGAATATGGTAGCAGCGTGTTTCATGAGTTGTGGTCTAGAGGCTAATTTAAAAAACACCAATGATTCTATCTAGCTTGATCAGCTCTTATGGACACGTTTATACTTTAAGCAGATGATTTTAGAATAGCTTTGTAAACATTTGGAAAACTCTTCAGTTCTGCTGTTGTGATATGTGAATAGATTGAAAAAGCATTGTGGCAAAAGGAGAAATTGCTTGAAACAAGCAATTTCTACTTTTGCCAAAATGCCTTTTGAAAGTCATCTGCTGCAAAACACAAAAACGTGGTGTTAGGTGGTTATGTGTTAATTAATGTTTTAACCCTTGAGTTTTATAGTATCTCTTCCATTGTAGGTTATGTGTTAATTAATGTTTTAACCCTTAAGTTTTATAGTATCTCTTCCATTGTAGGTTATGTGTTAATTAATGTTTAAACCCTTGAGTTTTATAGTATCTCTTCCATTGTAGGTTATGTGTTAATTAATGTTTTAACCCTTGAGTTTTATAGTATCTCTTCCATTGTAGGTTATGTGTTAATTAATGTTTTAACCCTTGAGTTTTATAGTATCTCTTCCATTGTAGGTTATGTGTTAATTAATGTATTAACCCTTGAGTTTTATAGTATATCTTCCATTGTAGGTTATGTGTTAATTAATGTATTAACCCTTGAGTTTTATAGTATCTTTTCCATTGTAGGTTATGTGTTAATTAATGTTTTAACCCTTGAGTTTTATAGTATCTTTTCCATTGTAGGTTATGTGTTAATTAATGTTTTAACCCTTGAGTTTTATAGTATCTCTTCCATTGTAGGTTATGTGTTAATTAATGTATTAACCCTTGAGTTTTATAGTATCTCTTCCATTGTAGGTTATGTGTTAATTAATGTATTTAACCCTTGAGTTTTATAGTATCTCTTCCATTGTAGGTTATGTGTTAATTAATGTTTTAACCCTTGAGTTTTATAGTATCTCTTCCATTGTAGGTTATGTGTTAATTAATGTTTTAACCCTTGAGTTTTATAGTATCTCTTCCATTGTAGGTTATGTGTTAATTAATGTTTTAACCCTTGAGTTTTATAGTATCTCTTCCATTGTAGGTTATGTGTTAATTAATGTATTAACCCTTGAGTTTTATAGTATCTCTTCCATTGTAGGTTATGTGTTAATTAATGTTTTAACCCTTGAGTTTTATAGTATCTCTTCCATTGTAGGTTATGTGTTAATTAATGTTTTAACCCTTGAGTTTTATAGTATCTCTTCCATTGTAGGTTATGTGTTAATTAATGTATTAACCCTTGAGTTTTATAGTATCTCTTCCATTGTAGGTTATGTGTTAATTAATGTATTTACCCTTGAGTTTTATAGTATCTCTTCCATTGTAGGTTATGTGTTAATTAATGTTTTAACCCTTGAGTTTTATAGTATCTCCTCCATTGTAGGTTATGTGTTAATTAATGAATTAACCCTTGAGTTTTATAGTATCTCTTCCATTGTAGGTTATGTGTTAATTAATGTTTTAACCCTTGAGTTTTATAGTATCTCCTCCATTGTAGGTTATGTGTTAATTAATGTATTAACCCTTGAGTTGTATAGTATCTCTTCCATTGTAGGTTATGTCACCATGCTTTTATCGTCAAATTAAGACAGCACAAAGCACAGTACAATGTTTTGTTGAAGTTGCTGCAGAAAATTCAAAGGAAATTAGAGAAGCAAATGGTAAGGAGTTATTTGACACATTAAGGCATGACGTGCATAGGTAGAGCATTGGCCTCTTGTACCGAGGGTACAAGGTCTGATCCCTGTTTATTGCAATGAAAATTGCATGGGCTAGCCCACAAATGGGCGTGTGTACTGGTTGAGTATCTAGGAAGCAGTCATCAAGAGTGAATTTAATAAGCTTTAAGCTTCTGACACAATCAATGTAAAACAAATAAGATTCAACTATAATTGACTTGATTTATTCTGTTAAGAATATATGCATACATATTTTTATTTTCAACACAAAAAAAAGATGAGAAAATGAGATTAAAATCTTATAATGAGAAACATTTTAATTTGTTATAATAATTTCTATGATTAATAGAGTGAGACTTAAATTGCCTTAACCCTTTTAGTTCTGGAACCGACTTAATGCTTATGCAAACAGGTTAGATCCAGGCAAGTAAATTGGCGGCTGGCCTGTGATCTAACCTCTTTACTAGTCTGAGTATTTTTCCTCCACAAAGTTAAGCAGATGTTTAAGGTTTTTGAAAGCCGACAACACAAAAATATATTTTTAGGTAATTACCCAGCATTCTAAGGGTTAAAGAAAATAATGGTTTTCAACTTCCATCTGAAATTGTTATAAGAGTTATTTTCTTTTTCGTGGATCGATTTGTTAGCCTTGTAGGCCATTTATATTTATGTAGTATAGTCAATAGTTTAGACCATAGTCTTGTATATTTCATAACAGATTAATATCCAATTTCTTTTCTCTTTTTTTTTTATTTTTAGGAGAGAGAAATGGTTCAGCAACTCCTTTCTGTTTGCGGTGAGGATATTCCAGAAGTGTTCAGAAATATATTGAACTGAAATACATAAAGATGTTATTCATAAACAATGAGGAGAGGTTGAAAATATATGTACGCTATTAAAGGTGCTTTATTATAGGAGAGAAAATGTAAATAAAATGTTGTTGAGGCATTGCAGTTTTTGGTATGTTGTTTGATATACAATTAAAAGTAGCTATTTAAGTGAATTATTGTGGAGATATGCATTTACTTGAACTATTTACTGGGATGCATGTGAAAGAAAAACAACATCTTTGATAAGAAGATGATTTAATTACCATAGTAAGAAACTACAACATTTATTTTATAGCTTTACACTTCATTTTACAGACAAAACACAATGACAAGAAGAAAATGATAATACTAAAAACAACATACTGTATAAAATGGTCTCCAATAAAGGTCTAAACTGTCTTTGAGTCTCATAACTTCCGATTTGTTCCCTCGTTGGAGAGATTTATCAAGCAGAAGCAAGATCATACGCACTAAATCAGCTGTTTAATTCAAATTATTCTGCACCAATCAGCTGTTAAATTCAAATTATTCTGCACTAAATCAGCTGTTAAATTCAAATTATTCTGCACTAAATCAGCTGTTTAATTCAAATTATTCTGCACTAAATCAGCTGTTTAATTCAAATTATTCTGCACTAAATCAGCTGTTTAATTCAAATTATTCTGCACTAAATCAGCTGTTTAATTCAAATTATTCTGCACTAAATCATCTGTTAAATTCAAATTATTCTGCACTAAATCAGCTGTTTAATTCAAATTATTCTGCACTAAATCAGCTGTTTAATTCAAATTATTCTGCACTAAATCAGCTGTTAAATTCAAATTATTCTGCACTAAATCAGCTGTTTAATTCAAATTATTCTGCACTAAATCAGCTGTTTAATTCAAATTATTCTGCACTAAATCATCTGTTAAATTCAAATTATTCTGCACTAAATCAGCTGTTTAATTCAAATTATTCTGCACTAAATCAGCTGTTTAATTCAAATTATTCTGAACTAAATCAGCTGTTTAATTCAAATTATTCTGCACTAAATCAGCTGTTAAATTCAAATTATTCTGCACTAAATCAGCTGTTTAATTCAAATTATTCTGCACTAAATCAGCTGTTTAATTCAAATTATTCTGCACTAAATCAGCTGTTTAATTCAAATTATTCTGCACTAAATCAGCTGTTTAATTCAAATTATTCTGCACTAAATCAGCTGTTAAATTCAAATTATTCTGCACTAAATCAGCTGTTTAATTCAAATTATTCTGGTCTTTTGACTAAAATTTGAACATGTTATAACCTCAGATTCTTCTCCTCTGTGGTAGAAATTTGTCAGAAGATGGGAGCTCATTTCAATTATCAGCGACATAGATAACATTATCTTTCTGCAATTATCAGGCATACTGCAGGTTTATTATTCTATGTGGTAAGAAAAGGAACCAATATACAAGCACCCTTTTTGGAAAATTTGACCAGCCCAAAGTTAAGTTAACCCTTTCCCAAACAATAACGCCATTTGACCACTTTGCTGCCGACGACTTTAGGAAACATTGTGGGAAAAGGAGAAATAGGTTTTCTGCTCTACCTAAAGAATATTTTTCAATTTCATCACATTTTGAAATGTCGGCTGCAAACTCTTTCAATTTGGGAAAGTCCAAAATTTGTTGTTTGGGAAAGGGTTAAGGTATTCCACCCCTGATGGACAATTCGTATTTGCTAAATGGTTAAAGAATAAATTGAAATTCAAATCATGAAAGAATTTATCATTTCAAAGGCATTCACCAAGCCAATCTTCCGAATTTGTCTGATTATTGAATTTATATTTACAAAATGAATATCAATGGATTCTGTTATTAAATCCATAGTAATTACCTGCCTTTAGTTATCAACTTTTACATTGAAATTAAAATTACATGAATGAAAGGTGGCAAATAAGACTTTCAGTCCATAAAGAATTCTTATGATATATAAAACTTGATTCTATAATGGCATAACTCGACCAGAACTGCAGATAAGATAAGACTGGCTAAACAGTCACAAAAGGTGGGGGACAGTATGATATCATGCAAGCATGTGTAATTACAGGTTACTAGGTAAGCGAGCTACTCTTAAATAAAACTATCAAATACAATTAGATGTTTTTCCTTAACCATTTTCCAAACAATAACGACATTTGACCATTTTGTCGCAGACGACTTTAGAAAACAGTGGGAAAATGAGAGATTGCTCATAACGATCAATTTCTCCTTTTCCCACAATGTTTTCCGTCCTATCAGAAGATCATTTTCCAATTTCATCACATTTTGAAATGTCGTCTGCAAATCCTTTAAAATTGGGACAGTCGAAAATGTGTTGTTTGGGAAAGGGTAAACTCAATGAAAATGCATTTCGATACATAATCAACGTTAAATGTTATTTCTGAAATATCGCACTTTTGAATCGTACAATCCTACACCACTTGATTATCGTCCAAGAAAAACAAAAGTATTTTCTGCACAATATTTTCAACTTTTTCATGGAAATATGAAATTAAAAAGTATATCTCGCCACTGTTCTTTATGATCATCAAAATATCTATATATTACAGTATAAAAACCAGGCTAGCTTGTCATTGCTTGAATATACGAAAGAAAATTTGCTAGACCGGTCAACTATTTAAAAGAAAAATTTCATATTTGGCTATTGTATTGTTTTTCTTTGGCGGATAATTGGATAAAAAGCGTATTTAGGAGGTCACCTTCTTTGTTTCTTCTGAAGGTTGTGCTGCACGTACTCATTAGAACTGTCTCGTAGCGACGCTTCTAATGGGTACCCACAACATTGGCTTTAATAAAACAATGCATGGAATTACTTTTTTCGGCTTGATACACATATGTTATCTTGTTTTACCCTTCTATATAGCCATCAACTACCACAGTAGCATAACACATTACCACATAACGCCACATGTTTGCGTCTTGCAGCAGACGACTTTAATAAAAACATTTGACAAAAGGAGAAATTGCTTGTAAAAAACAATTTCTCCATGTTTTATTGTTTTTTCAGCAGAACAGAAAAGTTTACAAAGTTTCTCTAGTGTCGTCTGTTTCAAGTTTAAAAATGTCGTCTTCAGGTGGGAATGTATTAAAGTGCCTGAATCTGGCTATCATGCTAAACTACTCCACGAGAACATTTTGAAAACTGA
Organism: Cerastoderma edule; assembly: GCA_947846245.1. Taxonomy (NCBI): domain Eukaryota; kingdom Metazoa; phylum Mollusca; class Bivalvia; order Cardiida; family Cardiidae; genus Cerastoderma; species Cerastoderma edule. Next base: position 30,197,077 of record OX401414.1, read on the forward strand.
TATTAGAAGTAATATATGATATTTCTGTTGCTACCATTTCACTACAAGTAGTCTGTCATCTGCCTCTGGACACCAGGGTTGGTGGGTGTGAATCCCGTGATTAGCGGGTCCACCTTAAGACTTCATTTATAAACAATCGGCCCAATCACTGGTTATAGGTGTCCATGAAGCAGAATTTAGAGCGATTAATCTACGTCGAAAAAAAAATGCGATTTCACAATCGACATAAAAGAAATGTTTAAACCAATCGTATAAGTCATTTTAAGCAGTCTTAAAGCAAAAGCATACCAAATGCACCACAATTCTGTATGTCTAAGAAAATGTTAATTCATCTCATCAGAACGGTACTACACTGCGGTTATACTTAGGATGTAATTTTTTGGAAATAGAATCCACTTTTCTCTTATCCTTAAATCATCGCTTAATTTAAGATTTGTTTCGTGAACCGAGTGCCAGAAAGCACAGAAATATCGAAAACAAATGTAATCAGCTTCCAAGGTTCTTGCTAAAATTCCAATTACCAATTAACTTGACCTATAAAGGTCGAACTATCCAAACTATGACAAGGATAAAAATCCGCGGGTATGATTCTTGAACTACAAATTTTGATCGTCCTCTGTGGCCTTGACATTCTCGATGGCAGCAGCCTCGTTTTCAGTTACATCAACCGCTTCTTCGGCACCATTCGGTTCTTTCCGTTTTTCCGGACTTCCGATGACATTGACCTCCAGCATCTCCGCCAAGTCGTTGTCCAGGGGCGGTAACTCTGCCTTTGAGAGCTCATACACGATTCCCGCGCCCAGACTGTCTCCCAGCACATTCACCGTTGTTCTAAAGCGATCCCTGAAAACAGATTCAATCGACCAGTTATGTTAAGACGTCCGACTCTCAATACTGGAGAAAGACCCCTATACTCAACAGCAAATAAGAGCTGGTTAAGCCAGGAGGAACACCGTCATTCCGTAGGGCAATCGCGAGACCGCCTCTTATAAAATCGTTACTCCTTACTGACTGTGATTTGAACCCATGGCGGAGAGGGACAATATGATTTCAACTTTTGTGTTCTAACCACTTGGCCAAGGAGGTTCCCTTTCTTCCATTGGCCATGATATGCTTATCATGATACCCCGTTACCCGAATTTTTGGAATGTTCTTCTTACGATCTTACCACAGATGAGTAAGTTTGAGAATGGTCCAATATAAACAATAAACATGATAATGAGAATTAGGATTTAACTTTGAGGTAATAATAGATGCATATATCAATGTTAGAAGTCGTTTGTTACAAGCACTTTTATATTAGACCGGAATTTGAATTCACCAGTGTGCTTAAACGAAAATTACCAAATTTATTGGAAATGTAAAGTTATTTAGAATCCCTGTTGTCATGGAGACAAACGGAAGCTGAACCTGGCAGTTCTTTTATGATGACTATTCAGTACGAATTATCATAATGGGAACGATAACTTCCTTCTCACTTGCCTTTCCTGGGGAGGACAGTATAAAGCCTTCTAAAAAGCCGGTTTTGTCACAAGATACTTTTAAGTCCTTTTTCGTAACTGACAGACTTGACTTTCGTATTTCCTTTATTCAAATGTAGCGATTACCGACATATTTGGAGGGTGATTTCAACTTGTTTTTATTCTAAACAGGACTGACACTAGAATCAGGGTGATATCTAAATAACTTACAGGAACCAGTCTACGACTAGAATCAGGGTGATATCTAAATAACTTACAGGAACCAGTCTACGACTAGAATCAGGGTGATATCTAAATAACTTACAGGAACCAGTCTACGACTAGAATCAGGGTGATATCTAAATAACTTACAGGAACCAGTCTACGACTAGAATCAGGGTGATATCTAAATAACTTACAGGAACCAGTCTACGACTAGAATCAGGGTGATATCTAAATAACTTACAGGAACCAGTCTACGACTAGAATCAGGGTGATATCTAAATAACTTACAGGAACCAGTCTACGACTAGAATCAGGGTGATATCTAAATAACTTACAGGAACCAGTCTACGACTAGAATCAGGGTGATATCGTCTATGGGCAGTCCAAGTGCCGACAACACAATCACCATCGTCACCAAGCCAGCCTGGGGTACACCGGCCGCGCCGATAGAGGCGGCTGTAGCTGTGATACTGAAAAAGTGATGGGGAATTATATAAAAAAGGAAATTTTGGATGGTTCATTTCAATTCAATTCACCAGTTTAAAGAAAGAAACATAGGGTGATTCAAATCAATTTAATACGAAAGAGCCAATAGATGCAGCTTTTGATGTTTTACTGAAATAGTGGCAGATAAATATTTTAAAGACAGCAACATAGTGTGACTCAAATCATATCGCAACCACCGGAAGAGGCAGTTGTAGCTCTTATTCTGAACAAGTGTTGGATACAAGTAGATCAATTCAATTTAATACGATTATACAGTTAGAGGTAGCTGTAGCTTTATATTCTGAAATAGTGGCAGAGAAATATAAGAAAACAAATACATGGGTGAATCAACTCAATACGGCAGTGGAAGTGAACTATCTAAAAGAAAGAAGCAAATGTTGAATTAATCAAGTTCCACTCGAAAGCACCACGAGAAGCTGCAGTGACAATTGAGGAGAAATGTAAAAGATAAAAAAATGACTGCAATCTATAATGCCAAAACTATACGTAGAGAAATCGCATGTATGCCAAAAATACAAACAGAAACCAGAGTGGCTGATATACTAAAATGAAAGAGAAGAAAAGTCAAAGATTCAATATGGGGGAAGAGGAATGTTGCACAGGTTTCGTCAGTCGAGTATTCGTTGGAATACCAAGGGATCAATTAAAGCTTAAAATGATATCCTCATATACCGATCTAAATTGTTGCGGTTTGCTTTAATGGAAAATTTAAAAAATGAAATCGCTTTAATGACATGTTCCATTTTTTTTATAAAAAAAATAAAAATCGATCGATTATTTGTCAGTCTAAGGAACCTAGAGATTTGCGCGTGATTTGTTTTGTGTTCTTTCCCCGCGCAGGATAATACGTTTAGCGGAAACAGTTCTCGGAACTTCGGGGTTTGAATCGATTTTTCCATCACGAAACGTGAGGACGTGGGACCACAATGCAACGCCATGGAAACAAAACTCCGCCCTTGGTGACGGCGCATGCGCGAAAACTGTCGCGAAGGGACCTGTCATTTATCATTTCGCGGAGTCGCACAGTAACACGTTGAAGAATTTATAACGGTTGCTCCCGGCTACTGCGTCGTTTTACATGGGATTAGCTGGATTCGGAGCGTCGAGACAAATGTGTTTCTTTATTAGCGGAGAAACCCAATGACCGACCACGGGAAGTCCTATCGTAAAAGCTTTGTTAAACAATGATTAACCCTTAGAATGCTAGGTAATTTGTAAAAAATAGATTTTTTTGTGCTGTCTGCTTTCCAAATCCTTAGATATGTGCTTAATTTTGTTGAGAAAAGACACTCTAAGTAGAAAACAGGTTAGACCACAGGCTAGCCGCCAATTCACTTATTTACTTGGTGGCTGGCTTGGAACTAACCTATTTGCATGATAACGAAGTCGGTTTCAGTGCTGTAAGGGTAAAAAATTGATTAATGACGCATATTATCTGTGGTGGAATGGCCCCGAGGTAAATTCGTGAACAAGTCCCTACTTAGACATCCGTTAGTCTATTTTCTAGACGCTATCGACGTTTGTTTGAGACGTTTTCAAACAATTTAGGAACAGGTGAACATAACAATCACCTTAAGGTGTCATTTGGGAATTGTGTTTCCTTACAACTTATTTTAAGAAAAGAAAAACGAAATCCTGGGCACTAGCCTACGAAAAATCATAACTGGGTATAAGTCAAACTTTTGTGCATATTTCGGGTGCTATTTCTGATTTAGTTTTTGTCTGTGTTAGACCTTCCATAGAGCGGGTTGAATGATAAACTATTACCTTTCATTGCTTTTTTGCTTTCATTTATATTACCACTGTATTTGAAATGCTAGTTGTGTGTATTTGAGAAGCGTTAGTTCTATAATTGCACGGATATTTTGTCGAGTAAAACAGTTTTATAAAATGACCTATTATCACACAACTTAAGAGGAGCTATTAGATAAGGACAGCTCATTTCCGGACGCATTTGTTCGAAGCGATAGGGGTCATTACTCATTAAAGTGGCACACGATTTACTGGGTCCTGGTTTCTGTTAACATTACCCTAGTCGCTGTTAGTCAGGAAATTACAAAAAAATCTCTTTTCGAGAATGTAAGAAAATATAATCCTTACCACACTTTGTGAAGCGTTAAGTGATACAATACAAAAACTGCAAAGAGGCTTTTTTGTTTGATTTCGTACATTCGACAAATTCATTTCGTATGTATGAGTAACATTAGTAACGGAAATATCGTTAATTCAGAGATATAGAAGTCAATTACAATAGGCGAACTCCTGCCAAGGGGATGGCCGAATCTAAGTTGGTAAAACATTTTGCCATACCCTTTTGTCGAAATTCTAATAATCCACTTGCCTGGTTGAATGTACATGTTTTCTTTCTATAGCTTTGTGGCAATGGTATGATATAATACATATTATGTTTTAAGTATGTAAATATTCAGCGTATGTAGCGAGGTACTGGGCGAGATCGTATTTTCATGAGTTCTCATGATGAAACTTATGGTTTGAACGTCACTACCTTGTTGCAATAGGAATCAATGGTTATTGCATACTCCATAGCCGAGCGGTTTTGAAAGACTTTATTAAAGTTTGGGGTACAAGCAGAGATGTTCCTTATAAAGATAGTGTTTGATATTTATTGAAAAGATTGTGCGTGCCTTAAGCAGTTTCTCGTTTCTATCGTATATGAAACAATGTTATAAGCGATTTGTCATTTTTCCTGTAGATTTGTACATTATAACTCAACTTGCAGATATAAGATTATTTGAAAGTTACTCACTATAGAAATATATTGAATCACATTACATCAAAATTAATAACTCCTGACGTTAATTCAGATTACGGAAATGCCCGAGTAGTTACGATTAATATTTCCTAGTCGTATTGCTCAGATTACGGAAATGGCAGATTAGTTACGATTGCTGATCGAAATCCCTCTGTGATGTTGGCAGGCCACACGGACCCAGCCTACCGGAATTTGCCGAAGAATTCCAATTGTTCGATAGGTCCGAACTTACCTGATGGTGATGACGTTGCCGAAGGACATTGTGATCTTGTTGACGTTAGCGATGAACAGTGCAGCCACCGCCTCATATAGTGCCGTGCCGTCCATGTTAATCGTGGCCCCGACCGGGATAACAAACGTGCTCACACGCGGATCCACTTGGTTATTTACCTCCAAACAGTGGAGGGTCACTGGCATGGTTGCTGAACTGAAACATGGAGTTAAAGTTTGTTTATTTTACGATGATTGTGATAAAAGCTTGAAGTTCATACACCTGTTACTTTTGAGATCTTGAATTTCCATTGACCCCCATGTTAAATCAGGCATTTTCAAGACTCTGCTGAGCGAAGAATAGTGTTTTCTACGTTTAGTTAAATACAGAAATATCAAGTTGGGCCATTAAACTCTCAGAAAGTGTAATAAAATGGACACCTCAATCGTCTCATTTTTTTTCTACAGTGCAAAGTTTACTAGTACTACCCGAAAATCATTGCACAATATGTCAAATCTGGCCAATGAACTGGCATTTGTGTTCATACATCCCAAACAAATAGTCCTACAATAGGAAATCAAAACAAACTTTGGGAGCATTGCCGGTCTAGCATCTATACAGGAAACTCAGCAGTAATCTTCCAGCTCATCTATAACCAGCAAAACTATGCACCAGAAGTCGAAACTCAAAAGTTCTAACTGGGATTACTTTAGGGTACTACGACCTGGAAGTACTCCGTAACAGGTACTAGACCTGAGGCTTATTAGAGCGGCTTATTAGAGCGAATCCACTTGGATAACCTCCAAACAGTGGAGAGTCACTGGCATTGTCACCCAACTGAAATACGTTAGTTTAAAATTTTACGAAGATATAAGGGGTACTAGGAACTGAGCAATAATTGATTATGATTAATATCGAAAATAGATATATACAACAATCCATAATGATATATATCTTGAATTTAACTTAATGTATCGTTTTATGCAGATTCGAAAAACAATAACTGTACATTCTTTTCTAACGCGAATTCTCTTATTGGTTTACTATATTTTACATTATAGGCAAATTGTGCGGCACCCGTATCAAACTCAAACCCTATTGTTCCTTACCTTGACGAAGTACCGAACGCCGTAGCAAGAGCTTGTGAGATCCCATAGATATACTTGTAGGGATTTTTCCTGGTCATGGCGAAGTACATGAGGGGTAGGATACAGGATCCGTGAACAAACAGCCCCACAAGGACTGTCATAAAGTAGAGACCAACCTGGCCGATCATTACACCGAAATCGTCCATCTCCGCGATCTTACCGGCTATCAGAAACGTGATACCGATCGGCGAGTACCTACAATATAGATGGCGATTAACTACAACATACACGACAGAATACAGGCGAGAAACTCTGATGATATAGTACAGGTGAGTACCTACAACAAACATGACATAACACAGGCTAGAAACTGCAACGTAGACTATAGAATTTAGGCGAGTACATACAACATAGAAATTACAGAAAATAACCTGCAATAGTTACAACATATTACACTGTATGTAATCAATGTAAGCGAGTACCGACAACAACGTCAACATAATATAAGAATGTTCCTAAACCATCAAACTTGCAAACAGATCCCTGCAACATAGACGGCAAAATCAGACGAGTACCTATGATATTTACATTATAAAAGCTAACTTGCAATGTTAACAACACATTGCCCTCAGCGAATAGCTACAACACAGGCGACAACATTAGGCTCGTACCTGCAACTTAAACATTACAGACAAAAGTTTCGCAATAGAAACAACAAACAGGCGAGAATCTATGACAGAATCAGAATCATTTATTATTAAAACGGTCAACGTTAACGACATAGACGAATACCTACAACAGTACCAGCAGATAGAATAACGTGATGGCGTCTTTAATCATCCAGCCTAACGTGAGATTAATGTTCAGATTTTTTAGAGCTCCAAAGGGAAACAGGTCAAAGAAAACAAAACACTTTACCTTCATGGTTAACCTTTTTTTTTAAAGAAAATCCATTGTATAGAATAATCTTTTTTATAATGGCATTCGACCTTGTACAGTTAGGAAAATACGTACTCCTAACTATGCTTAACCTGCATTTACAGAACAGATATACAACCACACACATACTTAAATCACTGTTATAAAATTGTATATAAATTAGTAAATTACACATACTGGTACATATTGCCATGGACAAAAAACGTTGTCATCATGCAGTTTTTATACAAAGTGAAAATTGTTCTGTTATGTTATAAAAAACGAAATCTGAATAACTAAAGGCGATGACGGGAGAACGATAGTCACAGAAAAATATCTTCATGTTTTAAAGAATAGTTAAATGACATCAGAGGCCGTTCTTAACAAAGATATAAGCTAAACAATTATTTGTTGTATTCAGATTGGATGAGAATAAAATCGACCACAAAACTGTCTGTGAAATAATGTAAACCGAATAAAAACATGGTATTTAAACGCCTTTCTCACAAACAAACTGTTCATTTTTAAAACGGGGAATGTGTTTGTTTATATGACGTTTAACACCTTTTCATTTGTTCATAACATTTCAACTATGTTACAGCTTTTCTGGATTTACCATAACTAGGTCATGACCCTGAAGTGTCTTGTCAAGGGACTCTCCGACGGAACCAGAGGTACCCTTTGGGCTCGAACCTGGTTGTCGGCACAAAAGTTCCACTAGCAATGTTGTTTCACAGGATGTATGGTACTATAGAAGTGTAATAGCTATGAGCATATGTGGCTTATGTTGAAATAAAAGTATGCTATTATGGTAAGTTATTTTATTCAATTCCCTTTAAAAGAGTTGCCAGTTGCTACAGTTTCGTTCTTGAAGGACTAAAAAAAAAAAATTTGGATTAATTACCAAAATGCCTTCATAACGCTTCAAGAACAAAATACCAAGTGCTATTTCACACAAGCACAGGATGAGTTGAGAAATAACAGAGAATATAACAATTTAGTTTTTAGTGATTCGTAATTCTCTTAAAACAATTCCCTTAAAGACCTCAAGAATAATTGATTTCAGCTGCATTGCAATAACAGATTTCGCGAAAAAGCCGGCATGTGAACAACCCAATTAAAGGTGCTTGTTCACAGATGACGGAATTTAAAGCCAATATAAAATGTCGTCGTAACAACACAGTTTTTGTAGCTTTATGTATAACCCTTCACTTATGAACGAGTAATCGTAACTGCTCGGGTATTTCCGTGACCTGGGAAATGCACATTGAACATACGTGTAGGATTACACATGTTCGTCCCGGCTAAACACACGTCTCTTTTGAGAGTCCACGTAGAGTAGTTTTATGTATATGGAAATGTTCAACAACTTTTTAATTCATCATCATTGGTCAGTAAGTCATACACACTAGTGAAATTATAAGTTGTGATATCTATCAGTTTCCTTAATCACATTAGATCACTATCTAGATATTACATTTAAGATCTAGATGGGAACAGTAAGGCAAAATGGAGTAAGTATTGCAAGAAGCAATATGGCGGCTTCCTTATTACGTCATAAGTGTTTTCATTGAATAAACCATGTGAGTTCAAATTTATGAACAAGGTGTAGCTCGCAAGTCACGGAAATACCCGAACAGCTACGATTGACGAGGTGCATTTCTAAGGTCATGGAAATACCAGAGTAGTATCGATTTAAGAGGTGTTTTTCTCAGGTCACGGAAATACGCATGTTGTTTCCATTGATAAGATGTACTTCTCAGGTAACAGTATATAAACAGTTTTTCTACGGTCACGGAGCACCGGAAAAGTATCGATTGGTAATCCACACTTACCAGATAAAGATGACGAAGATGTTCATGGCGGCCTCTGCGAGACATTTACAGAAGTCGATGATGGGTTTTCCCTTAGGTCCCATCCGACTGAGTATGACGCCCATCAGGACCGAGAACACGACGAGCCCCAGTATGTTGGTAGAGCCCGAGGTTGAGGTACCCGGCTCCCAGATCTTCTGGGTGATGTCTGAAATAAAACAGCATCGTGTACGGGGTGACGTAATATTGTACAAGGGTTATCTATATCTAACATGGGTGGTAACTCAATATAAAACAAGGGATATCTATATCTAACATGGGTGGTAACCCAATATAAAACAAGGGGTGTCTATATCTAACATGGGTGGTAACTCAATATAAAACAAGGGATATCTATATCTAACATGGGTGGTAACCCAATATAAAACAAGGGATATCTATATCTAACATGGGTGGTAACCCAATATAAAACAAGGGATATCTATATCTAACATGGGTGGTAACTCAATATAAAACAAGGGATATCTATATCTAACATGGGTGGTAACTCAATATAAAACAAGGGATATCTATATCTAACATGGGTGGTAACTCCAATATAAAACAAGGGATATCTATATCTAACATGGGTGGTAACTCAATATAAAACAAGGGATATCTATATCTAACATGGGTGGTAACCAATATAAAACAATATGGGTGGTAACAAGGGATATCTATATCTAACATGGGTGGTAACCCAATATAAAACAAGGGATATCTATATCTAACATGGGTGGTAACTCAATATAAAACAAGGGGTATCTATATCTAACATGGGTGGTAACTCAATATAAAACAAGGGATATCTATATCTAACATGGGTGGTAACTCAATATAAAACAAGGGATATCTATATCTAACATGGGTGGTAACTCAATATAAAACAAGGGATATCTATATCTAACATGGTGGTAACTCAATATAAAACAAGGGGTATCTATATCTAACATGGGTGGTAACTCAATATAAAACAAGGGATATCTATATCTAACATGGGTGGTAACCAATATAAAACAAGGGATATCTATAAACATGGGTAGGGGTATCTATATCTAACATGGGTGGTAACTCAATATAAAACAAGGGATATCTATATCTAACATGGGTGGTAACCCAACATAAAACAAGGATATCTATATCTAACATGGGTAAACTCAATATAAACAAGGATATCTATATATCTAACATGGGTGGTAACTCCAATATAAAACAAGGGATATCTATATCTAACATGGGTGGTAACTCAATATAAAACAAGGGATATCTATATCTAACATGGGTGGTAACCCAATATAAAACAAGGGATATCTATATCTAACATGGGTGGTAACTCAATATAAAACAAGGGGTATCTATATCTAACATGGGTGGTAACCCAATATAAAACAAGGGATATCTATATCTAACATGGGTGGTAACCCAATATAAAACAAGGGATATCTATATCTAACATGGGTGGTAACTCAATATAAAACAAGGGATATCTATATCTAACATGGGTGGTAACCCAACATAAAACAAGGGATATCTATATCTAACATGGGTGATAACTCAATATAGAACAAGGGATATCTATATCTAACATGGGTGGTAACTCAATATAAAACAAGGGACATCTATATCTAACATGGGTGGTAACTCAATATAAAACAAGGGATATCTATATCTAACATGGGTGGTAACCCAATATAAAACAAGGGATATCTATATCTAACATGGGTGGTAACCCAACATAAAACAAGGGATATCTATATCTAACATGGGTGGTAACCCAATATAAAACAAGGATATCTATATCTAACATGTAAGTGGTAACTCAATATAAAATATCTATATCTAACATGGGTGGTAACTCAATATAAAACAAGGATATCTATATCTAACATGTATGGTAAACTCCCAATATAAAACAAGGGATATCTATATTTTAACATGGGTATAAACTCCAATATAAAACAAGGGATATCTATATCTAACATGGGTGGCAACCCAATATGTAAAGTAAGGGATATCTATATCTAACATAGTGGTAAACCCAATATAAAACATGGATATCTATATATTCACATGGGTGGTAAACCCCAATATAAAACAAGGGTATCTATATCTAACATGGTGGTAACTCAATATAAAACAAGGGATATCTATATTCAACATGGGTGGTAACCCAATATAAAACAAGGGATATCTATATCTAACATGGGTGGCAACCTAACAGCCAAGGGGTATCTATATCAACATGGTGGTAACTCAACATAAAACAAGGATATCTTTATCTAACATGGTGGTAAACCCAATATAAAAACAAGGATATCTATATCTAACATGGGTGGTAAATCAATATAAAACAAGGATATCTATATCTAACATGGGTGGTAAACTCAATATAAAACAAGGGATATCTATATCTAAATATGGGTGGTAACTCAATATAAAACAAGGATATCTATATCTAACATGGGTGGTGTAACCCAATATAAAACAAGGATATCTATATCTAACATGGGGTGGTAAACCCAATATAAAAACATGGATATCTATATCTAACATGGGTGGTAACCCAATATAAAACAAGTGGATGGTCTATATCTAACATGGTGGTAAACTCCAATATAAAAACAATGTACATACTGAGATTCCAATATGGTGGTAAACTCCAATATAAAACAAGGGGTATCTATATCTAAATATGGGTGGTAACCCAATATAAAACAAGGGGTATCTATATCTAACATGGGTGGTAACCCAATATAAAACAAGGGATATCTATATCTAACATGGGTGGTAACTCAATATAAAACAAGGGATATCTATATCTAACATGGGTGGTAACTCAATATAAAACAAGGGGTATATATATCTAACATGGGTGGTAACTCAAACCCAATATATAAAACAAGGGATATCTATATCTAACATGGGTGGTAACCCAATATAAAACAAGGGGTATCTATATCTAACATGGGTGGTAACTCAATATAAAACAAGGGATATCTTTATCTAACATGGGTGGTAACCCAATATAAAACAAGGGATATCTATATCTAACATGGGTGGTAACCCAATATAAAACAAGGGATATCTATATCTAACATGGGTGGTAACTCAATATAAAACAAGGGGTATCTATATCTAACATGGGTGGTAACCCAATATAAAACAAGGGATATCTATATCTAACATGGGTGGTAACCCAATATAAAACAAAAAGGGATATCTATATCTAACATGGTGGTAACTCAATATAAAACAAGAAGGGATATCTATATCTAACATGACAGCAATATAAAACAAGGGATATCTATATCTAACATGGGTGGTAACTCAATATAAAACAAGGGATATCTATATCTAACATGGGTGGTAACCCAATATAAAACAAGGGATATCTATATCTAACATGGGTGGTAACTCAATATAAAACAAGGGATATCTATATCTAACATGGGTGGTAACTCAATATAAAACAAGGGATATCTATATCTAACATGGGTGGTAACTCAATATAAAACAAGGGATATCTATATCTAACATGGGTGGTAACCCAATATAAAACAAGGGATATCTATAACTAACATGGGTGGTAACTCAATATAAAACAAGGGATATCTATATCTAACATGGTGGTAACCCAATATAAAACAAGGGATATCTATATCTAACATGGGTGGTAACTCAATATAAAACAAGGGATATCTATATCTAACATGGGTGGTAACTCAATATAAAACAAGGGGTGTCTATATCTAACATGGGTGGTAACTCAATATAAAACAAGGGATATCTATATCTAACATGGGTGGTAACTCAATATAAAACAAGGGATATCTATATCTAACATGGGTGGTAACTCAATATAAAACAAGGGATATCTATATCTAACATGGGTGGTAACTCAATATAAAACAAGGGATATATATATCTAACATGGGTGGTAACCCAATATAAAACAAGGGATATCAATATCTAACTTGGGTGGTAACCCAATATAAAACAAGGGATATCTATATCTAACATGGGTGGTAACCCAATATAAAACAAGGGATATCTATATCTAACTTGGGTGGTAACCCAATATGAAACAAGGGATATCTATATCTAACATGGGTGGTAACCCAATATAAAACAAGGGATATCTATATCTAACATGGGTGGTAACTCAATATAAAACAAGGGATATCTATATCTAACATGGGTGGTAACTCAATATAAAACAAGGGATATCTATATCTAACATGGGTGGTAACTCAATATAAAACAAGGGACATCTATATCTAACATGGGTGGTAACTCAATATAAAACAAGGGGTGTCTATATCTAACATGGGTGGTAACTCAATATAAATCAAGGGATATCTATATCTAACATGGGTGGTAACTCAATATAAAACAAGGGATATCTATATCTAACATGGGTGGTAACTCAATATAAAACAAGGGACATCTATATCTAACATGGTGTACCGGGTAGCTTGATATTATACAAGGGGTCTCGAAAGCCCATGGTGTACATGGTAACTTAATATTGTATAAGGGGCATCCACGTCTGGTTGTTAAACATACAATTACAAAGCATTGTTCCAAAAATCTTCTACATATATGTAATGACTGAAAAAAAAAACATAATATTGCACCGAGGTTTAGAAATTATAAGGCTGGATAAATACCAACTAAACATGTGTTTTAAACTTCATTAGTTGTTCTATAGTGTTTGATTTCAACATACTTTATTGTCAATTTGGCATATACGGTGCACAATGGCGGTAGATTTTTGCAAATGGTCTGGCAACACGTTCTCAACATTAGAAACGTCAATTCCCCCAATGAGGTCTTGTTTCTTTGCCTCTCGCTAGACAAGATCTGAGAATTCTTATTTTAAGCCATGCAACTTTTATTGACTTCCTTAAAAGGTCGACAGATTTTCTGCGTTTTGTAAGTGCGAGACAGACGAAGTTCCGATTTTAAAGATGCGTTTGTGTTTAATTTCCCACGGGGCTCATATTATGCTTTTATACGGCCATTTAGCTGTCAAAGTAAGTTTGTTTCTAGTCGTCTCACCCATATCTCATTTTACCTCCTATCCAAATGAAAAACGCGAGTTTCATATGTGGTTGTCTTTCGTTACTGCTACCATGTTAACTGTTTGCTACTAAGGGACAGTTTGCTTTAGCTGATTTAGTTGACATACGTTTTTTTTCTAGCCTTATAAATCATTATACGTTTTAAGCTGATTTTTCAACAGACAAAATTCTATCCTTTCAATTCAGGTTTTTACGGCCATCTCGGTAAAATTAAAAAAGTAATGTTTTAAGCAAGGACACAACACGTAAATAAATAACAGGCTGCTTTAAAGAATCGAGCCCCCAGCATCTGATCGAAAATCAACAACACTACCCTCCACAGCACTGTGTGATCCCATCTAGGTATTACCCATTGCCAAACAATAACGCCATTTGACCAATTTGTTGCAGACGACCCTGAAAAACATTGTTGGAAAAGGAGAAATTGCTCTCATTTTCCAACAAAGTTTTCTGTCCTATCAGACGACTATTTTTTCATTTTATCACATTTTGAACTGTCATCTGTAAACTCTTTCAATTTGAGACAGTCGAAAATTTGGCGTTTGGTAAAGGGATAAAACGGTACCCGGCTATAGAGTTATTTCCGCGTTGACAAACCGCGAAAAGGGTGCTGGAATGCAGGTTATCAGATTACATGTGATTAATCATCTCTCACGTGCATTGCTTCCATTTTACGCGGAACTGTCTTGATTCCAAATCTCGTTTTGTGCGAGATGTCAACTGCTCTCGTTAATTTTCATTAGTTTTCGTGCGGAGACGTCGTACGTCACTAGCAATGACAATGGCTTCATAATTTTCATCGAATTAGATTACATGTGCAGGGGTTTGCGTGTTAGAGAATCGATCCGTCTAAATTATGAATGATGTTGGGTGACCGCGAAATGCGTGTACAGCTTGGAACGGGGAAACATGCATTTCAACTTTTATGCCGATTTGAACTCGATGGGCTTTTCTAATGAAAACACTTATGACAACACATAATAGCCGTCATTTCCTTATTCCAAAACTTATTTCGTTTTACTTTCGTTTTCAAATGAGATTATCAAATGTAACATCTCAACAGTCATCTAATTTGATTAATGAAACACAATTAGATAACAACTTATTATTCCATGCTTTCATATGAGTTACCAGCCAAAATTGACGTTTTTTTTAAATGATATCCAACACTTCCATATGCATTGAGCTACTTAACCTGGACGCTAATAGGAAACGTGTTGTTACCCTCGACAAATAGCACTCAATTTATAACCCTACAATTATATACGAGGTGTATTTTTCAGATCGCAAAAATAACAGAGGAGTAACGATTGCATTCATACAAGATGATCTTACCTGTAAATAATCATACATACTCAGACTACACTCTGAGTAACTTATTATACTCTTTAACGCTTTCCAAAACAACACATTATCGACTGTCCCAATTTGGAAGAGTTTGCTGACGACTTTTTAAAATGGCATGAAATTGGAAAATAATCTGCTGATAGGACAGAAAACATTGTGGGGAAAGGAAAAATTGCTCGTCACGCGCGATTTCTCCTTTTCCCACAATGTTTTCTAAAGTCGTCTGCAACAAAGCGGTCAAATGTCGTTATTGTTTGGGAAAGGATTAAACTGTCGCAGATACCGAACAAATCAAAAGTCACGCGATACTCACTTTTGATGACCTGCGTGTTGTTATTAATGAAGGTCACGTTAAACACCGTACCCTCCTCGGCTGTGAACAGCGTGGAATTGTCTGTCTCGTTATACGGTGTGGTCACCGTAATGTTGTATTCGGCACGGACTTCCTGGGACCGGAACTACAATACAGAATAGATTATCTAGAAAACGTTATTATATTTTACATTACGTTATATGACGTTACGTTGGAACTCGTTACATTGTGTGGTCCCCGTAATGCTGCATTCGGCACGGACTTCCTGGGACCGGAAGTAGAAAAAAAAGGTAAACATTATCATTAGTCAAATTCCGTTTCACGAGTAATTATGACGTTACGTTGTCCTTTACGTTATCAAATACTGTTCTCATAATGTTGAACTAGGCACATGCCTCTTTGGATTGTCTTTCCATAGAGTTTCAAATGACATTGCATTGCTATAACGTTTGCATATATCATATTACGTTATATAACGTTACGTTGCCCTTACACCTATTACTTTTAAGATCTTGAATTCCAATCGGCTCTTTGCTAAATCAGGTATATTCAAGACTCTGCTGAGTAAAGAATATTGTTTTCTACGCTGAGCTGTATACAGATATATCAAGTTTGGCCATTAAACTCTCATAAACTGTAATAAAACGGACACCTCAATCGTCTCAATTCTTTCCTACGGTGCAAAGGGTATTAGTACCGTTCGAAAATCAGTGCACAAGCTGTCAAATCTGGCCAATGAACTGGCATTTGTGCTCATACATCCCAAACAAATAGTCCTACAATAGGCAATCAAAACAAACTTTCAGAGCATTACAGGACTATAGTCTATACAGGAAACTCAGCAGTATTCTACCAGCTTATCTTTTACTAGTAAATCTATGCACCAGAGGTCGAAATGAAATTCAAAATTTTTAAATGGGACTTTTAATTGTGTTCCTTAAAAGGGAATCTAAATATGGTGTATGCATTTCAATAGAGTTGTAGAAATATTTTCACTTCTCTATGTGGATGATGAAATAAGTCTGACGGGCCCATTACATAATAAAGTATTGTACTGTTCATTTACTTTCACTGGCCATCAACCCGTGCGACATAAAATTAAACAAGCTTTCATTCTAAATAGAAATGTGTATCAGGGTCTTTCCTAGGGCAGGGATATTCGACATAGTGTTCGATACCCCGTTCCCCTGTTAATTACTTTAGTATCACAAAATAATGGGATACTAGGTACATGTTTGAAATAAAAGACAATATATTACTGTTTGTAAACCAATTCAAATGTATCAAATCATGTAAGAAGCAAAAAGACTGTCTACAGGACTAATTGAAAGGGCTGTGGACAATTTTTAGGGCAGTGAAATCAATTGAAGCAATTAAGGCGCTGGGGGAATACCAGTCTTGGAATTCAAGCACAACACTTAAAAGACAAACACTGTATATCACTTAACCATTTAGATCTCAAACATGTACTTACTCCGTTATATGCAGCTACCACCAAATTGTTCGGGAACATGTTCCTGAAAAATAAGAGACAATATGTCTTTTATATACATCCCTTGTGTATCTTACATCAATCCGTTTAATTTGGACTTTTTAAACGGGCAAAATGGTAAAAATTAAGGTAGACTACCCCAAATCCGCCATTTCGAAACTGATTGCTTGGCCGAATTATTTCGGTTGTTCTCTGTAAACATTAGTCCGTATGATCAAGACGTACATATTTCATTCAGAAAGAAGAACTTATGAAATTTCAATTGAATAAATGAATAATTGAAGGATATGGTGATATATAAAAAGGGGGGGGGTGTAAGAAAAATTACTGAAAAGAAAACTGGTTAGGTTTCCAAAACCAATAAATTGATATAATTTCCGACATTTGACAAACTTTGTAATCATGGCGGATTTTACTTCAACGCCCCATAAGGGCCAATCTTTGAAGGCCAATCAAGCCGGGTAGAAAGATCCGTTAATCAGTCAAAATTACCTCTCATGAAAATCTAACAACCTTCACCCGGATTTGAACCCACGCGGAAAGGGACCAGGTGATTTCAATATGTACTCTAAACACTTGGCTACGCAGACCTCTAAAAAGTATTTTTAAGAGTATATATTCAAAGTTTGATTATAAAAGAATCCTAGATGGTTCTCTGGAGTATCGTCTGGTAAAGGAAAATGTCGGAAATTGACGAGAATTCAATTAAAAGCGAATTAAATCCCATTCACACCAGTTCCAAAACACGCAGGGCTGTCTCCACGGAATCAAACACGGTGTAAGACTGAGTGATGGTTTTATTTAAGACAAGCTGTCAACATGGTGCGATCTCACTGTGTTCAAAACGGACGGGAAAGCAGATTGCCTTGATAAAATGCTATCATTCGTTTGGTTTGCGCCACATCAATCAAACCTTTTATTTCATTTTTTTTCAGTTGGCTGTCGATTTTAATCGATTTAACATCGTCGTGGGATGCCATCTTCCGAGACTGATGATCAAAGCTGTAATTGCAGTAGAAGGGAAAATCCTCGTCAGTATCATCTGCATAATCAACCTCCAGTCATTAACTACTTTACTATATTGTTTTTTTTAATTTATGGCGTTTGTCATAATGATATATTTATATGTAAGCAACAACTTGTATAAGTTACGCTAATAAACTTTTTAACTTGAAAGAAAAAAATTAACGACAAAGAAAAGTTAACTATAAATTTGAAAGTAGTCCCGCCATAAATGCTTAGTGAGTGTACGAATACGTTCATTCGACCAATCAAAATGCGCAATATCCTGAACAGTTTTGATTGGACATTAAACGCCTTTTCAGAATCATGTCAACACCGTATTTGAGAATTCAAACGTCTTCTGTTGATCTCAAGTATCATAAAACGAACACTTCAACTTGTAGTTTGACGTTTTATGTACTCTTAGTACAGTAATAGATCTAGTAAAGAGAATTATCAAATACAAAGAACGGAATGAGATAGATTTCACTGAAAACAAGATCGTTCGAGATCTGTTTAATCAGAGAAATCGTTTGAAAAAAAGGAAATAGGTTTGAAACAATGCACATAGACACACAATAATTTGAAGTAATTTAACATTAAAATTATTTGTCCCTATGTCGTGTCTTTACCGAATACCCATCTTAATATTTCTCAACATTTCCGACAATGTTCGGGGTTTCTTTCGGACAACTCGACAAAGTTCGTGACAGATTCTTAAATCTAAAGTGTGGATGCTGCAAGACAATAGTTCACAAACATTCACACTCATGAATTGCATACTGTAGTAGGATGCCCATATTCTGCAATTTCGAAACTCATTCTTTCGTTGGATTTATTTCGGTCGTTCTCGGTTAACCTCTGTCTAGGCGGCAATTATTCGCAATGAACCGAATAGCTCCGGAACCTGACCGAGAACTATCGAAGTAATCTGACGAATAAAATGTTCCGAAATGGCATATTATGGGTAGTCTACTCTAATCAAAATCTGGGTATATAAAAGACAATAACCTCTGGTTGTCGTCTTTCTTCAAAAAGTCCATTCCTGGCACATAGCAAAGAGACGTGTACCGGAAATTAACATTCGGTATGCGCGCGCAACATTTGTAAACATAACAGTTAAACATTATTTTTGAAACCACATACAATCGTTATTTATGTAAACACCGGTATAGAGATTGTTTTGTAAACAACAGAACCAGCAAAACAATGGTTAAAAGAAACCATGTAAAAGAAAACACATTCTGTTTCTGTTTGTACGAATCGCTATAGAAAACTTATTGTCGGAAGGAATCTCCCTTTAACACACCAGGGACCCATCAATTCGGCAAGCTCAATCTCTGCTAGGAACTATTCCTGCCGGTGTAATTACGTGACAAAATGTGTTAATTGGCAGTGACACGTTATGCGTCTTAATTCAATTTTTTGTAAGACAAAGACAATTTCGCATTAAATAGAGAGAAAGGTCTATCTGGTGACGCACCAATCTCTACCCGAGTAAACTGGTTCTATATCTGTGAGTAACGAACACTAACTCTGTAAAGCAGATAGGTGACGCACACTCTTGTTGACTTAAAGATGTCACCGCACAAATTGTGCCACGAGTTACTTTCTCAGTTAATCCTAATTGAGTATTTTTTTTAATCAAAGAAAACGTCGCAAAAGAATCGAAAGTAATGTCCATCTAACAACAGTCTCAGGTGGGGAATCACGTGGTCATTGCTTGCGATCTTATGTCCGAACAAGATTTTGTTTTTTTTAACCCTCTTATGCCAATGATAGGCATACTGTGTTTCCCGTATGAGTTGATAATCAACGTTCTGTTTCTGATAGTATATGATAACAACGGCGTTACGTCTAAAAGTATGTGAAAAAAGCAAAAAGGGCTAGGTTCACTTAGGGTAAAAATCGGCCCTGTTTCATAAACTCACGAAAATTTACATGAAGATTCCAAATTATATGCTTGACCAGAAACTAGAATAATCATGACGTTTTTTCTTCTAATTTAGTTACCACAGCAACCAACGTTCAGGAAGGCTTTTTCTTCTTCTTTTGAACAATTCAAGAATGGTTTGTGATTATCTTTAGTTTTTAATTGCTTTGGCTGGTTAAAATTCCAAACTCAACATTGAAGATGTTTGATTTTGAAAATAAATAAGATCTTTAACCTTCAGATTCTATGGTAACCAAAAATCACAATGATGCCTTTTAATTTTGAGACCTATTGTGATTGACTGATTTGTACTTGATATTATTTTATACCTATATTTGTAAATTATATCAGATAATTATCATTCAACAAACGTGATCCGTCAGGGGCGCGGCCATCTTGTTCGGACATAAGATCGTAGACATTGGTCACGTGATTTCCCCGCCTGACTCTGTCCAGAAGAGTGAGTTATTTGTCTAACCACAACAATTGCATCAAGTGATCAAGTTTTGATTGAATCACGGAATAACCGAATTCGATATCAGCCGTGACCGAATTCGGAGAATTCGAGGGTTCGGTGTAGTATTACTGACAGTGATTCGCGTTAGAAAAGGACTTACTATAAAGTCGTACTACTCCATCGGATTGTTAGCCCGAGTAATTTGACATTATTCATTCCTAAAATTACATGATAATGGTTAAGGTATAATAGCCATAACACACCATTTCGAATTTATTTTCTTCGTTGGATTACCGCGTTCGTTCTCGGTATACATCGATGGCGCCGGAACTATTCGGTGTAAAGCAAATAGTTCCGGTCCAGACCGCTGTATACCGAGAACGAACGAAGTAATCCGACGAAGGAAAGAAATTCGAAATGGCGGGTTATGGGAAATCTACCCTAAGCAACATGTTGCAGCCATCCGATGTTGCTTTCTTTTTGAATAACTCACAAAATGCCGTTTTTAGAAATGGGTTAATGGAAGGTAATTCATCTAATTTTTAAAATGTAGGTTAACTGAATTGTTTCGGTCCCAATCGTTAACACATGCCCTGTCATTATAGGGTCGTCTAAATGGGCCCGTTTTCAGGAGACAACAACCACTTAATGAAAGAGACAGAGTGACAAATTCGTTTGTTGAAGTTCAACCCTATATCAAATAACGTGAGCCCAAAATTGGTGTCTGGAAACAAGTTGAACAGATAAATTGTTCAAGCTTCTAAGCTTGTACGTTTTTCGTTTGTCTTAATGGACAAATGGGGCAGACAGCGTTAAACAATTACGAGAAAAAATTTTTCGTTAAAAATAACCCTTAGTGAATACTATAAGTGCGGAAAGTACTGCGTGACTAGAAACATCTATTATATTGGAATATTTGTATTGACGGCGATTTGTTTTTTCCCCCTATTTCTTGGTTTATAGAGTAATAGAAACACATATTCTACTGCAACATTTGCTTTGATAGCTAGTTTCCATTTTCGCTTGTTCCATGGTGATAAGAGAAAGGACCAAGAATGTATATGCATACATTTGAGTGACGAATTTACCTTTTTGCAACGAAGAAAATTAACAGATAGTGCACATTCTTTTTATAAAACATAATTTAATCCGTTTGTTTTGATTTACTTCATATTCAGTGAAAATGTATGTACACTTAGGACCAATAAATTGTTGCCCCATATGACTTGTTTTAAGAGATTTTGCCAGACAGATTTACGCGGTGAAATGAACTTCCAATTATTTACGGCTTTAACATTTAAGTTGTATTTTTTAACTATTCCGATACGTCTGTAAAAAAGCATTCAACCATTTTAACAAGTCTCAAGAGAGTTCAACACCATTAAAGGTTTTTATGTATAAGCCATTAAAAAAAAACGACATTTCACTAGTTTGTTGCAAACGACACTGGAAAACATTGTTGGAAAAGAAGAAAATGTTCTTAACGATCAATTTTTCCTTTTTTCCACAATGTTTCCTTCCCCTTTCAGAAGGTTATCTTTATTTTCATCACATTTTGAAATGCCGAAAATTTGGCGTTTGGTAAAGGGTTAAAGTTTGAAATTTCTTGACGTCAGCAAGCCATTGAAATTGATCGCAGTTTTGCAGACAATCCTCGTTAGATTGAATTCTCTTTTATTACAGTTTTAACTTGAAACACCCTGCATCCGTCAAAAACAAACGAGTAGTCGAAACCATGGGTATCCAAGCTTAACAGTGAATAACACTGATTCATTCACAAAGTTTAAGTTAAAGCAGACTATTTAATTTACAAAGGACGAGCAAAAACATCTGAATCTTGTTATTGGATCTTCAAAGGCTGGTGTGGGAGACAATTTTCTTCTTAGCCTGTGTTCAGTTGTTTATCTGATAAAAAGTCCCCCTGGTTTTGCCATATAAGCAAACATGTTTCTCATATCCTAGCCTTCTGATTTGTCTGATAATATAAGACCTACGAAATGAATACAGAGTGGATTTCCCAGTAAGCTCATACATCAAGTAGTCTAATTTCCCCTACTGACACCGTGCAGTGTTTCACCCGCAGGTGGTATGTAACGTCCTATATCCTTAATGACTCCCAAGTCAATCGAGATTACTCATTCTTTTATCCAATACATACATTGCGTAAAACACACAGAGTTTAAAGGTAGCTTACCCATAATCCGCAATTTTAGAACACATTCCTTCGTCGAATTACCTCGGTCGTTATCGGTATACCTCGATCTTGGCCGGAACTATTTGCTTTGAACCGAATAGTTCCGGACCCCAACCAAATTTAACCGAGAACGACCGAAGACATCCGATAACAGAATGAGTGTCGAAAAGGCACAGTATGATTTCCATACCTTTAAGCTGCTTGTTCACAGATGTAAGATGTAATATATTTAAATTGTATTTCTTTGAAACTGTGTAACGAACCAAGAGAATAAAACCTATTAAAGACACGTGAATTATTATTATTATTATTATCAGTGAAAAAATGTCGTCCGCTGATCAGTTGTGTTGTGGTCCAATCAACTAGCACGACCTTTCAGCAAAGACACAGCCATCCGCCGTTCATTTGTGTTGTCTATCTATATGCGCGCTTGTCTTTTATAACAATGAAGTTGGTTCTATAATTTGCATTAAAGTTTCGAGAACGTTACAACTGTAGTGTAGCTATACTGATGTATGAGACGTACTCAAGAATAATGATTTGAAGCAAAGATAGTTCGCATCTAAGTACGCATTAGCTACTTTGCAATCCATAAATTTTGTTTTTAGATCTCAAGGCGTTACATTGATTTTGAAATCCACCGTTTACTGTCGGTACATAATATTATTTAGATGTATTTGATTTGATATGTAAAATGACGAGGAATTGTTAAAGTCAGTTGGATATCTGTCTTTCTATTTAGGATGTCCCTATCACGATCCGAAAGGAACACCAAGTACACGTGTACTGTTTTACGAAGACTGCCTGTGATATTTTGGAGTTTTCTTCTCAAGTTATTAGGCACAAATATTAGCCTTGCGGGAGAAAACAATGAAAAACAAACTGGCGTGCGTGGTATCCGAAAGCTGCTCTAATTAGGAAACATATCCCGACTCAAATATTTTTCTTTTCGTTGTCCTAAAATCATAAGTGTCACTTTGGTCGCCAAAGGCATTTTGATTTTGAACAAAATGATGATACAGTGAACCCTCGTTTATCCGGACACCGATTATCCGGATGTCTCGCAATCCGAACAAAATTGTAAGGGAACGGAATTATTGGACCAGTTTATTGCAGACGACTTTTGAAAACATTGTGGGTAAAGGAGAAATCGCTCGTGACGAGCAATTTCTCCTTTACCCATAATGTTTTCTGCCATATCAGAAGATTATCTTGAATTTCATTACGTTTTGATATGTCTTCTGCAAACTCTTTCAATTTGGGACGGACGAAAATTTGGCGTTTGCTAAAGAGTTATAACTATACACCGCTCATACAGACCGTTTATGTCTTAATGTGAATAAGAACATGCTCTGCTTCATTAGTCAGGATTATTCGGTAAACCGGATATTTTGTTGGGAACACTCAACACATGTACAATATTAATTAAATGCCACATTTGTAAGCGACAACAAATAACAAAAGGTAGTTTCGAAAATCATATCTATGTAAAAGTATTTGCTGGTAAACCGTTTTGATAAAGTGATAAATTTCCTATCACGAGCAGTTTATCAGGGTGATGGAATTAGGTTTAAGTCAGTATTTGCAAATCTCTAACCATTAAGGGCTAACAAACTCGATTGTACTTTTAAGGTGTTTTCCATAAATGTATTCCTATGGCTCGGGAAAAATAAATCGCGGTCAATCAATTACCAAACTTTCCTGGAATTGTACCAGAATATGCTGTAGACGCCTGGTGATAAAACGTAATGAACATCTCATACAAGGCAATTATTCAGTCTTAAAGTTCTTGTTCACACATGACAAAGTTTTAAATTCATATTTACCGACATGAACTTATGATCGTTTTCAGCACTTGTGAGTGTTTGGTGAAACCGTCGTAAGTGTTATTTTAATCGCTCTTAGCTAAGTGCACTTCAGGAATTTTATGAAACGGACTGGAGAGCCTTAGGCTAATAGCGATAGGGCGCCAAAGACGGCATTATTCCATGAACAAAACATAGGCCTGATGAAAAACACAAAAAAAGCCGAGGCATTCTCCTCTCTTTCTTTCCCCCAATTATCAGGAAAACAATGACCGGTAATTACATCAAACTATCGATCGTTTCTCGAGAAGGCGAGGATTGCCGAATTAAAGTGGGAACAAATTCATCCGTTATTTTGGTGATGAGGCACTTCGAATTCATTTTGGGCTTGGTGTGGGGAAAATGGTATAAATAGGCCTGGGTGCTGCTTGTTGTCAAAAGTAGGGCGGGTTTCGCGGCTTAAGCTTGATTTTTCAATTGAGATGCACATTTGTACATTTATCACCATTGTATGTATGCAGGGGTGGCGAAAATCTATTTGGATTTACTTATCTGTAATTGCAATTTTTTCTGATTACTATTTCTGCATAGAGTGGTAATCTATCAGTAAAAAAACTAAATTGTCCGTTAACGCTTTTGGACAAGCTGGGCAATGAGAGCAATTGATTTTGCCACCCTGGTATCTACCTATGTATTGGCAATACTGGCATTTTTAGATTCTCTATTGCATGTTCAAACCTCAAACAAATAAAAGCACATTTCCACCCTTAGTCATTACGATTGATATCATTACTTAGGTATACAGGTGATATGAAGGATGTCCATCTTGAATTGAAGCGAAATGTAAGGACACATTAAAAGTGAAACAATGTATGTCTTTTAATGATTTCTCATGGAGCTGAAAGGCTGTTTTATGGCCTACAAGTTTTGCATCCTTACATATCAATGGTGCAAGATATTCATACGACTTGATGATTTGAAAATACATTTTTAACATTTTCAAACAATATCGGTTTGAGACATGTCAGTGAATATCCGATCATTTCATTATATCATAGAAGTTCAATCTGACAGTTTGGAAGGAAATAACTGTGAATAAGGTAACTTGCGCTTTTAAGGGAGTTTTCGTGTTATCACATTGGGTTCAAGCAAACAGCATCAAAGTATGGTAGGTGTAACTGATTCAATTAAAGAAATATTTCCTAGTTCCAAGGACCATGTACAAACTACGTAACGTAACAGACAATTGTATTCAATACGTTGCAATTGATTTGGTCCAGAATCTTCTCGCATCTCATACTACCCCTGGTAACCTCTAACTTTGACAGATTCCGATAAATTCCTTTAAAATCAAGTATCATAAACTCTGTATGAATAAGTCAGGGGTTTCTAAAACTCAAAAAGTGTTAGACCGATAACGCAATACAAACGTTTATTACTTATTTCATTTAAAGATTCGTTAACGGAAATGTTTTTGACAAATATTTCAAATTATTTACTCATGACAAAATGGGGAATGGAAAATAGCTCGTCAAGAGATATATTGTTCATTAAATCGGAGTAAATTTAATCAAGAAAAAAAGACGACAGAAGAAACAGCAAGCTCTTGGAAAACATCCTTGTAAGTATTGAATGCAAAAAAGAGTATTTTGTATTCTAATTAAGTTTATTTTGTTCCAATTCAACAAGTCAAAGGCAATTGTTAAGCTAGATAAAAACTTTGTTAGTTCGTTTGGAACAGACTCAGTCATTGGTGAAATAAAGAGAAAAACTCTCCATTTAACCCATTACCAAACAATAACGACCTCTGACCAGTTTGTTGCAGACGACTCTTGAAAACGTTGTGGGTAAAGGAGAAATTGCTCGTTAAGAGCAATTTCTCCTTTTCCCACATAGTTTTCTGCCTTATCAAAAGATTATTTTTCAATTTCTTCACATTTTGCAATCCCGTCTGCAGACTCCTTCAATTTGGGACAGTCGAAAATTGACGTTTGGTAAAGGGTAAATCAGACGCGGGGAGAAACGTGTCAAGTACGCATGCGTGAGGACGCCGCATCTAAAGGCATGTTCATAATAGAGAGTTATTCTTTCAAACAAGAAACGAAAACGAGGCTAAATGAGATTAATTCTACAGCGTTCGTCTCACCGAATAAGCGTAATTGTGTGATTTGAAAGAGAACGCGTGGATTCGCCTAAATAATGGACGAGTTAGGTACGTAATTGGTCCTGTGGTAAGGCTTCGGGAAATATGTGTGTTCCATAACTCCATATTTACACGAACTCACTTTCACGCAAAAGTCGCAAACGGATTATGAAGAAGACATGACTGCAGGTTTGATAAGTCATGACGAGCAATTTACGATTATGATATAATTATTTACATTTTCGTCATTAATGCTTTTCTTACATTATATCCATACTGAGTAGCATTAGCTGGAAGTATGAATTTTAACCAATCACATAATTGGATCAGGAACAACTTCGAGACTGTGTTTGTCTGGATAATAGCAGTAATCGCTGAGTGAAAACATATAAGTTTCTCATTTTCTCTTGTTTAGTGAAACTGAAGTCCGTTAATAGCGTTCATCAGTGTGGTCTATTATGAATGACAACATAGATATACAATACGGTACGAACATATGTTATGATCCCATTCGACCACAGAGCGTGATCACATCAAAACGCATGTATACCAATAGTCTTCTCATCTTGAATAAATCATCTTTTTGTTAATCATTTTTCAGTTAATGTTCATTTGTAACAAATACGTTTAGAAATGTGTCGATCGATGGTACGATCTGGCTGCCATCGATTGTTTAAGGTATTCCACCCCTAATGGAGACATGTCCAAATAACATAGTCAAAGATTTAATAGAAAAAATGCCGTTTTATAATCATCAAGTATTGTATCTTAAGAATTTTGTCTGGATTTAAATTTTTATTTGTCACCTTTCATTCTTGCAATTTTTATTTCAATATAAACAATGATAATTGAGGAGAAGTAATGACTATGAATCTGATATCATTATTCATTGATATTCATTTTGTAGATATTAATTAAAAATCAGACAAATTCAGAAAATTGGCTTGGCTTAAGCCTTTGGCATTTGAAATGATAAATACTTTCAGAATTTACATTTCAGTTTATTCTTAAACCAAGACAAATACAATTATTCCATCAGGGATGGAATACCGAATACCTTAACCCCCCCCCCCTTCCTCCCAGAGAGCCCAATAAAATTCGCGATCCTCTCCTCGGCGAATAATGAAGGGCTTACAGCACTAGGATGTCAAGGGTATTAGAGATACTGTCAACAGCGAAGCCTTAAACAGGGATTTGCGAAATTCATTATTCTTAGAGAATCAAAATGTCTCATAAAGAAGGGTTAGTTGTGAATTACGACCACCGTTTTTTTTGTTCTCTTTTTTTTGCCAGAGAAAACATAGTTTGGGCAAATATTGGGTCACCAGGATTTCCACAACGAATATGTTTAGATTCTAAATTGTAATAAATAGTTAAGAGAATACCCATAATCCACCAGTTTGAAACTCATTCTTTCGACGGATTACTTCGGTCGTTTTCGGTTAACCTCGTTCGGGGTTCGGAACAATTCACTATATCACGAATAGTTACGGCCCATACGAGGTATACCGAGAACGACCCAAGCACATGGCATGTGTTTTACAAAATACTCTATTGTTGGGAGGTCTTTTGTCTCAATCTACCATCTGTTTTCTCCTCTACTACATTAATCCCTTGTCCTGTGATGTCGTCCTTAAACTTTCCTTATCCGAGGATTTCTCAATAGCAAAATAAAAGGTTTGATATATGCAAGAAAGCTTAATTAATAGAAAACAAAAAGGATGGGCATAAAATCAGTCCTGTTTTATAAAACTTTGATAAACCTGATTTCTATATAGATTTTTCTTAACACCATTGTGCGTGCGTGGGTATTAACCTGACAAGGGGCCTCCATGGGATAAGTGTACAGAGCTTTTACAGAATCAAAAGGCTTCTCTCTGCGTGGGTTCAAATCCCGATGACGGCAAGTGAACTATCACGAAAGGTTGTCAACAGACTGACTTTCACTATGCCGAGGGCTCTGATGGTTCTACCCGGCTTGACCAGCCCTTGGGGACAGTTGACTATAAGGGTCTTCCTCCTTCATTAAGAGTCAACCATTGCAGTATAAGTGAAATCATGATGTTGCGATGGAAAGGGATTCCTTTGTCGTGTTATATGGGTTTTACATCACATCAACATTATTTCAGTTATGTAGCGATGCCCGACTCTTAATGATGGAGGAAGACCCCATACTCAACTGCCCATAGGGGGTGGTCAAGGCGGGTAGAACCATCGGCATTCCGTAAGTCAGTCGGGAGACTGCCTCTCATGAAAATCCATATCCCTCTCAGGATTTGAACCCACGTGGAGAGGGGCCATGTAATTTCAAGTTCTGTACTCTAACCACTAGGCCACGGATGCCCCTGATTCCTTTGTCATGTCGATTTTTTTTACAAATGTAACCTTAAATGGTGTTGTTTATTATGTATTTTGGGGATTAAAAGACCAAATCGATTTTTTCTAAACAAATCAAATGTAACAAACAATGTTACGAGCTGTGGGACAAATTTAAAGTGCTTTGTGCAAGTTTTAAGCAGCTTTGGGTCAATTCAGGCGCCGGGAAAGTGCTAGTTTTGAAAAGAAAGGCACAGGGACCCAAAAGCGCTTAAAAGGCATGGGAAGGACCCTGAACCCATATAGATGTAGCCAAGGAATATAACATGCAGTCAGGCCGGAGCACGAACCCGGAACCTCCGCAAACCGTGCGAACGCTCGACGGAGTGAGCTATCCTGCCCGCTTACAGATATAACTCTACCTTCTAAATCGAGACACCTACCATATACTCCCACACACAATTGAAATTCGTTTCGAATTTCCTGAGAACAGCCTTCGTTTGTGAAATGATGTAACCAATGCGAGATAAACATGCAGCTAAACCTGAACTCGAACCTGGGACCACCACAAACCGTGCGAACGCTCTACACATATTACTCTTTTCAATCGAGACCCGCATTACATAAACACACACTTACCTGACGAGATCCATGAATGTGTCGACCGGGTTCACTTGGGCTGTTTTCCCGTACCGCGGTATGCCTTTCTTGTCCGAGTTGGCACCGGGTCTCATGATAAACGTCATAATGATCCCCAGGAACACAGCGCTGACGGTCGTCGTGGCGAAGTAGGCGATCGTTCGGAGTCCCATCTTACCACAGGTCCCAGCATCGAGCCCCGCGATACCCGAAATCAGGCTCGACACGACCAGCGGGAGAATCAGCATCTGTAACATGCGCATCAACATCTCTCCGGGAAACTGTAGGTACATGATCTGTCTCTTCGTCATCCCCTCCGGACCGGCGGCGCTTCGAGCCCCAAACCCGACACCGCAGCCCAGGATCACGGAGCCGAGCAGTAGGATGAGCAGGAGGTTCTCCTTCATCTTGGTTCCCATGTGGATCCAGTTGATCTTCCGGAACCGCATCCACCAGCCACGGGGCCCCCGGGGATACGTCTCCGCGGGGATATCCACTGACACGTGGGTGTTTAGTTTGTCCTGTTCCTCAGATTGACCCTCCATGATTGATATATATGGGTTCAAACACTGGCTTATATGTGATCTTACACGTGTAGGCTTGTAATCAATGTTAAGGTATACACTGTGGAATGGGTTATCTTCAAAAATTGTCTACGATGTTGAAATTACGATAGGCACAATATATTTTCAGGTTAAAACAAATTATGGGACTACGTCAAAGCCCGTTCAATAAAGTCCCGTTTATTAATGTATTTTTGTTCATACGAGAACGCAGCATAAACCTGTTTGGAACAAAGGTATGAGTAACCTCTCATAAGAATATATTTATCCAACTATATATGAGAAACATGCACAACCCCTCACACTGAGGAAATCAATTAATTACCCAGGACTTTATGCATTGGTTTGTTTCTTACTATAAAAACACGATTTATCCTCTTATATTCCATCCACTCACACTTGTTAGGATATTTGAATATGGACGCCTAATCAGCAGGTCTTCATCGCCTGTTTTCCGTTAAGTCATTCCATGGCAACGTTCCTTTGAAAGAGGCAACAGTCTTTACTCTGAAATTAATTTGAAACGAGAAACAATTACTTTTATAATGGACGTCTGGTGTTAACTATGACTTAAGATCAAACACGTGTAATGATTTGGCAGCAATTCAACAATTAAAACATCGAATATCGAATTACTTTACTTTAGTTACTTATTTTACATCGTTGTGACGGACGCTTGGAGCTTATTAAAATGTTGTCTGTTTCCGGGATACTAAAGACACACTAAAGCAGCAGATGCATCGATTTACAGGCTAGTACCGGCAATGTTCACCTCGTCTAACGGGGAACGAACTCGATACCCTCGGTACGAGAGGCCGATGAACTACCTCTGCACCACTGTCACCAAGTGACTTTATGATATTCCTGAAAACACAACGGTTCGCTCAATATCCGAAATAATTTGGTGTGCGTTTTTTCTTAGAAAATGGAGTAGCTTTCTTTAAAAAGCTTATGACTCAACAAGACAAAATATATTTTTCTATCATTTTTTTAAATAAGGAAGTTTAAATTAGTGCGTTCCATTCGAAACGGTTCAAAGATTTGGATCTGAAAACTTAATGTCGAATGGAATGATGTTATTATTTCTTTTTTTCTCTTTTTTTTGTCAAATTCAAGTGTTATGATGTAGATAAATGAACTATTTCGCTTTGAGTAATATTCTATCTCAGTGATCACATCTCTTTTCACGAATC
This sequence comes from Cerastoderma edule, assembly GCA_947846245.1. Classification (NCBI taxonomy): domain Eukaryota; kingdom Metazoa; phylum Mollusca; class Bivalvia; order Cardiida; family Cardiidae; genus Cerastoderma; species Cerastoderma edule. The sequence goes on from OX401414.1 coordinate 30,228,593, forward strand.
ATTTATATGCCCAATGATTGCATCCAATCTATGGTATAATATTCACTCTACATGTTCACACAGGTCTCGAGGTATCAAGTTGCATTCAATTGTATGTTACTAAATAGGCAAAATGATATCTATCCTTTATATAGCTTTAAAAGATACAGCATTGTTCATAGCATGAGGTCCTGGGTACCGTTTTACTAAACAGTTTACGCTTAAGATTTGCGTAAGTCTAAAACAACAAGTCCTCTTATTTCAATATTGGACAAAGCAATATTGCAAAGTGACGCATCATTGGAATCGTCTCTCCGAGACGCTTCCAATGAAGTGCCACATTGCAACATTGTACTTTCATTGAAGATACTATCCATGTTTATCAATTATGACTTACGCAAACATTTTCCGTAAGTTGTTTAGTAAAACGGGCCTCAGGTCTACTAGGCTGGCGCGGGCTTTACGGACGGGCAAGGACACTAGGCTACTATATTACATTACATGAAAATCTTAAAATTCACAAAAAAGTGAATCTGTGACTCTCTTCTCCTTCTCTGTTATTTCATTTCCGTCCGTCTTTAATTCGCGAGGAGATTTTAATAAAACGCCGTTGATTCGTCTCTATACAATTGACGAGGGTTTTTTAAGGACACGAGGATATCGAATTACGTCGACACAGCATCTCAAATCAATACAGCCCCTCGTTAGAACGTTCACGGGTTTTATTTAATTAAATCTCGCTAACGATTTAAACCAAATCCCAACAAAAGATTTGTTTCTCACTTTGAGATCGTTACTCTTTAACAAAGGATATGCGGTTTAAACCGACTCGTTTTGAAATTAGAAAAAGGTATTTGAAAATGTTTTGCCAAAAATAGTTGCATCCTCCACACCATTTCTGTTTGTGAAATTAAGAAGGGAATTGAAAACATTACATCGTTTAAAAGTCATTAAAGTGTGTATAAAGTTTTCCAGAGCCGTCTGCAACAATTGTCGTTATTGTTAGTAATGGGTTAACCCTTTCCCACTGCTCCAAATTAAAAGAGTTTGCAGACGACATTTCAAACTGTAATGAAATTGAAAAACAATCTTCTGATAGGGCAAAAAACATTGTTGAAAAAGATGGAATTGCTCGTCAAGATCAATTTCTCCTTTTACACAATTTTTTCCAAAGTCGTCTGTAACAAACTGGTCAAAAGTCGTTATTGTTTGGTGATGGGTTAAGAGAATAGCACAATATGTGAGATAGTCCCTTTAAGCGTGGCGATCTTAATTCTCAAACGACCTTATTTTCACATGCTTATGCATATTTTGGCACTCGACACAAAAATACTTTTGGATAACACAACTGATAGTAGCTTAACCAAATCCACAACATAGAAGCATAATGTCTCCTGTAATAAATCCCAAACGTATTATGAAAACATAGTTCACGCAAAATGTACGAGAGAAAAGAGGTTCCAAGTAGTCTATCAGTGAAACAATCGGTTCCTTTTTTCCGTAGATAATGGTAACGCGTTTACTTTACAAATACGCGTAAAATTGCGAAAGTTGTTCCATTATATTTGATAATCAACGGACTGTTCGACGAACATATAACATAGATGACAGCTAGAATGTTCTCTCGTATATGCTTCATCAAGGAAAAACACGCCGAATAGAATTTAACCATTAGAATGCTGAGTAATTAAAAAATAATTCTTGATCGTCTTCTTTCCCAAACCTTAAGAACCTGCTTAATTTCTTTTCATATGAAAAATACTTAGAGTAGCAAATGGGTTAGATGACAGGCAAGCCGCCAATTAACTTTGCTATTGGCCTGGATCTAACATGTGTGCATAAGCATGAAGTGGGTTCCAGCACAATAAGGGTTGAATTCCATTTCAATTATTATCTCTCAAATAGTTATAAAACGATACCATCATCAACTGGGCACGGGAGTCGCATATACATATAACGAAATGTTATAACAAACGAATTAATGATGATGAAACATTATATAACATGTTTGTCACAAAGGTCTGTTTTGAATTTCAAATGATTAAAATAACGCCATAAATGATTATTTTGTCCCTATGTCATTTAAAAACATTCGAAGAAAGACAAACTAGATGGAGAATATTAAGAATGATGTCAATCCACAAATAGATAACGTTTCCAACATTGAAGTGGATAAGATAGATCAAGCTATCGGCTATGAGAAATAATATAGAAACGTTTTATTGAAATCACTGAAACAGAAACTATTTCACTTATTGTCCAAACATCTTTGCGTACGCAATCCAAAAATCAAACAAAACAAAGCGAAACATACTAATCGCAATAGCCGTAATCCCTCGTCCTTCGAACAAAGCCTTCGTCCCATTATGGCATCTTTAAATAGATTTGTAATTCGCAGGATTTTCCGGTGTAAAGAATCTGTGACTAACCGATGCGCGCGCAACCATTTGAACATAGACTCCGCCTCCTTTCGAATGTCATCGTCACTGCCGAAATCCGAAAATAATGATAGCAGTTTTGAAAAGTCTGCGATTATACGCATTCTTTGATTCGCGTGAGACTTTATCGGAGAAGCGCTGCAGCATTATACCGATCTCACCCAGTGACCCAAATTCACCACTTGGGCTAGCACAGTGGTGCAAAGATAGTGCTTCCGGTTCGTGTGTTGGTGGAACCAACGACACATACCACAGACCGAACTGGTCACCCGTCGGCGACAGTGTTGCAGTGGTAGAGCGCCGGCCTTTTGTACCGAGGGTTCCGGGTGCGAATCCCCGTTAGGCGAGGTGAAAATTGCCGGGACTAACCCGCAAATAGGTGCGAGTACTGGTGTAGTATCTAGGAAGCTGTCACCGAGAGTGAATTTAATAAGCTTTAAGCTTCCGTCACAATCAATGTAAAATGAATGAAACTAAACTGTTCACCCGTTGTCTACTGGCTCCACTTTGTTCCACAAGAGAAACAACGGACAACATTTAAATCCTGAGCAATTTGATTGGTCAGTGTAATGAAATAATTACGAGGACAAGCCGTATATCGTATAGCAGGATTTATTTTAGGTCGTCTAGCGTTTAACAAGAGAGTCTCTAGCATAACACATTAATTCCTGGCGGCATAGCTGTGCTGGCCTGGAGCGGCAATCGTGGTCGTCTCCTCTCCACTTCGGCTCTCTGACTGTGTCTCACAAATCTTATTCGAGGCCTGCTTTATATATTGTTAAAGCACCAGGTGGTTACATAGTCTATTACACAACATCATGGCAATGCCGGGGCTAAATGGGTTTCTCAAGATGACGAAAGCATACCCTTTTCACTACAGTCAGAATGCAATGTTCCAAACAACGAAAACAGCAAGAAATACACAATTGTTTCTCCTGAATAATTGTTTTGCGATTTTCGGAGCAGACAGCTCTTTATCAGACTTAAATCATCTACTGATTGTATCAAACGCTTATCAAATTTTCAAGTTCAACTGATTTTCGACAATATTTCCGTGATAGAAAGTTCGGGTCAATGCGAACCGTTCGTTTTAATGGCAAACCTTCGTCTCTAAGGACAGCATGCTGTTTTCGTTTCTTCCGTTACCAGCTAGTTTTCTGCCTAGTCGATTTGTACCATACCGGTCTCTACATTCGACAATCTGAACACATCGGGTTTATCCAATGAAAACACCTCTGAAATAATAGGGATTACGCCATATTGTTTCCCGCTAGGATGACGTCATTTTACTTTCGTTTTAAAAATAGATCGTAAATGTGAAATCTTAAAAATCGTTACATTTGATTGAGGAAACAACTATACATGTCACAACAACAATTTCCTCATTTGGTATGAGTTACTGATAAAAAATGATTAAAAGGGATGTCCAACACTTCCATACACATTAAACTTTTTAACGTGCACGCTAAGAAAATGTGTTAATTGCCGGATGTCGATTTACCCGAAAAACTGTAACCCTACACTTATATCCGAGGTATATTTCACAGCTCATGGAAATATCCGAGTAGTTCCGATTGTACATTCGATAGACGAGAGACGAGAGAGCGGTTCCCAGTCTAACCAAAGACAAACATCACGGGAAGTAGTGGTTCCACTCTTTCGTTCTAGAATGGTGGATACTATTGCTACTGGGAGCAAGTTCAAGGTTGAAAAAGTAGTTCTTTAAGGGGCATGTGTACAATGTGCATTGATTTTGTGGGCTTTCTCGGTGTTCGGTAACCTTTCTCTGTTTTTTAAAATATATACATGTAGTCGTTTTTGCACTTCGTTAGAGATTTCCACGAACATAGTAAGCCGTTATCGCTGTTTCCTCATAAATGCCATAAATCCTCTTACAAGTTCTAAACACTTAAGAAACCTTGAAATGATCATTCTGATTTTCTTTATCAACAGATGCGTTACAGCGCCCTCTATTTTTGTTTACTTAAATGCAGCGATCAACGCAGTGAACCGTCATCTTTGATTCATCTTCTACAAAAAGGAGTTCTCAAATATTCAACAAAGAAATGGTTCAAAATTATGGCTTATAATAAGAAAGAAACAACACATTCAGTGAAGAAGGCATGTTCATGTAAATAATATGTATTAAAAAATGCTTAGCATAAGATGTAGCATTTCGGTATTTTAAACTAATTTTTATAGTACAGTGATCACCGAAAGTAATCAAATTATGGTGTCGTAACTAAATATGTCACCTGTCAAAATGATATTACTGAACGATCATTGAAACGATGTTAATTTATTTAAAGCAGCAAATAATCAACAGTGTCACATTTATTGTATATGAAATACAATGGATAAGAACAATGGTAATGGTCAAAATTAAAACATTATAAGTCAACTTGTGGAATTCACAGTCGGACAACGACTCCCGGCCATCTATTGGTAGGAGATTCCAAAATGGCGTATGTGGTACGCCACAAATTAAAGTGGTATCAATATTACTTTATAGAGTAGTCTGCCCTGTATGCATCTCTCCTCATCCAATCAAAACGAGATATGATAGTGTTTCGTTCTTCGTAATCCATTATATTCGTTCACGAATGTAGACAGATAATACCTCCTTTGTAGCATGAACGATTGGACAGGTTAAGAGAATATGAGATCATTCTTGTCAGCATCAGCTTTCGTTTTTATTCACAATGAAATGATAGGTCGCATACAAGCATTGGTCCAGATTCTAGTGTACTCTGTTTCCAATAATCAAATGAAACGCGTGCCGTAGGCGACATTTGAAAAGAAACATTTACAGTGGCAAAAATGTCTTTGTAGACATTTTTGTCGCTGTAAATATTTCTTTTCATTGTCACCTATGGTAAATATCTCGTATTGAGCTATTGGTTTACTGATAGCAGATCAGATTTGGATTCTTTCTCACAACGGTTCGTGCGACATTACTTCCTCGTTAACTGAATCATAAAGAAAAAGGGGTACCTCAGAAATTCACTTAGGCGTGAACGGAACATGATTCCTAACTGTAAACTCTTTTTCGTATTTCAATCACACGTCTATTTTCCATTCAGAAATACATAGTTACCTTTCGATTCTCAATTGTCTATGACAATTCTATAAACATTAACCCTTTCCCAAACAATAACGACATTTGACGACTTTGTTGCAGACGACTTTAGAAAACATTGTGGGGCGTGACGAGCAGTTTTTTCCTTTTCTCACAAGGTCTTCTGCTCTTTCTGAAGAATATTGTTCAATTTCATCACAATTTGTTGTTTGGGAAAGGGTTAACACGAAATTACGCTTCTTTGTAAGAATGGGTCCTTATATCGCTTAGGCATACTTTTCACTGCAGATTGTTGTTTGCAAGGCATTAATTTTAGCCTATTACTGGACGTTACATGTACCAGGGAAGCCCGGAATGTTACCTAGATACCACGGATGGATAATAAAGAGAGCTTTTAACTCAACAATTATCAAACAAACAGACAGATAACAAATTGCACCCCCGAGAGAGAACCGTTTTGTTAGAAGCCCCCTTTTAAAACATATTTCGATTAAATGAGTTTCGATTAAATGAGTTTCGATTAAATGAGTTTCGATCAAATTGCATTGGGATTTTTTCATTTTGTGTGTGTGTGTGTGTGTGGGGGGGTGCTTTTATTTCTATCATGGCCTTTTTTCACCTTCATTCTGCACTATTCCCTCTAAACAAAAAACTCTAAAAAAACTAACACCTTTCCTCATATGATATTAAAGTAAATCTTAACCACTGTGACAACGTGCTCCAAGCGACCAATATGCCATTTTGTCATAATTATTGTAAAGATGATAATTGTATAGTAATCACTAATTAGAATAAGTGGAGTAAAGAAATATGGCAAGTTGTTTAAATAAAAGGCATTTGAAGACATCGTTGTTTCTCCCAGTTGAGAAACGGAATATCCGCGTTCTACTTGGCTTGAAAAATGGAATATCTGCATTTTTTATCCGGCTTAAAAACGGGGTATTTGATGTTCTGTACGGAATGGGGAACTAAATAATATCTGTGGTTCGATCCAGCTTGGCAAACGTAGTATACTCGTTTATGGTTCTAATTGGCTTGGAAAACGGAATATCTGTGGTTATATTCTACCTGGAAAACGGAATATCTGTGATTTATACCCGGCTTGGAAAACGGAATATATGTGATTATACTCGGCTTGGAAAACGGAATATCTGTGGTTATACTCGGCTTGGAAAACGGAATATCTGTGATTTGTACCCGGCTTGGAAAACGGAATATCTGTGATTTATACCCGGCTTGGAAAACGGAATATCTGTGGTTATACTCTACCTGGAAAACGGAATGTTATACTCGGCTTGGAAAACGGAATATCTGTGGTTATATTCTACCTGGAAAACGGAATATCTGTGATTTATAACCGGCTTGGAAAACGGAATATCTGTGGTTATACTCGGCTTGGAAAACGGAATATTTGTGGTTATACTCGGCTTGGAAAACGGAATATCTGTGATTTATACTCGGCTTGGAAAACGGAATATCTGTGATTATACTCGGCTTGGAAAACGGAATATCTGTGGTCATATGCTACCTGGAAAACGGAATATCTGTGATTTATACCCGGCTTGGAAAACGGAATATCTGTGATTATACTCGGCTTGGAAAACGGAATATCTGTGATTATACTCGGTTTGGAAAACGGAATATCTGTAATTTATACCCGGCTTGGAAAACGGAATATCTGTGATTTATACCCGGCTTGGAAAACGGAATATCAGTGGTTATACTCTATCTGGAAAACGGAATATCTGTGATTTATACTCGGCTTGGAAAACGGAATATCTGTGGTTATACTCGGCTTGGAAAACGGAATATCTGTGGTTATATGCTACCTGGAAAACGGAATATCTGTGATTTATACCCGGCTTGGAAAACGGAATATCTGTGATTATACTCGGCTTGGAAAACGGAATATCTGTGATTATACTCGGTTTCGAAAACGGAATATCTGTAATTTATACCCGGCTTGGAAAACGGAATATCTGTGATTTATACCCGGCTTGGAAAACGGAATATCTGTGGTTATACTCTATCTGGAAAACGGAATATCTGTGGTTATACTCGGCTTGGAAAACGGAATATCTGTGGTTATATTCTACCTGGAAAACGGAATATCTGTGATTTATAGCCGGCTTGGAAAAAGGAATATCTGTGGTTATACTCGGCTTGGAAAACGGAATATCTGTGGTTATACTCGGCTTTGAAAATGGAATATCTGTGATTTATACTCGGCTTGGAAAACGGAATATCTGTGGTTATACTCGGCTTGGAAAACGGAATATCTGTGGTTATATTCTACCTGGAAAACGGAATATCAGTGATTTATACCCGGCTTGGAAAACGGAATATCTGTGGTTATACTCGGCTTGGAAAACGGAATATCTGTGGTTATATTCTACCTGGATAACGGAATATCTGTGATTTATACCCGGCTTGGAAAAGGGAACATCTGTGGTTATACTCGGCTTGGAAAACGGAATATCTGTGATTAATACCCGGCTTGGAAAACGGAATATCTGTGATTTATACTCGGCTTGGAAAATGGAATATCTGTGGTTATACCTGGCTTGGAAAACGGAATATCTGTGGTTATACTCGGCCTGGGAAACGGAATATCTGTGATTTATACTCGGCTTGGAAAACAGAATATCTGTGGTTATACTCGGCTTGGAAAACGGAATATCTGTGGTTAAATTCTACCTGGAAAACGGAATATCTGTGATTTATACCCGGCTTGGAAAACGAAATATCTGTGGTTATACTCGGCTTGGAAAACGGAATATCTGTGGTTATATTCTACCTGGAAAACGGAATATCTGTGATTTATACCCAGCTTGGAAAACGGAATATCTGTGGTTATACTCGGCTTGGAAAACGGAATATCTGTGATTTATTCCCGGCTTGGAAAACGGAATATCTGTAATTTATACCACGCTTGGAAAACGGAATATCTGTGATTTACACCCGGCTTGGAAAACGGAATATCTGTGGTTATACTCTATCTGGAAAACGGAATATCTGTGGTTATACTCGGCTTGGAAAACAGAATATCTGTGGTTATATTCTACATGGAAAACGGAATATCTGTGATTTATAGCCGGCTTGGAAAACGGAATATCTGTGGTTATACTCGGCTTGGAAAATGGAATATCTGTGATTTATACTCGGCTTGGAAAACGGAATATCTGTGGTTATACTCGGCTTGGAAAACGGAATATCTGTGGTTATATTCTACCTGGAAAACGGAATATCAGTGATTTATACCCGGCTTGGAAAACGGAATATCTGTGGTTATATTCTACCTGGATAACGGAATATCTGTGATTTACACCCGGCTTGGAAAACGGAATATCTGTGGTTATACTCGGCTTGGAAAACGGAATATCTGTGATTAATACCCGGCTTGGAAAACGGAATATTTGTGATTTATACTCGGCTTGGAAAATGGAATATCTGTGGTTATACCTGGCTTGGAAAACGGAATATCTGTGGTTATACTCGGCCTGGGAAACGGAATATCTGTGATTTATACTCGGCTTGGAAAACAGAATATCTGTGGTTATACTCGGCTTGGAAAACGGAATATCTGTGGTTAAATTCTACCTGGAAAACGGAATATCTGTGATTTATACCCGGCTTGGAAAACGGAATATCTGTGGTTATACTCGGCTTGGAAAACGGAATATCTGTGGTTATATTCTACCTGGAAAACGGAATATCTGTGATTCATACCCGGCTTGGAAAACGGAATATCTGTGGTTATACTCGGCTTGGAAAACGGAATATCTGTGGTTATATTCTACCTGGATAACGGAATATCTGTGATTTATACCCGGCTTGGAAAAGGGAACATCTGTGGTTATACTCGGCTTGGAAAACGGAATATCTGTGATTAATACCCGGCTTGGAAAACGGAATATCTGTGATTTATACTCGGCTTGGAAAATGGAATATCTGTGGTTATACCTGGCTTGGAAAACGGAATATCTGTGGTTATACTCGGCCTGGGAAACGGAATATCTGTGATTTATACTCGGCTTGGAAAACAGAATATCTGTGGTTATACTCGGCTTGGAAAACGGAATATCTGTGGTTAAATTCTACCTGGAAAACGGAATATCTGTGATTTATACCCGGCTTGGAAAACGAATATCTGTGGTTATATTCGGAATATCCTACCTGGAAAACGGAATATCTGTGATTTATACCCAGCTTGGAAAACGGAATATCTGTGGTTATACTCGGCTTGGAAAACGGAATATCTGTGATTTATTCCCGGCTTGGAAAACGGAATATCTGTAATTTATACCACGCTTGGAAAACGGAATATCTGTGATTTACACCCGGCTTGGAAAACGGAATATCTGTGGTTATACTCTATCTGGAAAACGGAATATCTGTGGTTATACTCGGCTTGGAAAACAGAATATCTGTGGTTATATTCTACATGGAAAACGGAATATCTGTGATTTATAGCCGGCTTGGAAAACGGAATATCTGTGGTTATACTCGGCTTGGAAAATGGAATATCTGTGATTTATACTCGGCTTGGAAAACGGAATATCTGTGGTTATACTCGGCTTGGAAAACGGAATATCTGTGGTTATATTCTACCTGGAAAACGGAATATCAGTGATTTATACCCGGCTTGGAAAACGGAATATCTGTGGTTATATTCTACCTGGATAACGGAATATCTGTGATTTACACCCGGCTTGGAAAACGGAATATCTGTGGTTATACTCGGCTTGGAAAACGGAATATCTGTGATTAATACCCGGCTTGGAAAACGGAATATTTGTGATTTATACTCGGCTTGGAAAATGGAATATCTGTGGTTATACCTGGCTTGGAAAACGGAATATCTGTGGTTATACTCGGCCTGGGAAACGGAATATCTGTGATTTATACTCGGCTTGGAAAACAGAATATCTGTGGTTATACTCGGCTTGGAAAACGGAATATCTGTGGTTAAATTCTACCTGGAAAACGGAATATCTGTGATTTATACCCGGCTTGGAAAACGGAATATCTGTGGTTATACTCGGCTTGGAAAACGGAATATCTGTGGTTATATTCTACCTGGAAAACGGAATATCTGTGATTCATACCCGGCTTGGAAAACGGAATATCTGTGGTTATACTCGGCTTGGAAAACGGAATATCTGTGATTTATTCCCGGCTTGGAAAACGGAATATCTGTAATTTATTCCCGGCTTGGAAAACGGAATATCTGTGATTTACACCCGGCTTGGAAAACGGAATATCTGTGGTTATACTCTATCTGGAAAACGGAATATCTGTGGTTATACTCGGCTTGGAAAACGGAATATCTGTGGTTATATTCGGCTTGGAAAACGGAATATCTGTGGTTATACTCGGCTTGGAAAACGGAATATCTGTGATTTATACTCGGCTTGGAAAACGGAATATCTGTGGTTATACTCGGCTTGGAAAACGGAATATCTGTGGTTATATTCTACCTGGAAAACGGAATATCAGTGATTTATACCCGGCTTGGAAAACGGAATATCTGTGGTTATACTCGGCTTGGAAAACGGAATATCTGTGGTTATATTCTACCTGGATAACGGAATATCTGTGATTTATACCCGGCTTGGAAAACGGAACATCTGTGGTTATACTCGGCTTGGAAAACGGAATATCTGTGATTGATACCCGGCTTGGAAAACGGAATATCTGTGATTGATACCCGGCTTGGAAAACGGAATATCTGTGATTTATACTCGGCTTGGAAAATGGAATATCTGTGGTTATACCTGGCTTGGAAAACGGAATATCTGTGGTTATACTCGGCTTGGGAAACGGAATATCTGTGATTTATACTCGGCTTGGAAAACAGAATATCTGTGGTTATACTCGGCTTGGAAAACGGAATATCTGTGGTTAAATTCTACCTGGAAAACGGAATATCTGTGATTTATACCCGGCTTGGAAAACGGAATATCTGTGGTTATACTCGGCTTGGAAAACGGAATATCTGTGGTTATATTCTACCTGGAAAACGGAATACCTGTGATTTATACCCGGCTTGGAAAACGGAATATTTGTGGTTATACTCGGCTTGGAAAACGGAATATCTGTGATTTATTCCCGGCTTGGAAAACGGAATATCTGTGATTTATACCCGGCTTGGAAAACGGAATATCTGTGGTTATACCCGGCTTTGAAAACGGAATATCTGTGGTTATGCTCGGCTTGGAAAACGGAATATCTGTGATTATACTCGGCTTGAAAAACGGAACATCTGTGGTTATACCCGGCTTGGAAAACGGAATATCTGTGGTTATACCTGGCTTGGAAAATGAAATATTAGGTGTAATGTCTTTGCATTACGTATTATTATGGCATCGAATCACTATTATAACCCAAAAGTACAAGCAAGCAAAGACACCTTAAGACGTCGAGAATAAGATCAGTAGAATTACACACGTTATAAACGCCTCTATACAAAGGACCGATTCCGACCTCGTTTCCATATTTCAATTCTGAGCGATCACGAAAAATCGGAAATTCTATTATCAAGAATCGTCCGTAATGATATGGCACGGAACACGTCACCATGACAACTACATTTACTCCCTCTTTACCTCGTCTTATTACCCCCTTTTTGACATTTTGAGGTCGTCCGAAATTGAATGTTTCGGCCGCTGACACACGCTGCTAATGGCATACAACATTTTCCCTTTGGAAATGCGTCCAAAGCGTCAGTGCTAGATAACAAAGTTACGAAGGAGTTTGTCATTTGGAGAGACTGCTTTTTGGCAACCCTTTCCTCAGAACGGTTGGCGAGCTTGCGAATATAAATGCTGGTATTTTATCTTTTATGTACATGTACATGTATATACTATAACATAGCTTTGATCAACTGCTAATTTCATATGAATTGATCTTTGCCGTTTATAATGCAGAAATTACTTTGACCAATGTATACATGTGTAATTATGGTCAAAGGTACGAAGGAGTTTGTCATTTGGAGCGAATGTTTTTTTTTTTGTAACATGTTCCTAGGAGCTGTTAGTGAGGTTTCGAATATGGATGCATTAGAAGTTACATCCTCTTTCATGTAAATATCTTGATCAACCTCTAATTTCATATGAATTTATCTTGCCGTATCTCATGCAAACTCCTTTTGAAATTACTTTGACCAATGTATAAAAGCCTCCTAATAGTCAATTTAGCATCGTGTTTCATTGATTTCTGCCTAAGATTATAAAAGAAATGTATTGTTTTGATTCTTGTTTTCTTCTTGTCGAGTAAACAACCCCAGCCGATCGACGGTAGATACGGTGATGAAGAAAGGCAGCAGCAATTGTTTGTAGATCTTGTTAAATGATGGAAGTGTGGTTTTTTTGCAGTAGTTTGTGATTCATAGATAAAACCAATCGCATCCGTACAAAGATGAGTTCAAAGAAAGCTTCCAGTTTTTTTCTCTTCCCTCTACTCGTACAATATGTGCATGTAAGAAACGGGAATTAGAATTCTGTTACCTCCACCATCATCAAAAAAGTTCCTTTTTAAATTTACAGGTGCAAACTATACTAACTTCTATAGACCGTATTTAATGTATACGGATACACTTTTTTCCTTCCGTTGAATTATTGACTAATCTAGATTGAAATTGTTATAAGCATACTAGCGCTCAATAAACTGCAAAAGTCGATAAAATTGGTTATAAATTATGAAAGAATATGTTTGAATATAGCGAAACACCACAGAATCATGAGAGTATAACGTCATCACTATTTATTTGCGATGTCTAAATGTACCATTTTCACGAATTGTGTGGTACACAATTTGACGATCAACAGGTTAGAAAATTCATATAATTCACATAACATACTTTGATTTACCCAACAACAACAACTCGAATGTTCGAAATGGAGAATATCTCAGGCTTCATTGTTTATACTCAAGTTACTTCTAAAACAGTGACGATCATCAGTTCTGGTTAGAAAAGTCACGAGATACACATAGTACACGCATACTGTCATTTATGTAACCATTCTGAACTTATCCGCTTTATCCAATTAACAACCTCTGAAGTATTAGTAATAGACATAGTACACGCATACTGTCATTTATGTAACCATTGAACTCATCCGCTTTATCCAATAAACAACCTCTGAAGTATTAGTAATACACATAGTACACGCATACTGTCATTTATGTAACCATTCTGAACTCATCCGCTTTATCCATTAAACAACCTCTGAAGTATTAGTAATACACATAGTACACGCATACTGTCATTTATGTAACCATTCTGAACTCATCCGCTTTATCCAATAAACAACCTCTGAAGTATTAGTAATACACATAGTACACGCATCCTGTCATTTATGTAACCATTCTGAACTCATCCGCTTTATCCAATAAACAATCTCTGAAGTATTAGTAATACACATAGTACACGCATACTGTCATTTATGTAACCATTCTGAACTCATCCGCTTTATCCAATAAACAACCTCTGAAGTATTAGTAATACACATAGTACATGCATACTGTCATTTATGTAACCATTCTGAACTCATCCGCTTTATCCAATAAACAACCTCTGAAGTATTAGTAATACACATAGTACACGCATACTGTCATTTATGTAACCATTCTGAACTCATCCGCTTTATCCAATAACAACCTCTGAAGTATTAGTAATACACATAGTACATCTGTCATTTATGTAACCATTCTGAACTCATCCGCTTTATCCAATAAACAACCTCTGAAGTATTAGTAATACACATAGTACACGCATACTGTCATTTATGTAACCATTCTGAACTCATCCGCTTTATCCATTAAACAACCTCTGAAGTATTAGTAATACACATAGTACACGCATACTGTCATTTATGTAACCATTCTGAACTCATCCGCTTTATCCATTAAACAACCTCTGAAGTATTAGTAATACACATAGTACATGCATACTGTCATTTATGTAACCATTCTGAACTCATCCGCTTTATCCAATAAACAACCTCTGAAGTATTAGTAATACACATAGTACACGCATACTGTCATTTATGTAACCATTCTGAACTCATCCGCTTTATCCATTAAACAACCTCTGAAGTATTAGTAAGACACATAGTACACACATACTGTGATTTATATAACCATTCTGAACTCATCCGCTTTATCCAATAAACAACCTCTGAAGTATTAGTAATACACATAGTACACGCATACTGTCATTTATGTAACCATTCTGAACTCATCCACTTTATCCAATAAACAACCTCTGAAGTATTAGTAATACACATAGTACACCGTACTGTCATTTATGTAACCATTCTGAACTCATCCGCTTTATCCAATAAACAACCTCTGAAGTATTAGTAATACACATAGTACACACATACTGTGATTTATATAACCATTCTGAACTTATCCACTTTATCCAATAAACAACCTCTGAAGTATTAGTAATACACATAGTACACGCATACTGTCATTTATGTAACCATTCTGAACTCATCCACTTTATCCAATAAACAACCTCTGAAGTATTAGTAATACACATAGTACACGCATACTGTCATTTATGTAACCATTCTGAACTCATCCGCTTTATCCAATAAACAACCTCTGAAGTATTAGTAATACACATAGTACACGCATACTGTCATTTATGTAACCATTCTGAACTTATCCACTTTATCCAATTAACAACCTCTGAAGTATTAGTAATACACATAGTACACGCATACTGTCATTTATGTAACCATTGAACTCATCCGCTTTATCCAATAAACAACCTCTGAAGTATTAGTAATACACATAGTACACGTATACTGTCATTTATGTAACCATTCTGAACTCATCCACTTTATCCAATTAACAACCTCTGAAGTATTAGTAATACACATAGTACACGCTTACTGTCATTTATGTAACCATTCTGAACTCATCCGTTTTATCCAATAAACAACCTCTGAAGTTTTAGTAATACACATAGTACACACATACTGTCATTTATGTAACCATTCTGAACTCATCCGCTTTATCCAATAAACAACCTCTGAAGTATTAGTAATACACATAGTACACGCATACTGTCATTTATGTAACCATTTAACTCACCCGCTTTATCCAATAAACAACCTCTAAAGTATTAGTAATACACATAGTACACGCATACTGTCATTTATGTAACCATTCTGAACTTATCCGCTTTATCCAATTAACAACCTCTGAAGTATTAGTAATACACATAGTACACGCATACTGTCATTTATGTAACCATTGAACTCATCCGCTTTATCCAATAAACAACCTCTGAAGTATTAGTAATACACATAGTACACGCATACTGTCATTTATGTAACCATTCTGAACTCATCCACTTTATCCAATTAACAACCTCTGAAGTATTAGTAATACACATAGTACACGCTTACTGTCATTTATGTAACCATTCTGAACTCATCCGCTTTATCCAATAAACAACCTCTGAAGTTTTAGTAATACACATAGTACACACATACTGTCATTTATGTAACCATTCTGAACTCATCCGCTTTATCCAATAAACAACCTCTGAAGTATTAGTTATACACATAGTACACGCATACTGTCATTTATGTAACCATTCTGAACTCATCCGCTTTATCCAATAAACAACCTCTGAAGTATTAGTAATACACATAGTACACGCATGCTGTCATTTATGTAACCATTCTGAACTCATCCGCTTTATCCAATAAACAACCTCTGAAGTATTAGTAATACACATAGTACACGCATACTGTCATTTATGTAACCATTCTGAACTCATCCGCTTTATCCAATAAACAATCTCTGAAGTATTAGTAATACACATAGTACACGCATACTGTCATTTATGTAACCATTCTGAACTCATCCGCTTTATCCAATAAACAACCTCTGAAGTATTAGTAATACACATAGTACACGCATACTGTCATTTATGTAACCATTCTGAACTCATCCGCTTTATCCAATAAACAATCTCTGAAGTATTAGTAATACACATAGTACACGCATCCTGTCATTTATGTAACCATTCTGAACTCATCCGCTTTATTAGTAATCAATCTTCTGAAGTATTTAGTAATACACATAGTACACGCATACTGTCATTTATGTAACCATTCTGAACTCATCCGCTTTATCCAATAAACAATCTTTGAAGTATTAGTAATACACATAGTACACACATACTGTCATTTATGTAACCATTCTGAACTCCTCCGCTTTATCCATTAAACAACCTCTAAAGTATTAGTAATACACATAGTACACGCATACTGTCATTTATGTAACCATTCTGAACTTATCTGTTTTATCCAATAAACACACTTCTAAAGTATTAGTAATACACATAGTACACGCATACTGTCATTTATGTAACCATTCTGAACTCATCCGCTTTATCCAATAAACAACCTCTAAAGTATTAGTAATACACATAGTACACGCATACTGTCATTTATGTAACAATTCTGAACTTATCCGCTTTATCCAATAAACAACCTCTAAAGTATTAGTAATACACATAGTACACGCATACTGTCATTTATGTAACCATTCTGAACTCATCCGCTTCATCCAATAAACACACCTCTGAAGTATAAGTAATACACATAGTACACGCATACTGTCATTTATGTAACCATTCTGAACTCATCCGCTTTATCCAATAAACAACCTCTGAAGTATTAGTAATACACATAGTACACGCATACTGTCATTTATGTAACCATTTAACTCACCCGCTTTATCCAATAAACAACCTCTAAAGTATTAGTAATACACATAGTACACGCATACTGTCATTTATGTAACCATTCTGAACTTATCCGCTTTATCCAATAAACAACCTCTGAAGTATTAGTAATACACATAGTACACGCTTACTGTCATTTATGTAACCATTCTGAACTCCTCCGCTTTATCCAATAAACAACCTCTGAAGTATTAGTAATACACATAGTACATGCATACTGTCATTTATGTAACCATTCTGAACTCATCCGCTTTATCCAATAAACAACCTCTGAAGTATTAGTAATACACATAGTACACGCATGCTGTCATTTATGTAACCATTCTGAACTCATCCGCTTTATCCAATAAACAACCTCTGAAGTATTAGTAATACACATAGTACACGCATACTGTCATTTATGTAACCATTCTGAACTTATCCGCTTTATCCAATAAACAACCTCTGAAGTATTAGTAATACACATAGTACACGCTTACTGTCATTTATGTAACCATTCTGAACTCATCCGCTTTATCCAATAAACAACCTCTAAAGTATTGGTAATACACATAGTACACGCATACTGTCATTTATGTAACCATTCTGAACTCATCCGCTTTATCCAATAAACAACCTCTGAAGTATTAGTAATACACATAGTACACGCATACTGTCATTTATGTAACCATTCTGAACTCATCCGTTTTATCCAATAAACAACCTCTGAAGTATTAGTAATATAAAAGCCGCCATATTACTTCTTGCAAGACCTCATTTGTTGTACTTTAGTTTTCAAACATAGATCTTAAACGTACAATCTTAATAGTCATTTAAATTGATTAAGGATACAGTTTTACATTTCAATATCACATATCGGTTTTGTATTTGAAAAATAAACATGACAGGGAATATAACGTCCTTTTACAAGCTATGTGCCTTCTTTATTCCTAAAGTAAGGGGAACAACATTGTCTTATAGTCCGCTGACTGGTTAATAAAACAATGCATAAGCTTTTAGTTCCCTAAATTAAAATTGGGCTTTATGTTATTGAAGTTGTGTATAACTTCCATTGCTAGACCATATGCGATGAGTTCTTAATTTGAAACGAATTTAAATGGGGAATCAACAATGGTATTTGTAGAAGCCTCTATAAAAGCTTTTCCTAACAATACTGTTTAGAAAATGACTTTGAAACAATCGGACGGCGTATACTTTGAATAGAATATGCTTTTATTTATTTATGTGACGTATAGAGGAGTTCGACAGTCAAAAGTTCGAGTTGTCGATATTATACTGTATTCAATAATAACCTTTTCTTACTTTTCATAACGATTATGTCAGAGAAAACTGGTGGAGATGCCATCGCAAGAATCTCAGCGTTACTCTATAAAGCACTCGTAATTTACGAATTGATTCAATATTCACCCAGATAGGCTAACAACGAGGAGACTAATTGGTAATATAAATCTCCGGTCTTATAAATATTTAACTAGAATGCAATTTGTTTAAATCAACTCTGAAATTGGAATTGAGAGTCTAATTCGAACCTGATTTTCTCTTTACCTAACAACAGTCTATGGTTTTGCTATGGTCGTTTGAAAGGTATCTTCCAAATAACATACCCCAAAACGGATATTTCGAGAAAATATTTTCTTTTCTTTCTTCTTCGTCGTCTTTTGATAGATCGTTGTGGCTTTCATTCAAAAAATAAACTTGAAACATCTAAAATTTGGATCTAGTACACATTATTTGTTTCTGTGTTAAAAAGGCAGATTCCTGAAGGAAGAAAACAGTACTGGAAAACGGGGATGTAAAGAAAAGATGATTCACGAATTCCTATAACATAACATTTTATTCATACAATATTTCAGCAAAATATACAGTGGAAAAACCTAACAATTCTGTGAATAAAGCATTGGTTTGTCTCACGTTGCAAAGTCAACTTATTAGTCTGGTTAACTCGTCCTTGAACGCCAGCAAGGCGACAAACAAATATCACAAGACGAGAATATGCTCAAAAAGAGCCTACTATCCTTATGTCAAAAAGGATTTATATAAAATCATAAAAGGATAAGTTTCGTCTATCGCTGCCGGCAATTAAGTCATGTCACACAGTAACATTATGAAAAACAAAGTTTATAGAGAGCACTTGTAATGAAAAATTTTATAGAGAGCACTTGTAATGAAAAAGTTTATAGAGAGCACTTGTAATGAAAAAGTTAATGAAAAAGTTTATAGAGAGCACTTGTAATGAAAAAGTTTATAGAAAGCACTTGTAATGAAAAAGTTTATAGAGAGCACTAGTAAGGAAAATGTTTATAGAGAGCACTTGTAATGAAAAAGTTTATAGAGAGCACTTGTAATGAAAAAGGTTTATAGAGAGCACTTGTAATGAAAAAGTTTATAGCACTTGTAATGAAAAAGTTTATAGAGAGCACTTGTAATGAAAAGGTTTATAGAGAGCACTTGTCAGGAAAAAGTTTATAGAGAGCACTTGTAATGAAAAAGTTTATAGAGAGCACTTGTAATGAAAAAGTTTATAGAGAGCACTTGTAACGAAAAGGTTTATAGCACTTGTAATGAAAAAGTTTATAGAGAGCACTTGTAATAAAAAAATTTATAGAGAGTACTTGCAATGAAAAAGTTTATAGAGAGCACTTGTAATGAAAAAGTTTATAGAGAGCCCTTGTAATGAAAAAGTTTATAGAGAGCACTTGTAATGAAAAAAAATATAGAGAGCACTTGTAATGAAAAAGTTAATAGAGTGCACTTGTAATGAAAAAGTTTATAGAGAGCACTTGTAATGAAAAAAAATATAGAGAGCACTTGTAATGAAAAAGTTAATAGAGTGCACTTGTAATGAAAAAGTTTATAGAGAGCACTTGTAACGAAAAAGTTTATAGCACTTGTAATGAAAAAGTTTATAGAGAGCACTTGTAATGAAAAGGTTTATAGAGAGCACTTGTAAGGAAAAAGTTTACAGAGAGCACTTGTAATGAAAAAGTTTATAGAGAGTACTTGCAATGAAAAAGTTTATAGAGAGCACTTGTAAGGAAAATGTTTATAGAGAGCACTTGTAAGGAAAAAGTTTATAGAGAGCACTTGTAATGAAAAAAAATATAGAGAGCAGTTGTAATGAAATAGTTTATATAGAGCACTTGTAATGAAAAGGTTTATAGAGAGCACTTGTAATGAAAAAAAATATAGAGAGCACTTGTAATGAAATAGTTTATATAGAGCACTTGTAATGAAAAGGTTTATAGAGAGCACTTGTAATGAAAAAATTTATAGAGAGCACTTGTAATGAAAAAGTTTATAGAGAGCACTTGTAATGTAAAAGTTTATAGAGAGCACTTGTAATGAAAAAGTTTATAGAGAGCACTTGTAATGAAAAAGTTAATAGAGTGCACTTGTAATGAAAAAGTTTATAGAGAGCACTTGTAACGAAAAAGTTTATAGAGAGCACTTGTAAGGAAAATGTTTATAGAGAGCACTTGTAAGGAAAAAGTTTATAGAGAGCACTTGTAATGAAAAGGTTTATAGAGGGCACTTGTAATGAAAATGTTTATAGAGAGCACTTGTAATGAAAAGGTTTATAGAGAGCACTTGTAATGAAAAGGTTTATAGAGGGCACTTGTAATGAAAAGGTTTATAGAGAGCACTTGTAATGAAAAGGTTTATAGAGAGCACTTGTAATGAAAAAGTTTATAGAGAGCACTTGTAATGAAAAGGTTTATAGAGAGCACTTGTAATGAAAAAGTTTATAGAGAGCACTTGTAATGAAAAAGTTTATAGAGAGCACTTGTAAGGAAAATGTTTATAGAGAGCACTTGTAAGGAAAAAGTTTATAGAGAGCACTTGTAATGAAAAGGTTTATAGAGGGCATTTGTAATGAAAAGGTTTATAGAGAGCACTTGTATTGAAAAAGTTAATAGAGAGCACTTGTAATGAAAAAGTTTATAGAGAGCACTTGTAATGAAAAAGTTTATAGAGAGCACTTGTAATGAAAAAGTTTATAGAGAGCACTTGTAATGAAAAGGTTTATAGAGAGCACTTGTAATGAAAAAGTTTATAGAGAGTACTTGCAATGAAAAAGTTTATATAGAGCACTTGTAATGAAAAAGTTTATAGAGAGCACTTGTAATGAAAAAGTTTATAGAGAGCACTTGTAATGAAAAAAAATATAGAGAGCACTTGTAATGAAAAAGTTTATAGAGAGCACTTGTAATGAAAAGGTTTATAGAGAGCACTTGTAATGAAAAAGTTTATAGAGAGCACTTGTTATGAAAAAGTTTATAGAGAGCACTTGTAACAAAAAAAATTATAGAGAGCACTTGTAATGAAAAAGTTTATAGAGAGCATTTGTAATGAAAACGTTTATAGAGAGCACTTGTAATAAAAAGTTTATAGAGAGCACTTGTAATAAAAAGTTTATAGAGAGCACTTGTAATGAAAAAGTTTATATAGCCCCTGTCTATATTTAATGAACTAAGTCTTAAATACGTCAACTTTTATATATACCTTAGTGATATAAGCAGGTAGTATCTATATACTTGGTATACTGGAAATACACTTTTAGAAAGCTTTATATACTTAAACAAAGGCATGTAATCTAGCCACAATTTACAAACTATCCATCTACATATATTGCATCATGAAAGTGAAAGCGTCTGAACTTAACCTTGAACGAAGAGTCTAAAATTGGTAAAAACGACTGCCTTTTAAATTTCTTATTTAATGATCTTCGGTTATCTACTTTATTTGATTTACTTACTTTAGTTTAGTTTATTTATCTTCCTCCCAAAAAGGCGTAATTTCCGCTTGTAACAATCTGGGGTAGGGTCTTTTTCGAAGGAAACAAACGGTAATCACAAATCCAGATCTATGAAATTGTTCGTATAATATAGGTGGTATGATGGGCCGGAGGCCTATATGTACAATAGAATACTTGTAACTTGCTCATCACTGTTATGTAAGTTACTTCGATTCAGCTAACGTTACCCATTGTTATTAAGTTACTCTGGAAACGATTGGCGAGTCCAGCCAGTAGAGACTGGGATGATACATCATAACATGGCGAGAACTAGATACAATAACGTTACTACACCAGTTTGAAATAAAAAGGAATTTACAAGGAACAGGGGACTTGTCGTAAACTAGATAAAAAGGATCGGCGTTATGCAAGTCATCAGGGAAACACAACTGCATCGTAAGACTTCGCCTCCACTATGTACCTCTAAAAGGAGCATATGGTCATGAAAATATGGTAATTTGGTGTAAGGTCGCGACTTCTGCGATTCTGGTTCTGCTTAATGTAAAATACCTGTAATTCGCCATTCGGAAACTCATCCTTTCGTCGGATTACTTCGGTCGTTATCGGTATACACCGGTCTGTGTCGAAACTATTCGTTTACATTCGATGAAAAAAGGAATTTCAAAATGGCAGATTATGACTTGGAGAAAATTGATGCAAAGTTAGCTTTTAGTAAACAGACAAGTCACTTAATATTGATAGGATGAATAGATGTACTGATCGTCGGATTTAAACTGAAATACACCCTAAACCCCTCCCCAAAAAAAAAGAAGAAAACAAATCAAAATAAAAATTAATTAAAAATGAAAGAAAAAAAGACCACTGTTGAATACAAATATTCATCTAAATTGTAATTGTCTAAATGAGATGAGACACCATAGAGGTACCGAAACACATTTAGGTAAAAGCGTACATGTAATTGGATTTCGCGAAGTAAATCTTTTCAGAGAGACAACGAAAGTAGAGAAGATTGTCTTGTCCTAACTAATTATGTGAGAATTACGCGACAGGGTCTCTCTTCCCTAATTCTATTTAGCCTGTTTCTTTTTCGTCATCCAGAAACATTTAGAAGGACTTGGTAAAGAAAGAAATGCATATTCTGAACTCAAATGTGTGATAATCATCAAAATCATTTCTTTTTATTCTCGCTTTATAAAACAAGCTGAATAATTATAAGGAATTATGACTATATCTTAAAGAAGAAGTATTCTAATTCCCTTTCATATTTTAATAGATTTTTCTATAATAATCAAATTTATTTGGCCATATGTAACGGACTGTACGAGAAGCCGTATGGTAGTCGGATTGTTTGTTTTGGGGTTTTAAGCCGTTTTTAACCATATTAAAGACGCAATGTCATGCCTAGTCCGGTGGTAGCGTTGCTTATCCCATCCTCTTTGTTGTTCAATGCTTTCGCCAATATTGGCCCGTCTATTTTACATATTCACTGATTTAAATATCTCTACTAAGAAGAAAGAAAAAACACAATGGGCAACAAGGGACAGTTGTCTAAAATTGCACAAAATAAATGCCACTCATATATGGTAGATAACCCATAATACGCCTTTAAAACTCATCCTGTCATCTGTTTACTTCGGTTTTTCGGTATAAACCGTTCTGGGCCGGAATTATTTGCTTTAATGTGAATGGTTCCTGCCACGACCGATGTATACCGAGAACGACCGAAGTAACCCGACGACAGAATGAGTTTCAAAATGGCTTATTATAGGTATTCTGCCTTAAATGAGTGGGCAAACCTCTTATTTTACTATGGTCTTGTATTTGAATCATCTTTAATCACGGTGGCCAACCCACGTGACTTTTTGTGATATTGAGCGATACTTTTCGACTGTAAACACTGTCGTTTCAGGTAAGAACTGTGTCCTTTTCTTCGTCAATATAATGTGTATTCCAGTCAAAGCAACACGAGGGCCGTCAGAAAACAATTCTGCATCATCGACAACCAAGTCTGTGCTAAATAAGTCGTTAAAAATCGAAACATTTGGTACAGCGACATTTCATTACAATGCTACTGCCCCGTATTCCGTATTTCAAGATTGTGTCTCTTCCAAAACAAGGCCCTCATCTTGATTTTATTGAAATACACCTAATATCCCAGATAACAAAAATTCGCGCGGGTTTGCCGCTGTGATTAAATAATGGTTTAGTTAAATTATGTTGTTTCTTTTAACGTTGAGACTTTAACCCGTTAAAAGTCTGTTTTGTTCAAACATCTGAAACTGCTTCCAGAGATCACGTGACGTCACGTTACTAAGGAAATGGGCCTCGATGCGACATCTGTTGCTATGGACGCTCTCTTCCATTGACATATACACGCCATTTTGACCAGTAGATCTGTGGAAAGAATTTGATTGTTGATTGGTACTTGAATTCTGAATCGACAATGGATAAATGATAAAACGGTAAAAGGGGTTTGCTAGGCTTCAATGCAAGCTACTTGATTGTTCTACACAAAACATATTGATATCATCTTTTTCTTTTTGCGTAAGCAAAGATGCAAGCCATATAAAATGATTATTTCGATGCCATCGGAAGTCGTTTCTATTGAATCAAAGAACCTGGTATGTGCCACTAATATATTTCACAGTGACATTGCAATACCTTATCCTCGGCAGGTTTTCGTTCACAACCATAATGCAAAATGAGCACACTTTGAAAGAATATATAATGTTGTAGATATATATAAATATAAACTACTATGTATATTATTAACGATAAAACAGAGATTGAAAGACCAAACGTATAACGACGAAGTTACCTTTCACACTACGCCATTTTTCTGCTCATTTATACACACAAGAGCATATAACTCACACGCTTTAAAACAACAACAAAGAATTCACAGTGGTTTCTTTTCATAAGACACAAAGATGTGTTTATTTAAATGGGTATGTACGTCGTGTAAACATAGTATAGCTATATAACGGCTTTTCACCATTGAAAGGCGTGTGTCTTGCTAATGGACACTCTCAGGAAACCAGAAGTACTGGTTTGACTCAAACCTGGGATCTACAAGTTATAAGACCACTGTCTTTACCACTAGTTTGCACAGGTCCCCAAGTTACATCGAAACAATCGTAATTTAATTTTCGAATTATTTGCATTATATGGACCAGCCCTAAATATCAATATGTAGGACTTGGTTTTGTTTGGGCACTTTCGATAACCTTACCGTTTGCACATTGGAAGTTGGGCCAATAGTTTCAGCATATGACTCTGGTGGTACATGAAGCATTCACTCTCATTTTTCATGTCGACGCGAGTAGGCGACAACAACATGAAGCCGAATCTGAAATAGATGAAAAGTTTGGGTTAATAGAAAGACTACATTAATACTGTATAGTGCAGACACAGCTCATGAACACATTGTAATTTGAGATATATTGTTTTATGGGCCAGAGGCATTTGTCTACAAAATGAGATCATATTGACTGATCGATTGAAATCTTTTTCGTGTGCGAAATCATGATAAACCGTTCATTTTAGGAAAAGCAGTACAAAAAAGTACAAAAGTTTATTTGAACGAAATAGGCACACTTCTCCTTTTCCCACAATGTTTTCTAAAGTCGCCTGCAACAAAGTCGTCAAATATCGATATTGTTTGGGAAAGGGTTAAGAGTCAATTCGACAGCGATTGTCGGTGTCCTGAACACTTCAAAACGTTACTACTCGGGAATTCCTGTGATCTGAGAAATACACATCGTACATAAGTGTAGGGTTGCAAAATTCGGGTGAATCGTCCCCGGCTATTAACACATTTACGATGAATGTCCACATTGACTATTCCAATGTTTATGAAAATGTTAAACATCATTTCAGATAATTATTTTGAACGGTTACTCCTAAATGATAATTATTATCATAAGTTAAATTATATATATCAGCTGGATCCTTAATCGAATTAAATGACTATATAGATTTTACCTTTTAGAATTATACTTGAAAAAGAAAGTACAATTTAGATAGTCTCGCGATAAGCAACATGGCGGCCTTCATTCTGTCAGAAGAGTTTTCATTGGATAAACCCGATGTGTTCAGATTGTAACGCTCCCTGGCGTTAGAATGCGCGGCTGTGTACATTGATTGATTGTACGACAAAACCACTTGGCAGGGGGGTATTGTATCGGCGGGGAGGGAAAACACGAATGAAACAATGACACTTTCATTATGATTAAAACGTTTAATAGCATGAGTGGGAAACATTCATGATCATTTTCTGGGAGAATTCGATCGTAAAATTGCGATAGCCAAATTGCCTTAAAGCTGCCTTTTCACACATGTGAAGAAGTTTGGAAATTTACACTAATTTTCTTGAAAACACATCAACGGATGTATTATTGTATGATATGAGCTGGTCAATAGCCATTGGAAGCAAAAATCCAACCGTACTTAAAAGTTTTAGAGCCTGCATACAGTCCGTAAATATGTATTCAAATCCAAAAATTGCAACGGTTTTCAAATATACTGCATAAAAATTTAAATGTATGCATTTTTCCTAAATCAATTATCATTCACTGGCTAGACTACTGCTAATTATACATCATACATCAATACAAAAAAATACGTTTCAACAACATTTTGCGTTTAACTTCCAAATTTCCTCATCTGTTTTCATGTTTCCCATGTTTTGAAAGTTGCATTTATCTCATGAATCACGAGTAATGTTACGATTGCTCCATATGGATGATTTTAATGTTCCATGGGAAGCACCTACGGTCTCGGGGCACACTGTCCAATGGTTCAAAACCCTTGCGATATTTTGTTATTCCACATTCACTACAAGCTCTTGATATATTTCCAGGAAGGGAAATTGAGATATATTTATCTAATTGTTCCAAACATTTTCCATCATCAATGTTATTGCAAAATTGATAAGTTTTAACAAGCAATATAAAGCGGCTTGTATCACTTTACTCCGTTTATGATAGTCATTATGAAATTGACAAGAGTCTGGGTTTTTCTATATAAAGACGCCATTCATAGATGAAAAGCGGACGTGTGACCAAAACGTGAAAATACCCGGTGTCATTCTCGCCTTTTCACCACGATTTCGTTTAAAGTTTATACAAAACTCAAAAAGTGACAAAATAATAATAGTTTCTTTGGCTCCATGCTTTCCACATTTAGTTTATCGATTGAGTTAAAATAAATATACTTTTGGAGATTTCAGCGAAAAAAGTAAGCGTACCTTTAGGAAACGTTAATGTACCTTTTGGAGAAGTTGACATACACTTTGGAAATATGTATGTACCTTTGGGAAATATTAACGTACCTTTGGGAAATATTAACGCACCTTTGGGAAATATTAACGTACCTTTGGGAAATATTAACGTACCTTTGGGAAATATTAACGTACCTTTGGGAAATATTAACGTACCTTTGGGAAATATTAACGTACCTTTGGGAAATATGTATGTACCTTTGGGAAATATTAACGTACCTTTGGGAAATATTAACGTACCTTTGGGAAATATTAACGTACCTTTGGGAAATATTAACGTACCTTTGGGAAATATTAACGTACCTTTGGGAAATATTAACGTACCTTTGGGAAATATTAACGTACATTTGGGAAATATTAACGTACATTTGGGAAATATTAACGTACCTTTTGGAGATATAAACGTACCTCCACCGCTCGTG
Source organism: Cerastoderma edule (assembly GCA_947846245.1). Classification (NCBI taxonomy): domain Eukaryota; kingdom Metazoa; phylum Mollusca; class Bivalvia; order Cardiida; family Cardiidae; genus Cerastoderma; species Cerastoderma edule. The sequence goes on from OX401414.1 coordinate 30,256,324, forward strand.
GAAATATAGCTCATGAGGTCATTCGATGAACTTTTTTCCAATCTTACACCGAAAATAACAAATATCCTCTATAGCTTTTGAAAAGACTAACACAACATTTGAAAATATTAACATAACTTTCGAAACTATTAACATACCTTTTGGAGATATTTCTAGCGGTATTGCTCTCCCCAAATAAATACGACGTGGGCGCAGTTGCGTCGGCCAGGATACGACAAAATGGCTGCTGGATAGATGATCCTTGTTGGCTAGTGGGAGCAAGCATAATCTCCTGACTTCCGGTGGTAGAAACACATATAAGATCGTGGAAAAGCTTACATAAACGTATAGCATCGGTTGGTGGATTAGATGGTCTTGGTTTATACTGAAATAATAGGAACAACAATATGTCAAGGTTAGTCAAGTACGTGATATGGTCGCCGTTTGATTTGATTCTGGACGTCATACACTAAATATATATAGGTAGAAAATAGAATTAGCGTATGGTATTCAGCTATGATTCTAACAAATATTCATTCCCAAGAAAATCGCCGAAATCGCGGTATACATGAAGATATTGGCAGAAAGCCCCCACGGCCTTGACATGTGTATGTTACTACAGCTATATGGTAATTATTTACGTCACGTGGGCTGTCAAGTGCCTGTCACGTGACAATGTACACACAACTTAGGAGATGGTCAGAGTACACTGAAGAATTACTTCCGGAGGTCGTTGTACAGTAAAAAGTAGTTCCTGAAAATTCAGAATGTTACTTTGAGTGTTAATGTTATGCTTTTAGGACCTAAGAGGGGTGTTTTTTTTATTATTTTTGATATTTTGTGGGTGTTGGCCATGCTTTAAACCCTTTGTTTGTTGTTTTTTCCAGAACTACTTCTCGCGGAAGGCGAAGCGCTGAGGGAGACGTCCTTCGCTGACCCACCCATTTTTGTATGCGATTTAAGAGGAAGGTAAAAAGTAATGGCCGGTAGTGAAAAAAATAGCTGATCTTCGATATGTTTGCTCGTTAAATTCTGATTGGCAACAGAGTGTGGAATAGTGAAACAACAAGGATTAACTCTGAATCTTTTCATGGAAGGTACTGTGAACATGCCAAAATGACTGTTTTTGTATAGAATAAAGAAGGGCCAAAACAAGGAAGACTCTGACCAGATACTAGCGTCAGCGTCGATTTTTGTTATCAGCGTGTAGTCTTAGTATCATGTGAGCGTCACGTGACCGGTTGTTCATAGCTTGCCGCTATATTTAGATTATGTCGGATTTCCCTCGGATTTTCATAAAATGAAAAATTTCAAAATTCATCTTATATGCCATTGGTTTCTCTGTTGAAATGTTAAATTGATCTGTATTCCTTTATTTTCGAAAGGTCCAAAAAATAATCCTATGACGCACAGAAACTTTAACTAGATGACTATTTTACGACTTCATAACTGGTGCAAGTTGAGAAATAAAGCATAATAAATATAAGATAAGAAATAAACAAGCGCTTCAGGATTTTTAATTTCTTGTACTGTTTTCTTCTTTTTATTTTAAAAAGTCTATATAAATGAAAAAAAAATATTGACTATCTTAATAACCTGGCTATTTAAAATGTGTACAATGTTGTGTTTATCAATGTATTTACAGCTATGTAAATGTGTACAATGTTGTGTTTATCAATGTATTTACAGCTATGTAAATGTGTACAATGTTGGGTTTATCAATGTATTTACAGCTATGTAAATGTGTACAATGTTGGTTTATCAATGTATTTACAGCTATGTAAATGTGTACAATGTTGTGTTTATCAATGTATTTACAGCTATGTAAATGTGTACAATGTTGTGTTTATCAATGTATTTACAGCTATGTAAATGTGTAGAATGTTGGGTTTATCAATGTATTTACAGCTATGTAAATGTGTACAATGTTGGGTTTATCAATGTATTTACAGCTATGTAAATGTGTACAATGTTGTGTTTATCAATGTATTTACAGCTATGTAAATGTGTACAATGTTGTGTTTATCAATGTATTTACAGCTATGTAAATCTGTACAATGTTGTGTTTATCAATGTATTTACAGCTATGTAAATCTGTACAATGTTGTGTTTATCAATGTATTTACAGCTATGTAAATGTGTTAAAAAAAGAACAAGAACATTTTCTTTCTCATGGTAAGTGTTTGAATAACCTTTTTTATTTTTTGTTTTTTTTAATTACACTTTATTCTCGTTTACGCAAATAAGATCTGACTCTTAAGTAGAGTGGTAGAGTGGCGTCATATCGTACCTCAAGCACTTTACTCGCCTTAAACTTCGTGAGATTAAACACTTGCATGATGTTGGTCATAGTTAGAAAAAAACTGAATAAAGGATTTGGTTAGTTCTTTTCTGTAATATCTTACTAAAGTAGAACCCTTCTAAAAGAGTGTTATAACATACCATATCCATTTCATGACCTTCTATGTCCATCTTTACTCAAATGAAGCGCAATATAAAGACATCAATTCTCTAAAAAAGGACAAACCAGTAGTACATAAGCCATCGCAAAACTTAAAAATCTCAAGCAAGCTTTTTGGTGATCGTCACATTTTTCAGTAGGATAGAAATACAATTGAATTTAAAGAAACCTCATGTAACTTATGACATTGTCTAGATGAATGCGGCATAATGTGAGGTAGTCTAGTCTTTAAAAATTGAATAAAATAACAATGGCCGAACCTTTTTCAAAAATGTACTTCTTTCTACGAATTCCAGACTTCGAAAGATTTTCAAAGAACCAGACTAAAATGATGACGGAATATTGAATCATCGCTTACCTGAGTACTAGTAGTTTCCCCATGTCCTATCTGACTCCCGTTTGTAAGTGAACACTCATTGATACCAACAACGTTCTCAATGTTATACAAATAAGGGACAAGACCCTCATCAAATTCTATAGTATCTGTATCGATTTCTCCGTATGTAAGCCCCTTGTCCTCGACTAAACAAAGCAGTGATGTGAGCTGATATAGAACTTGGATCCAGAACAACGTAAATATATCACTATCCTTGTATACAAGCTCTGAATCTTTACTCTTGTCAATGAGTTTGTTTAATGTCATTAAACACGGTGTCACAAGGAACATGGTTCTTTTCACGAGGACCTGTTGAGGTAGTTGTTCCTGTTGTGTTGGAATGCAGACGAACTTTTTCAATCTATCCGTTGATGATTCGTATTGATGAAGCACATTGATGATGTTCGGTACGGAACAATACCCTGTTGTCATGGTTTCTGTGTTAGTGGCTTGGGTATAAATTGGGTGTTTTGTAGTTTGGTTTTCTAGCCGGGTTACCATCTGTAAAGAATATCTAAACGGCATTAGATCGACCAAATCAGACTTTGAACTTAAGCAGTTTGTATAAGCTATATCACCACAAGAAACGATAAAATAAAAAGTTTGTTTGTTTATGTTTGCTTTTTTGAAAGTGTTTGGTAAATATGACAAGCATTGTGTCATTAAAACATTTTAACCCGGTGCTAGATGGCGACTGAATTATCTGTTCATCTAAAAATAAGAAACGAAGAAAAAATGAATTTTTGACAAGATTGAACTAATGATTATTTATATATATTTCTTTAATCGACTTGACGATAAGTTTTAAGTTAACAGATTTTCTGGAATTCACCACTACTAGGATAGGACCCTGAATTATCTTACCAAAAGTGTGTCTACAGTGTATACATAGATATTCTAGTCCAAAGGTGTAACATCGCCTTTGATATTCACCGCATACAAACGATACATACTTAGATAGATTGATGCCTCCTGAAGTATTCATACTCTCAATGTTTTTGTTTATTGTTTATTAGACAACAATATAAAGAAAGTATTGTTTCGACAACATGCTAATTTTCTTTCCCGCTAACAAGCACATTTAGAAATAAGAGTAAGTGATGGAAATGAAGTAAATGCTGGCAAGACGCATTAATTCCCTCTATCGTCTGTGATAGACCCATCAGTTTCAGAGAGTGTCTGATAATGGCTTTCTTATTTCTCCCGAAGCGTTTTGTAATGCGTTAAACAATCTATTTATATATTCAAATCAATTTTCAACCAACGCCGGATGGAAATGGCCAATATTTATGCTGCTGTAGGGGAATCTCGCTTACGAAGAAAGTTAATTAAATATCGATAGGAGACTTTTATTGTCAGTTTATTTTAAAGTAGATTTAAAAGCTTACATATTACACGATTCGCAATTCCATTATAACCCATGGAAAGAACTGCCCCCGTCGAATCGAACACTTTTTGACGATGCTCGACTTTAAAAGGACAATCTGACAGTTTTTGACATTATAAAATAAACTGTATTCTACAGATAAAATTACAACTTTAACTTCTTAAATAACATAAGACTACATTATTGACAGTTTTTCCGAACATATGTATAACCATAAAGAATCAATAAAGATAATGTGTATAGCAGATATTGCAAACCGTTTAAACTGGTTTATTTCGGAAAAAAAAACAAACCCAGATAAACTTTGAATAACAGATGCTATTTTAAGATACCATCGACACCTCGTGGATTTTTCGGAAACATTTTACAACTCTTGTCACTTCGCGTTAGCAAGGTGCTCGAGAAGGAATTTCCCGTAGAAGCTGACTGACACGAGGTCTGACTTCAAAATATTTAACGAAACCACAGGATTTCAGCAACTAGACGTTATTACATTGAACAAATGTGTTTGATTTAGTGACAATGATTGATAGTATCAAAGTGTTAAGGTTTATTATACCCATACCACAAATCTCTGAGTTAGTCCTTCTAAATTTACATCAAGCTAGGTTGACTTTCGTGCTTTTCGAGCGGATAGAGTACAGAACTCATTAGAATACCTTTAATATAAAGCACTGATTTGTCCCCAAATGCTTCACTAAGAATGACGCAAATCCGGGGATAGGATCGTCCAACGTTGTTCTGCTTGACGGGTCTCCTAAAATGACATAGTCTATCCCTGGCAACCACTCCTTCTTCTTGACCGCCTGGATCTTCGAAAGTTTGGTCGAAATCGATCGAACCGCCATCTAAAATAGAAATTGGTGTTTCAATACGCTGCACCCTTTTGTTCTACAACGGGAATGAAGTTGAAACTGTCAATGCATTCACATATGTTGGACTGGATTTTACTTGTAGGCTCTCACTGTTTAAAATGGCCAACAGTATGGCAATTAAAGCAAAAAGTGTTTTAAATTCAGTTTTAAAACGATTACAATATTTAACACCGTTGTCACGTTAAATGTTCTTTAAAATTTTGATTCGAAGCTAAGTCCACTTTTACTACAGTATATGGTTATGAGTTATGGGGAATTAAACCACAAGACTGTATTGAGCGAATCCATGTTTATGCCTGTAAACGTTGCATGTTTGCGCCTTTTAATGCTTGCAATGCTGCGGTAATTGGTGATTTTTGCAGATACCCCTTATATGTTTCAACGCTATACCGCTGTCTTAAGTTTTGGCTGCAAATTTTAAGCATGCCTGATGATAGGTTCGTTCGGAGGTACTTTAACATGCTGAAACATTATGATGCGTTAGGGTATATATATTGGGTTACTAAAATAAGACTAAATCTATACGCCAATGGCTTTGGTTACGTATGGGAAAACCATTGTGTCACAAATGAGGCTTTATTTTTGAAAAACGATGGAAATAGATTGAAGGATCAATACTTACAAGTATGGCGAAATGAATAAACAAACTATAGAAAGTTAACACTATACACTAATTTTAAAACAAACCTGTCACCTGAAATTTATTTAAATTGTGTCGACATTATAAAGTTAAGGAAGAGTCTTTCATCCTTCCGAACATCTGCCAATGCTTTAATGATAGAGAAAGGTAGACAACTGGCTTTACCGCGAGAACTGAGAACGTGTCCCTTCTGTGATGAGATAGAAGATGAATATCATTTTTTTTTCACTTGTACCATATACAACGATCTACGTAAACTGTACATACCAGAAAAAATACTACACTTCACCAACTAACTTTAAGTTCTACAGTCTATTATCTTGTAAGAATAAAATTATCATAAGACGTTTAGCAATGTTTATCTATTATGCAATGACTAAACGAGATTCTCTTTTACAAAGCTGATAAATAGCCTAACCGTTATTTTTCTAATTCTATTAGCGGGTCTATAATTACTTTGGTGTATATGATTGTGTTGGTTGGTGCATAGCTCATTTGCCTTTGTTTTGTAACATGTCATTTCATGTCACTTTGGAACGTTATACTCGTATACATATTAGTCATTTCATGTCATTTTGTGATTGCATATTATGTATTCTTTGTTGTATACGGGTGTTTGTCATCACAGCAAAGCCATAAGGTCATTTATCGCTAGGTACCATTGATACAGCTTTAAATTGTGGTTAATTAGGCTCTTTGCATATCAAGTGCGATTGACAAATTTCAAATTAAAAAAGTGTTAACCTCAGATTTCGTTATACACGGAATTTTCCCTGCTAGTTTTTCCAAATCCATTCTTTCATTATTTTTCGACATTGTGATGATTTTTTACGTTTTGAAACAGTCGTCAAGGTAATCATCGATTAATGATCCTTAATTGGAATCAAAGAAGAAACAATCTGTCGAAATTATAAACAGATCATGTATGGACAAGAGTGGCTGATATTTTTAGCAAAAATTTCATTGATTGAAGTTCGTTCCGTGTTTTTCTTTCTTATTTAATATACTATCTTTTAGAAAACGTTACTCCATTTTGAATCTTATCGTTATTTCTATACAAACCATAAGTCTTGTTTCAAGTTGATCTGGTGAATCTACAAATCGACTTGCTAGTTCTTTGAATCCATCTATAGGTATTTCTGTATCATGGCATGCCACATTCTCTTCACTTGCAGCATAGTTTGTAACCGATCTCATCTTACATCTTTCCGCTTCTAATAAATCCGTTAAAACTTCACATGTCTCTGTTTTCGAAGACAAATTACCCTCGCTGGTGTTTAAGCGTTCTAAAAGCGTTGACGATTTAAACTTCAAGTTTTCGTTTTCGTTCGTGAGATTTTCTATTTGTCTGTAGGCCTGAACAAGTTGGTTCTGTAACCTCATAAACGTTTCGTTTGTTCTGTGACTTGCATCTTCAAGGATTGATCCAGACCGTATATATGTCCCATGAGCAGAGTTGGACGTAGACGAAGAACCATTTGTAAATACGCCGTTTGCATTCAAATGTTTGTCAGGAGCACACATCATTCCCAACGGCACGCTGTTAAACTGTGAATACTTCATTATGACGTCATCATTTCTCACCATCTGATTGGTCGCCGGAATGTTGCATTGTACGCTCTCAGCTGATGCGATTCTGGGTACATTCGGGAATGTCGGATGAGAAGAAGTCCGTCTATGCGAGTTGTGCGTCCCACCGACACTCAAGCTCCGCTGTAAGTTGACCATGGGCGATTGTCTTCTGGCTGACTCTGGTTCTGTCCACGAATCGACTGAGTCCTCAGGGAAACCTTGACAACGAAGGGAGAGAAAGTCTTCATCAAGCCGTATTTTGAATGAAACGCTTAAAAATTACTTTAAGGGTATTATTCATTTTCAATAAATCGACCCAAATCTTTAAATTATCATATTTCAAACGAAAATTTAACAGCAACGTGTATAACTCAAAGTTTCTTCTTGTAGATTACATTTCGGCTAAAGTCTTTATCAATAATTACACAGTCCTTTAGATATGGTTGGTTTTGATATATAACTAACAAGTTAAACGAATTCGCCAAAGATACGAATTAGAATTCATATTCAATTAAATTACATCAACCGTTTCATGTTTTGGAAAATGAGATCTACTTGACGTCATGCAAACGTAGCATATACGTTTCACTTCAATCACAGTCATGCATAAAGCGTTTTAATTGAAAAGTACTGTAAAATGAAACATGTTTAACATATTCATGATAAATAGGAATTTCCGCAATAAAACTGGGATGTGGTTGATATTATACACTCGTCGGCTTTGGTTTACGCGTAAAAATTCAGGCGCTCCGTTTACTTGTTTGAGACACGACGTTAACCGAAACACACTATAAATTATGTTCTAAAATAAACATAAATGAAATTATCTTTTTACGATAGAAGTCTATATTAGTGTCAAATTTGATAAACTCAAACAAAACCTACTTGATGAAGAATTGAACGCTGATGACGTTGTTGAATCTGTGACGTCACTGCTATAATCTGACGTCAAACTGTTTAGGCGTCCATGGTTGGAGTGCTGCATATTGTTTGTTTGGGTATTGCAGTAAATAGTGCCGTTTCCGTTATTTAGGGATGCAGCCAATATATGCCAACCACCATTATGTAAGGAAAAATGCCCCTCTGTGTGAAATAAAACACGCAGGCCTAAGATACAATAAGCACCCATGAATTACTGATGCAAAACGCATGTATAATTCTATATAATGAGCCGTTAAAAAAGCATCTCCTTTTACACAACACATTCGTTCTAGCAAACCGGTACGATGTCTTTACATTTACACCATACCACCAGTCCTGTTTGAAAGTGAATGCATAAGATATTTAATGCATTAAGGACTCATAAGAATTTCTGAAATACGACTCTTAGTGCCCTATATATTGCATTTAACACGGCAAGAAACCATGTTCCAAGGGTTACGACTTTTTTGTAAAGGTATTCGTAAAGTTATGAATCTTGGTAAGACAGAACACAACTTTTCCCCGATATGGACATCTTGAATTGCAATTGACGCATTAACTGAAAATTATCTATGTAAATTAGGAATTCATTTTCTCCTTGACAATGTGTCTGTTGTCACTAACTAAAAAGCCTTTGACGTAACTTAACATGTACCTATTGGAAAAAGCTATGATAACATAAGCTCTTATCCACCCACCTCTTCCAAATACCCGTATACACTCAGCGATCTCAGTGTTACCCCCTTCCATGGCTTCCTCTTGCGGGGTCTTCCCTTTTCCGTTGGTTAGTGTGACGTCACTTCCGGCGAGTAACAACATCCGGGTGATTTCTAGGAATCCCCGGTAGGCGGCGATGTGTAGCGGGGTATCCCCCCGATCGTTGGTGCAGTGTGTCCGGGCGCCGCTGTTTAAATAACAACATCTTAATTACTCAACTGTTATTATATAGGTTTGCGCTCGATACAACATATTAACGTAAGTACATACGGTTGAAATAAATAAAAAATCATACGAAACAGGGGATTTGTCGTAAACGTTAGTTTTTCAATTACATGTAGTTTTTTTTAAAAAAAAATCAACTAAATGAAACATTCAATTTAACCTTTGCTTCACACATTTGTAGACCGCATTGGTATAGAAGTTAGTTTCGACTCCTATGGTACATGCATAAACGGTTTTAACAAGAGAACTAGAACATTAATTACCTATTGATCAATAACTGAACACATTGCACGTGACCCCTATCTGCGGCTGCGTGGAGCGCAGTGGACCCCCAGCGAACTGCCGCGTTGACGTCACATCCGGCGGAAATGAGGATTTCGCTGACGTCATTATGCCCGTGACATGCGCTCCAGTACAGCGCAGTCGCATTGTCTTTGTCTCTGACGTTTGCGCCATATCCGGTCTCTAACTGAGATAACACCACTGCCAGATCCCCGTGTTTGGCAGCGTCGATCAAATCCATGCAGTTCTTGAGTTAAGACCTGCTGTTAACCATTGTTACAGGCCTATTTAGAATTAAGAAACGTGACCTGTAAAAGAAATAACACTGTGATTATGATATACATCTGTTAAAGCAGTCTGTTTAAGAAATTTTAGCTTATGACTTCTAGTTATTGATTTGCTGGCAAATATGATCTAGCAGAACATGCATATGTCTCCTTTATAAATGAATGGCCTGCTATGTTCAAACGGTTTGCTTTTATTGCTCTAACAGGACTGTTTTTGGTATGCATGAACACAAATGATGCTGCCGGATTTTGTATACTGATTGTCGGATGGTACTAGTTCATATTGCTCCACAGAAAAGAGTTAGGTCGGTTGATGTGGCCATTTTATTCCAGATTTAAGAGTTGAAATGACCAGCATCATATCAGTTAAAGCAGTGGTAAGTTAGTCAGCGATTTACACGTTTTATAAGTTTCGCGCCAATATTACGCTGCGACCTGACCTTGCCCACAATGGCTGATCACCTCTAACTGTGGTTTTAATGCCGGATAAACCTATTACCAAACGATAGCGAAATTGAACCACTTTGTTGCAGACGACTGTGGAAAATATTGTAGGAAAAGGAGAAATAGCTCGTGACGAGCAATGTCTCCTATTCCCACAATGTTTTCTGCCCTATCAGAGGATTATTTTCCAATTTCATCACATTTTGCAATGTCGTCTGCAAACTCTTTCAATTTGGGACAGTGGAAAATGTGGCGTTTGGTAAAGGGTCAAACATCTGTTACATACAGCTTCAGGTTCAGTTTTAGCTTATGTTTTTTACATCGATTGTGATGGAAGCTTGAAGCTTATTAATTTCACTCTCGATGACTGTTTCCTATGTACTCTACCATCGCCAACTTTTGGGATAGTCCTGGCCATTTTCACCACATCGCTAACGTGGATCGAAGCTGGGAACCTAGGTAAAAGATGACGACGCTCTACCACCGCACTAATGTCCCCTCCAAGCTTCGGCTTGATATATGACACCAATGTTAGAGATTTGTCTCATGCACAATACATCTCAAGTATCAATAAGGATATACGAACCAAACCTGCTCCTTAATATCTATTTTCTATCATAGTTATATCGGTATGACATGACCTATTTCAATGTCTCATTTGAAAGGAAAACATAAATGCATGAAATTGGTCCATGATGATTATAACATGTTTATACCAAGTTTTTATCTACATCCATATCCCTTACAACATGTGGGCGACAGTTGTGCAGCGGTAGACCGTCAGCCTCTTGTGCCGACGGTTCTAGGTTCGATCTCCGTAAGGCGAGGTGAAAATTGCCGGGACTAGCTAACGAATCGGCGCGAGTACAGGTGTATTTTCCAGCAAGCAGTCATCGAGAGTGACATTGATAGGCTTAAATAAACTTCCTTCACAATCGAAGTAAAACCAATCAAACAAACAAGACAAAACAAACAAACTTACCCCTATACATGCGTTATCTTCCGCTATGTATAATCGAATATATAAACTTACCAGTATTCTACGAAGTCTATATATATCTGCGTTCCATGAAACTCCTTTACCGCTATTGTTTGGGTAAGGAAGTTAAACTAGTATCTTTATATCGATATATGCGATAGATAAATCAGTCGATAGGCAAACCACTCTCTCGATATAAATGTTTAAACTTGACGACTTTGAGTTTTTTTTTATTACAATTTCAAATCGTCTCTGCGAATTCAAACAAGTAAGACCCTTAGAAAATTGAGCATGTAAGAATTTTTGTGAACACCATTTAGCTTAGTGTATGATCATTTGGTACATTGTTGAACCATAAGTAAAAATTTACCATAATGCTTTTACGATCGAGTTATTATCTTTGTTCACGGAAAACGTCAAGAGGCCTTAAGTGCTATTATGACGTATAAGTGTTTTATCAAAACAAGAAAATGTGTGATAAAAAGACAGAAAAGGAAAGCAAAGTACTAACGAAAACTATGAAATATAGCTAAATGTCGCTGAATTGAAAACCCAAAGGTCAATGCGACTATTTTATTTCTACTTATCAATGTACATCGCTCACTCTTGAGTATTAAAGTATATGTTCCCTGGATGATCCACCAGTACTATGCTAGGAAATGTGTCTTGCCGAAGCACACTCGACGATGAAAAATATTATCACGATCGAGGATCGAAATCGGGCTGTTGGTCGGTCTCTATTCCCCGTAGCTAGCCATTACCCCACCACAGATCATGTATATATGATATTGACCAATTACAAGATTTTGGTGCCGCAGAGATACATCTAAACAAATGTGGGTCCAAACTGCTTGTACCAACAGGGAGACTCCGCGTGTTGAGAGACATCGTAACTCCCATCCGCGTTCAATTGACAACTGAGCCGAGACACCCAATTCAAATTCCTTTAAGTAATGTTCAAATATTAAAATATATTTACACACGTTTTGTTTATTCCTTTGTGTACATTTATTGTTTAATTGTATGTACATATGTTTATAAATGTTACTGTTTATTTATACATTGTAATTGACGCTGAGCATTGCCATACTCAAGTCCAATTTCGAAATAAAATGTATGTTATGTTATGTTATGTAAAGTTGTAACACTTTCTTTAATCACAGTCCCATGCAAACAGTCTTTATAAAGATATAGAATGGTTTAAGGTGCGTGCTCAGTTATATGTGGTGTATCTAAAAAGCGATTTTATGCTTTTGGATTGAGTACGTGTCAATTCAATGTTAACACACTCTAAAGAATCAAAACGATTTTAATCCTGCTTCCAATGAATATTCTTCGGTGTCTATCATTTATAGCAGTACAGCTGTTGCGCATTTTATCAAAAAGTAATTCTTCACTTCCAAATATCCTTACATCTGCAAAACAGCAAAAGCACAGTTCCAAAATGTATACATATCAATAAACTAATTTACTCTTTCCCACCTGCAGACGACATTGTTATACTTGAAGCAGACAACTTTATGCACACTTCAAATAACTAAATCGATTAATCGAATTTTGCTTCCAATGACTTTTCTTCAGTGCGTACAATATAACGGTACAGCTTTTGCGAATTTTTCATAAAAAACTGGTATCTAACTTCTACCTCCTCACATCTGTGAATAACCACCTTTAAACTAAATTGGTTAACCATTTGATTGACATGTATACATGAACATATATGTACCTCTTAACTTAAAACACGCACCTTTAAGTCGTATATTACACACACTATCAGCTGCAATAACCGACCACTTCAGTTTGAAAGTTAGATATAAGTAGCAACCAGGAAGCAGTAGAATTTAATGATTGAATTACAAAAACAGCACCGAAAAGTCTACGATAACGATGGATGATAACACTGGATCTACCTTCTCATGAATAAAGACATCGATATCCTTACTATAGCTCATACGAAATTTTATCAACTTCAAGTTTCAAGCTAAATGATATTTTAAAAAAGAACAGATCAGTCTAAGTACGAATAATATACAGCAAAACCACAATACTTAAATGACTACATTATAACAGGCGAAGTTTGACAGCTTCCTTATGAAAATAGACGGGCCCTAGGTCGCGGTTAACCAAATATTTTTTATAAAACAAGGATATCTTTAGTAAAAACCGATCAGTAGAATTTAGAAAGGTATACAGCGAAAGAACCATATATATACAGTCAAACTTGTGTTAAGAGACCAGCCTATGGGACAGAGTAAATTGGCTGTTTAAGACAGGTTGGCTGCTAAACACAAATTGATGTACACTATAAATCTAACAATGGGACTTTATGTAGTGGTTGTTCAAGGCAGGTTGGCTGCTTAAAAGGGTGGTTGCTTAACACAAGTTATACTGTAATATTAAACGAAGATAAACGTCTCTATTATCTTGAAGGGGCAAAAAGTCTTTGTTTTCATGTATTAAGCGTAAGGTGAGTATCAGTGCTATCAGTGTTTTGGTGGAAAAACCCGTTTAATAAATCGACGTTGGATTGCTGTTTGGTGCTTGTGTTATCTCTTTACCACCTGCATCCGACATAACTTAAAGCAGACGACTTTAGAAAAGCATTGAAAAACTTTTCTATAGTGGTCTGCTTCAAGTAAGAAATATGTCTTCTGCAGGTGTGAAAGAGTTAAGCGAGTCATGATTCAATGCAAACCGCGTCGAATCACATTATGTATATTTTTGGGATTTTATAACTGTACTGGTGTATTAAGTGCACGTCCAGGAAACCGTTAATCTGCGTGTTTCCATTGGATACCACCATCCCGGATATAAGTTATACATGAAAGCGGTTCCCACGCAATTAGCGAATGTTTTTTAACGAAAAGAAACGCTCTCTAGGAAAAATCATCTATGAATGCCAACAAACGCCATGCAACGATTTACAATCAATGCCATTACATACCTATTTTTTGTTTTAACTCTTTACCAGCTGCAGACGATTATTTTTTTACTTGAAGCAGACGACTTTGGAAAAGCTTTGTAAACATGCGAAAACGTTTTACAATCAAAGCCATTAAACACTTTTGTTTTAACTCTTTACCACCTGCAGACGACATGTTCTACTTGAAGCAGACGACTTTTGATCAGCTTTGTAAACATGTGAAACACCTTTCAGTTCTGCCGTAGTGATATGTTGATATATTGAAAACGCATTGCGACAAAAGGAGACATTGCTTGTTCCAAGCAATGTCCCCTTTTGCCACAATGCTTTTTGAAAGTCGTCTAATGCAAAGCGCGAAAAATGTGGCGTCAGCTGTTGACGTTTATAGTTTTCTGATAACCCGTTTCTAATTTGGTCATATTCCTTTCCTTTTAACTTTGGATCAAATAAATCATTTCTGATATGATTTCTCGGATGCTCTTGTTATGAATTTTCCTACGTGCATGTTTCATTAAAGGCCAGTATTGTCCCACTGTCAGAAAATGGGTAAGAGTACACGAGATCAGCCGATATAGTGTCGACAACGTGTCGCATGGGTCAATGGTTCGAGATACGTGCGAAACGGAGTCCGCCTGGCAACATTTATGAATATGTATTAAAATGATATTCTTGTGACATTTTTATGAAAGCATATCACTGTAGTATTAGAAACGAGTACTGATTATATGCTTTTAAGAAGGAAGAAGAATTGAACGACCACTAGAAGTCACATGATCTTGCTTTTCAATGTATGTGCTTATTACAAGTTTAAACTTATGTACACTTATCTAAACTGTATTTCTTGTGGTTGATAAACCATGCATATCCATGGGTTAAAACCCTTTCAATTGAAAACCCGTATACTTGAACGTGCGTGGTGCGATATGAAAAAAGCGTATGTTAATTTTAAAATGTCAAAGACGAAACCCATTTTTGAATTCGTAGGAAAACCGATTTAACAAAAGGAAAACATGACCTTAATGCTATAATTTAAGTGCCATGTTTCTTGTGTCTTAATATCAACTTTCATAGGTGTGTTAAACTAGAAAATGAAGGAATACTAAAATAGGAGTTTTGTCATGTGTATAGGTTAAATCGCATTTTAGACATTTAGACAACTAAATATGACGCAAGGAGTAATTGCGGTTTAAGAGCGTTTTCCGCTCGTGTCTCATTGATTTCCCATTGAATAACGAACACAGTCAGTTGTCCGATTTTAATAGTTGCATATATTCGTCCTTTAAATTCAAAGTTGCAATACAAGTATGAGTGAAACAATTGAAAAGGTTATTCCTTCTCGCGAAAAAGTTAGAAAGAAATGTTGTGTTCGTACAATGAGGGAATATCCCCTAGTATATACTGTATGGCTGATATGGTTGGTAGAAGCCGATAATTAGGCTTTCTTTTCTGTTAATCCTTTACAAACGTGAAATTGTCGACTGTCCAAAAATCGAAAGAGTTTGCAGACGACAGTTCAAAACGTGATGGAATCGGAAAGTAATCTTCTGATAGAGTAGAAAACATTGTCGGAAAAAGGAGAAATTGCTCGTCAAGAGCGATTTCCCATTTTCCACAGTGTTTTCCAGAGTCGTCTGCAACGAAAATTCGGCGTTCGGTAAAGGGTTAAGATAATTTGACAAAAAAAAAAGAGAAAGACTGTTGTTAATATTGCGAGCAGGAAGTGTCTATTTCGTACCACATGGTAATATTTCCCGAGCGTAACTAAACACCATGGCCGTTCCATTTTGTAACTGGATCATAATTAGGTGGTTAGATTACATCTTTAGTTTTGTGCCGTTTTCAACACTTTTACAGTCATATGCTGCTGGTTACCATTTTACTAAACAACTAATGGAAACTATCTGCGTTAGTCAAAACTGATAAACATGAATAAAATCTTAAATGTAATCACGATATTGCAATGTGACACGCCATTGGAAGCGTCTAGGAGAGACTAATCAAATGATGTGTTACTTTGCAATATTGCTTCGCCCAATTTTGAAAATAAGAGGGACTCTGTTTGAAATATCGCAAAGTTTTAGCATAAAGTGTTAAATAAAGCGGTGCCCTGGTGTTTTATGTTCAGAATTTATCAAAATAGTCTATTATTACCGTCAAAATGCCTAGTTTTCAGTTGATTTACAATCGACACGATCTGAATAACATCAAAGGAAAATGAAGATAAACTATTCAATAGCAAAAGAAGACATATTTCGTCTTCTACTTCTATATAATACTTCCAAAAATCGTTCACGGTTATAATTGGAAGGGAATACCGCCATCATCAGGACATTGTAATATGTCTAAAAGGTTAAAAACCTTACAGGTGCTAAGGTTAAAAACAATTCTTATTTTACAATAGGGTTACAGTGTTACAATCTAAAAGATTAAAGACTGGGGCTACACGGTATAAATGGGAAGGCTAATCCAAAGCCGTATCGTCATGGGAAAACATGAGTTGGAGTTGCCGAACGAATGCAGAACTAATGAGAAACGAGTGATGAACGAGTGCAGTACGAATGAAGAATGAGTGTGGAACCAGTGCAGAAAGAATGTGGAACGAGTGTGAAACGAGTGCAAAATAAGTACAAAACGAGTGTAGACTGAAAGCAGAACGAGTGCAGAATGAGTGTAGATCGAGTGCAGAACTAGTGAATACATAATACGTCCAGAACAAGTGCAGGATGAGCGTGGAACAAGTGCAGAACGAATGAGGAACAAGTGAGAAACGAGAGGTGAACGAGTGCATTACGAATGCAGAATGAGTGTGGAACCAGTACAGAAAGAATGTGGAACGAGTGTGAAACAAGTGCAAAATGAGTACAGAACAGTTGCATAACGAGTGTAGACTGAAAGCAGAACGAGTGCAGAATGAGTGTAGAACGTGTGCATAACGAGTGCAAAATGAGTGAAGAACGAATGTAGACTGACTACGGACCTGTGAAGAATGAGTGTCGAACGAATGCAGAACTAATGAGAAACGAGTGGTGAACGAGTGCAGTACGAATGCAGAATGAGTGTGGAACCAGTGCAGAAAGAATGTGGAACAAGTGAGAAACGAGTGATGAACAAGTGAAGTACGAATGCAGAATGAGTGTGGAACCAGTACAGAAATAATGTGGAACGAGTGTGAAACGAGTGCAATATGAGTACAGAACAAGTTTATAACGAGTGTAGACTGAAAGCAGAACGAGTGCAGAATGAGTGTAGAACGTGTGCAGAACGAGTGAATACATAATACGTCCAGAACGAGTGCAGAATGAGCATGAAACAAGTACAGAACGAATGCGGAACAAGTGTGGAACCAGTTGCAGAACAAATGTAAAATATTTGCAGAATGAGTGAAGAACGAGTGCAGAACATTTTCAGACCGAATGTGGACTAAATGCAGAATGAGTGCAGAACGAATGCATTACGAACAAAATGATAGATAACTTTATTAACAAAAGCTATTTTCTAACATCATTTTAAAATCTGTTTTTAACGAAATATGTGGGTAACAACAAGGGAATGTTGGGTGGAAAAATGAAACTTTTACACGTAATGTGATACAACATTGGAAACAAAGAATAGGAAAAGTATACACATGCAACTTAAAGGTTTTTTCTTCACAGAATAAAATTGGAAAGTAAACATAAATAGTCGTTGACACAATGCAATTCTTGTATAGTAGTTTGTTTTACAACTAAAAGTAGCTAGAGAAAGCCAACCTGAATCAGGAAGCGTATACATGTGTATTTAAATAAGTATGTACAGTTTACACACGGTAGGTCGGTGTCATGCTTTTAGATCGGATGAGAATACATGTTAACCCTTTTCCAAACAACAAATTTTGGACTGTCCCAAATTGAAAGAGTTTGCAGACGACATTTTAAAATGGAAGAACTAGAAGCGATCTTAGTTTGCTTCCATTGATCATTCTTTAGTGCGTAGCATATGAAAATACAGCTGTTGTGCAGTTTTAACCCATTAAGAAGCAATAACGACATTTAGCCACTTTGTTGCAGACGACTCTTGAAAACATTGTGGGAAAAGGAGAAATTGCTCGTGACGAGCAATATTTACTTTTTCCACAATGTTTTCTGTCCTATCTGAGGATCATTTTTCCAATTTCATATCTTTTTTAAATGTCGTCTGCAAACTCTTTCAATTTGGGACAGTCGGAAATTTGGCGTTTGGTAAAGTGATAAACAAATGCTCAACATCCAAAATTGTTCATACCTGTGAAAAAGCACCTTTAAATTCCATCTCTAAACTGAATAACTCACGTTAGTTAAGACGAATCCGTTTAAAAGTAATCTACAAATGTACAGGTGTAACTCTCAGAATCGCATAGTATAAACGAATAGAAAACAAAGGGAAATAAGAAAACTCGTCTTTGGTTGTTTCTCCATGGCGTATAGACATACGTAACCCTTTACTGAACGTTATATTTTCGGTTGTTCCGAATTGAAAGAGTGTGCAGACGACATTTAGAAATATGATAACATTGAAAAATAATCCTCCGACAGGGCAGAAAACAATTTGGGAAAAGGAGAAATTGCTCGTTAAGAGCAATTTCTCCTTTTCCCACAATGTTTTCCAGAGTTGTTTGCAACAAACTGGACAAATGTCGTTATTGTTTGGTAATGGGAAAAGCGTTTAGTATTCTAACTTCCTTGTTCGTTGATAAACCTCCCTTGACTCTATGTACAATATCTTAACAATTTACGCTATTGTTACACCAAATTATGCCAAAAACGTAGTATTGGTTTCGTTTTATATTCTGAACTGTTTTCATTTACTAAACGTATGTTAACCCATTACGAATACACAACGGCCTCCGTGGCCTAGTGGTTAGAGTACAGAACTTGAAATCACATGGTCCCTCTCCGCGTGGGTTCAAATCCTGAGAGGGATATGGATTTTCATGAGAGGCAGTCTCCCGACTGACTTACGGAATGCCGATGGTTCTACCCGCCTTGACCAGCCCTTATGGGCAGTTGAGTATGGGGTCTTCCTCCATCATTAAGAGTCGGGCATCGCTACATAACTGAAATAATGTTGATGTGATGTAAAACCCATATAAAAAAAAACACGAATACTCGATAAATAATTAAGCAACCAGTAAAATATCAATGTTATAACTATGTGCGACTTTTAATGAATGAAAACTTAGAGTTTTCGTAAAAGGATAAATGCTTGATAAGTACAGTTATCATTTATTACAGCGGTTTCCTCCCCCTTGTTAACCCTTTCCCAAACAACAAATTTTCGACTGTCCCAAATTGAAGGGTTTTGCAGACGACATTTCAAAATGTGATGAAATTGGAAAATAATCTTCTGATAGGGCAGACAACATTGTGGGAAAGGGAGAAATTGCTCGTTACGAGCAATTTCTTCTTTTCCCACAATGTTTTCTAAAGTCGTCTGCAACAAAGTAGTCAAATGTCGTTATTGTTTGGGAAAGGGTTAAGCTAAAATGGCTAAACGCCTTAAAACAGACGAAATGATGGGAGCACATATGTCCAGAATATTAGTTCATAAGGTCCTGACTGACAAAAAAAAATTAAAGAGCGTTTTGTGTTTGCGTGCATTATGTGTTTATGTGAATTTTGTGTTTGCATGAATTTTGTGTTTGTGTTAATCTGATTTTTGCATGTATCTTGTGTTTGCATGCATTTTGTGTTTGCGTGCATATTGTCTTTACGCACAATGTAGCTTAGAGTGCATTTTGCCTTTTGAACTCGATATTTATGTCAGTAGGTACGTAATTTATCAGGACCTGGTTTTTTAAGAAACATAAAGCAACTTAACAGTTACTGGGTGGAACTATTATTTTATGCTTCAGTTGATGTTAAGCATTCTTTTTCTAACGGGTATCTATAATTGTTTACGCGTTTGTCCCATATTACAACTACAGACAATAGCTGACAAACAATCCCTTTACCAAACTGTCCATGACTAAATGCTAACTAATCGGATACCTCTTAGATTAATTCGGGGAAGTAAGAATTTTCTCTATTTCAGGATGATATACAGTGAAGCCTCGTTTATCCGGACCCCGATTATCCGGATGTCTTGCAATCCGAACGAAATTGTAAAGGAACGGAATTATTGTGCAGTTATATGCTTAACCAATTACCAAATAGTAACGAAATTTGACTAGTTTGTTGCAGATGACTCTAAAAACATTGTGGGTAAAGAAGAAATTGCTCGTGACGAAATCGTGCCATATCAGAAAATTAATTTTGAATTACATGCACATCACGTTTTAAAAAGTCATCTGTAAACCCTTTCAATTTGGTACGGTCGAAATTCTGGCGTTTCAGAAATGTTTATAAGTATACGCGTGCATATAGACCGTTTATGCCTAAATATGTATAAGACCAGGATCTGCCTCATTAAATCGGATTATTCGTTAATCCGGAAATTTTGTTGGGAATGGATTTGTACGAGAAAGAATAAGAACGAAAAGAGGGAGAAGAATAAGAAGACGTCAAAGAAATTAAAGATAGGTATGATGAAGATGGAAGAGATGAAAACGAAGAAGATGGAGGAGAAGAAAACGAAGAAGATGGAGGAGAAGAAAACGAAGAAGAAGAAGAAAACGAAGAAGAAGAAGAAAACGAAGAAGAAGAAGAAGAAGAAGAAGAAGAAGAAGAAGAAGAAGAAGAAGAAGAAGAAGAAGAAGAAGAAGAAGAAGAAGACGAAGAAGAAGAAAAGAAGAAGAAGAAGAAGACGAAGAAGAAGAAGAAGAAGAAGAAGAAGAAAAAGAAGAAGAAGAAGAAGAAGAAGAAGAAGAAGAAGAAGAAGAAGAAGAAGAAGAAGAAGAAGAAGAAGAAGAAGAAGAAGAAGAAGAAGAAGAAGAAGAAGAAGAAGAAGAAGAAGAAGAAGAAGAAGAAGAAGAAGAAGAAGAAGAAGAAGAAGAAGAAAGGAGAAGAAAGAAGAAGAAGGAAGAAGAAGAAGAAGAAGAAGAAGAAGAAGAAGAAGAAGAAGAAGAAGAAGAAGAAGAAGAAGAAGAAGAAGAAGAAGGAAGAAGGAGAAGAAGAAGACGAATAAGAACATAAGAACAAACACAGGATCAGGCACAAGAACAATCACAAGAACAAGCACAAGAACAAGCACAAATACAAGTATAAGAACAAACACAGAATCAGAAGAAGAAGAAGAAGAAGAAGAAGAAGAAGAAGAAGAAGAAGAAGAAGAAGAAGAAGAAAGAAGAAGAAGAAGAAGAAGAAGAAGAAGAAGAAGAAGAAGAAGAAGAAGAAGAAGAAGAAGAAGAAGAAGAAGAAGAAGAAGAAAGAAGAAGAAGAAGAAGAAGAGGAAGAAGGAGAAGAAGAAGACGAATAAGAACATAAGAACAAACACAGGATCAGGCACAAGAACAATCACAAGAACAAGCACAAGAACAAGCACAAGAACAAGCATAATAACAAGCACAAGAACAAGCACAAGAACAAGCACAAGAACAAGCACAAGAACAAGCACAAGAACAAGCACAAGAACAAGCACAAATACAAGTATTAGAACAAACACAGAATCAGGCACAAGAACAAGAACAAGAACAAGTATAAGAACAAACACAGGATCAGGCACAAGAACAAGAACAAGCACAAGAACAAACACAAATATAAGACCAAACACAAGTATAAGAACAAACACAGGATCAGGCACAAGAACAAGCATAAGAACAAACAAAAGTATAAGAACAAACACAAGTATAAGAACAAACACAGGATCAGGCACAAGAACAAGCATAAGAACAAACACAAGGATAAGAACACACAGAGGATCATGCACAAGAATACGCATAAGAACAAGCACAAGAACAAGCACAATAACAAGAACAAGCACAAGAACAAACAGAAATATAAGAACAAACACAAGATCAGGCACAAGAACAAGCATAAGAACAAGCACAAGAACAAGCACAATAACAAGAACAAGCACAAGAACAAACACAAGTATAAGAACACACAGAGGATCAGGCACAAGAACAAGCATAAGAACAAACACAAGTATAAGAACAAGCACAAGATCAGGCACAAGAACAAGCATAAGAACAAACACAAGTATAAGAACACACAGAGGATCAGGCACAAGAACAAGCATAAGAACAAACACAAGTATAAGAACAAGCACAAGAACAAGCACAAGAACAAGCACAATTACAAGAACAAGCATAAGAACAAGCACAGGAACAGGCACAAGAACAAGACCAAGACCAAGAGAGAAGACGTAGCAAAAAGACGAATAACAGAAGCAAGCAAATAGAAAATGAAGACGAGGAACACGAAGGTAATATCATGAACACATTTTCATTAAAACCAGTCATTTATCTATATATGTCCAGAATCTAGTCCTGACAACCACTGATATGATTAACGTAGCTAGGGACACGTTGAAGATAACGTAGTGGTATGCGGAAGTAGAGGATTACGTCCAAAGGTATAAACGTTTCTTATCGCGCTGCTTTTGAAATTGACCATTCTTATGAGACAGCCATACTTGTATTAACCTATTACAGAAATACAACGACATTTAACCACAGTTTCAAAATAAATTACTTTGGCACACTGTTAACCCCTTACCAAGCATTAACGGCATCTAACCACTATGTTGCAGACATCTTTGGAAAACATTGTGGGAAAAGGAAAAATTGCTCGTAACGATGTTTTCTGCCCCATCAAAAGATTATTTACCAATTCCATCATATTTTGAAAAGTCGTCTTCAATCTTTTTCAATTTGGGACAATCGAAAATATGGCGTTTGGTTAATCAAGAGTTAAAAATCCATTAATAAACAGCCTCTAGTTAATACAATAAGATTGGGTGGGTATGTATGGTACAGGACAAATGGCATGCATTTAGCTTCTTCATGACTCTTCCGAATGAATTGTATATCGTATTCAAATGTCAGTTAATTATCATGTTTTCTTTTCATTGGCATTTATATGGTCGCTTAATAAAGTCCTGATTTCCGTAGATTATGTCGAATAACCTGGGCATGTGGTCAACAGACGGAAGGCTCTTGAAATAATGAATGGCTCCGCAAAATGCGTAGGTCTGTCAAACGGTAGAAAATCAGTGAAGTAAGCAAAGTACAGCGGTATTGAAAAGGAAGGTATTTATTTAGTCGTTTGCGACCGTGAGGCAAGTCATTAAATCTACTTTGTGCCATGTCCGTAATAAGTGTTTGTCGTATTGAAATGGTTGTTCTTATGTTTTCAGTGTCTTTTATATGGTCACTTGAGACGATTTGATTGATTGCCTAAGATTTCACCAAATTACATGTGCATGTGGTGAACGGACGATGATTAATCTCTTACTAAGGTGCGCAGGTCAGTCAAACAGTGTGAAACTAGCAAAGCAAGCTAACATAAAAACAGATGAAATAAAGGTATCTAGTCATTTGCAACCAGGCGACAAGTCATACGAGATCCTTTGTGCCATGTCCGTTATAAGTGTATATCGTATTGCAGTGTTTGTTCTTATGTTTTCAGTGTCTTTTATATGGTCAATTAAAAAGATTTGATTAATTGCCTAAGATTACACCAAACTACCTGTGCATGTGGTAAATGGACGGCTTTTGAAATGATTGATGGTTTGGTCATGTACGCAGGTCGGCCGAACAGGCAGGTAAGAAATTAGCAAACTAAGCAAACAGAATATTGAAAGAAAAGTATTTAGTCGTTTACGATCAACAGTAAGCCACGGATCTGCGGTGGCATATTGTTGAGCATCGAGGACTAAAAACCGGTCAGTCACGGTTCGATCCCCGATGGTGGTCAACTATTTCAAGTGGAGCGTCCTTTGGCAAGACACACATTTCCTAGCCTAGTACTGGTAGTTATGCAAGGAAAGTATTCTATAATGCTCAAGAGTGAGTCCTGTATATTAATGGTGATAACATGCTAGTAACCCTTTGAAATGAAATAACATTATGACTCCATTCAACATTCAAGGTACAGTCAAGATTGTTCTAAGCAACCACTCATAAACATTGTGTGAAAAGTTATTTGATCTAATGCTATGTTAATGCACAGCGCTAATAATTCAAGAAGCTCATATAGGAACCAGTTTAAACGGTTAATTTTTGTAAAGATGCTACCGAGTCATTCCATTGATACAATGTACAATACTAGTGTGTATCTTGGAAAACCCCAAGCCCGATTTTAACTGCTTATGTAACCGTGGTGATATCAGAGTGACATTTGTTTTGTCAGATGAAACCCCCACTTGAACCAACACTGTCAAACATTACATTCCTGGTAGGAATAAGTGAACTATCGCGTATTAGGAATAAGACACAATGAATCAGCAAGAAGTTAACGAAAGAATGTCACTTGTGCAGAATTGATTATCTCATATTTCATTTAATACGCTCTACACTACCAAATTAAGATCCAGCTGTGAAAGCCATGAACATGATACGAATTCCCCTTTATATCAATTAACATAATAGAATGTTTTCGTTTCAAAAAATAGAGTTATCTACATGTAATTTCAACATTTAACATTTGTGGCCTTTAAACGAAGTAAGGAAATTACATTAACATGTATATGAGTATTAATGGATTAAGGAGCTTGAGTGTTCATTAGTTCGACTACATTTTAAACCTACTCCCCAATAGAAAAACTTGTTTCTGTTACTATACAAAGTTAGACGATAGCTTTATGACATTCAACAGAAAATATTCACCTTCTTGATAGGCGGGGGAATCACGTGACCAATGTTTACGATATCATATCCGAACAAGATGACAACGCCCAGGTATTTTTGCTTTTTACACATATTTTGCCAATGATAACCACATAATGTAGGCCCTACCCCGCATGTGTTGACAATCAACGCTCCGGTAGTGGTGGTATATGATAGCACATGCTTTATTACGGCGTTACGTCTAACACTCGGCAGAGAAATCGCAGTCGATGGTGTGCATGTCCGAAACGGTCGGTCTTCGCATGGTAAATGCTTAACAGTAATACAAAGGAAAGCCATGTGAATAAACAGTTTGAATCACGAAATTAACCGCGAAATGGTAAATCAAGCATTTTATTGTCATCTGCCATCAACATGTTGAACACCCTGTAAAATAATTCCGGAGTATACGTTAACAACTGGCCGAGACGTTTGATCCCATTGTAAGTACAGGAGAAATTACTCGCATATACATCCTCTCCATTTTTAAACACGCTATCAGCTAACGCCACATTATTCCGCCTTGCAGCAGACGGCTTTCAAAAAGGTGTTGTGGCAAAAGGAGAAATTGCTTGACACAAGCCATTTCCCCTTTTGCAAAATTGTTTTTTCCAATCAATTCACATACCACAACAGCAGAACTGAATTATGTTTTATATGAATATAAAGCTTATTGACCTAACATCGAATGTGAAACAAGTTCTAACAAACTTAGATTTAATAATTCTCTTTTCTGCCCCTGAATACATAACCGGTACTTGCAACGAATTCGAATTAATGAAAGATAGCTAAGTGAACCCCTCTTCTTATGGGATTCGAGCCCAAAACCCTCGTGTCCCAAGGCAAGGCCTTTAGGTCATGGATCTATATCTTCGAAGACAAAAAATTAAGACGCGTCCCAAACACAATTCTGATCCGAAACAAAAGTGTTCTATCTTCGTTCACTGGTACTATTTTGCGTGTAACAGTCAACATGCGAGATTTTTGAGGTCGCGTCTGCATAACTGTGTAAATGAATTAAATTAGGTTATGGTAATTAATGAATGATGGTTGACATACGTTGAAATGACGGCGCGTCTAATAGATGGCTTGGTGGAATTACCGCTTACTTATTGTCAGGTAATCACAGAAAAAAATACGTAACACATTTAGTGAAAGTTGTGTTTCACAATGACAAACATTGGAATTATTGTAGAAAACACGCAATTGAATCATTAGGTAAAATAATTCTCTTCGACTCTATGGTTTTAAACACTATTGCTTCCTCTGCCGGCCATATAATCTGTTTATATCACTCAGTAAATCCTTGTTGTAGATATACCCATCAAACAAGTTTCTTTATTCTAAATAATTTTACCGTACCTGAGTACCTGGGTACCGTTTTATTTGACGTTTGAGGTCAAAATGTAAGTTTAAAACAACATTCCCTCTTATTTCAACGTTGGGCTAAGCAATATTGCATGATAACACACCATTGGAATCGTCTCCCCGGGACGCTTCCAATGGTATGTTATATTGCAATACTGCAATTTCATTAGTTTACTTTGAATTCATTTATTTACATCGATTGTAAAACAAGTTCATACAGCTTAGGCAAATCACTCTCGATTCTGCTTCCTGAAAACATAACCAGTACTCGTACTGAATCTGGATAAATGAAAGTACTTTCATTTGAGATACTATCCATATGGTTCCGTTTTGACTTATGCAAATATTTTTCCTTAAGTTGTCTAGTAAAACGGAATCTGGAAGAGACTACCTCTCATGAAATGAGCTGTCGTCTCGTTTTGTTACGATAACACTTTAACACATTACCACCTAACGCCACTTTTATGTGTCTCGCAGCAGATGTCTTGTCACAAGCAATTTCTCCTTTTGCCACAATGCTTTTTTAATCTATTCAAATATCACAACAGCAGAACTGAATGGTTATTCACATGTGTACAAAACTTTACTAAAGTTGTCTGCTTCAGTGTAATAAACTACATGTAATTTCGTCTGCATTTGGTAAAGATTTCAACCTCTGCGAGCCGTAGTGGCAAGGTATAATGCTTGTGACATGTGGGTCCCGGGTTAGATCTTCAAGAGCGGCAGTGGGATTTTCTGTTTGAATGTCCTTGGGCAAGCTAATGACGAGCCCTGCCTAAGTCCGGTAAAGTCCAAGAAAGGCGTACAATAAATGAAATGCTGTTGAGACGGCGTTTAAACTTATACATAAATTAATTACACAATGAAGATGTTATCTGTTATTTCCATTTTAATCTTGGCAACCTACATAATTATATATGGGAAAAAGGTACTATTCTACTATATTAGTCAACCTACATTACCACTTTTAAAATATCACCAAATGATAACGACATTTGACCACTTTGTTGCGGACGACTCTTGAAAACATTGTGGGAAAAGGAAAGATGCTCGTAATGAGCAATTTCCCCTTTTCCAGCAATGTTTTCAGCCTTTGTCAGAAGATTATTTTTCAATTTCATCACATTTTGAAATGTCGTCTGCAAACTCTTTCAATTTGGGACTGTCAAAAATTTGGTGTTTAGTAAAGGGTTAACAGAAAGATACAGTGTTAATATGTCTTAAAAAAATAGTTAATAACTCTACAAACCTGTACAATTTACTTTTACACTCCTCCAATCGAAACACTACCACCACCAGTCTACACGTATATACATTATACAGCTACTTCCGCCTTAACTCGCTCGTCAATCAATGTATTACTAGATAACATTTACCTTTCAGAACTGGGTCAGCGAACGGACTGTTATATACAGCTCTAAACACATACTTGATATATCTACCTGGATCAATATTTACACAGTATATCAAACAACATTTACCTGTCAAATTGAGAAATCGGACGGACAGAATAGCTCTAAAAACATACCTGGTATATCTACCTTAATCAATCTGTGCAAACATTTTTTTAGATAGCACTAACCTTTTAGAACTAGTTTCAAAGAACAGACGTGAGGAGCGTAATAAATGTCTACCTGGATCAATCTGTATAAACTATTACTAGATGATATTTACCTTTCAGAACTGGGTCAACGAACGGCCGGGTATAGCTCTAAATACATACTTCATATATCACATACTTCATACATCTACCTGGATAACATATTAAGTATTACTAGATAACAATTACCCGTCAAAATTGGTTTAAAAGAACGGACGGGAATAACTCTAAATGCATACGTATTACTCCGCCAAGAGGAAGTTTGCATCACTATTACCAGATAACATTTACCTTTCAGAACACTGTCAACGAACAGGTGATAATTTACAGTTGTAAACACAACATTTACCTGTCAAATTGAGTTTACGGACGGACGGAAAAAGCTCTTAACACTTACTTGATATATTTAACTGCATACTTAAAGTGTCGATCAGTTGTTTAAACTATTACTAGATAACATTTTTCTTTCAGAACTGGTTTTAACGAACAGAATGAAAAGCTTTTAATGCACATGTAAAACGTCGTTCAGTTGTTTAAACTATTGCAAGAAAACATTTACCTTTTATAATTGGGTTTACAAAACTATCGGGAATAGCTTTAGTGAATGCGAATGGTTCGAACCCGTGACCCTCGGTATGCTGATTTGGTCGGTGGTACTTCAGACAGTACACGAACGTGTGTGTGTTCTTCATGTTTAAGCCCGTATGGGTAAGCCTGTTTATTTTGTTTGTAGAAAGATATGTAGGTCGGTAAACTTCCCTGTAGTGGGCTTATCGAAATGTAAATAGTTTCGCTTCTCAATCTCATCGAAATCAGCTCCTGTTACGGTATGGTGAAGAAATGACCTGGGACAGTTCGACATATCTGATTCAATGTAGTCATTTTCTCATCTTGTTATGTTGATGTAATGAGGAAATATGAAGATAGTTTATAGCTTAAATTACCACCGCGATAGCACAGGATTACTGTTGAAAACGGTGTTCAACTCCATTCATAGCAAAACATACTCAACAAAGCACTTAAAGGGTCATATATGTTGGGTTAGATACTTTAACTATAACCTAACATATGTGAGCTTTAATTGTTTCTTTTTTTGTTGTTGTTGTTTAAATCATAAGATCTGATAAAATAGTGGGCGACATCGGTGCAGGGGTAGAGCGTCGGCCTCTTGTACATAGGGTCCCGGTTTCAAACCCCGTAAGGCGATGAAATTGGCCGGCAATCACCCACAGGTCGGCACGAGTACTGGTTTAGCATCAAATTCAATTTAAGTTCAGTCGCTAGCGTCGTAAAACAAATAAGTTAATAAATCTTTTATCACAATTTGAAATGACTGAGATACCAATTAAGGTTGATCTATGGTTTGTATATTTCTTATGTTGAAAGCTCATGAAAGTGTCACACGGGCTTTTATTAGCTTGTTCTTATTTTATTCATTTTTAAGCATTCATTGAACTATTTTTTCCTAAAAAAGATATTCGGTTATTTACGATGCTTGTTGATTTACAGTACATGATGATTTACGGTACCCCTGCATACAATCCATGAAAGATCAATCTTTTACTGTTTATACATAGCTCATAGTCCAACATC
Source organism: Cerastoderma edule (assembly GCA_947846245.1). Taxonomy (NCBI): domain Eukaryota; kingdom Metazoa; phylum Mollusca; class Bivalvia; order Cardiida; family Cardiidae; genus Cerastoderma; species Cerastoderma edule. The sequence continues at coordinate 30,285,676 of OX401414.1, forward strand.
GTGAGGCCTCCCGAGACAAATCTTGCTTATCAGTTCCCTGTATTCGTATTTTTAATAAGATTCCCTTTCTTGTCGTGGGCGACAGTGGTTCAGTGGTAAAGCGTCGGCCAGCTTGTACCGAGGGCCCCGGGATCGATCCCTGTTTGGCGAGGTATAACTAATCGGGACTAGCCTTGAAATCGGCGTGATTACTGGTTAAGTACCCTGGGGGCAGTAATGTAGAGTGAACTTAATAAGCATCAAACTTTCATCAAAATTGATATAAAACTAAAAGGTTTAAACAAATTAGTCTTATTACAAACTCCTACTTAGAGGTCAAAGTTACGTTTCACTGCACGTTTGTGTGGCGTAAACGGAATAAGCCGTTAAGATTTGAACTTGTGTCGAACTACGATTACACAAGGGAGAGAACCTAAGCAAGACTGCTATATTTTCTCTCGCTGGTTATTTCCCTTCTTTCAAGAAGAAATCGTTTTGCGGATGAAAGTTGGCGTGTTATCGTAAAGTAATTCTTAATGATAAATTGCCTTTATACGGACTCTTCTTTTTAGCTAATAAAGCAGATGTAAAACGACCATACAGGCTTTTGTTTTTTCTTTTCAAAAGAAATGTCATAAAAAAGATTTCACCGACCATAGGCTCGGTAACAGTAAGAGAGCAAACTCAGATTTACCACGCTTTCCAATAACGATAACGTAAGATAACATGTAGGGCACATTCATTAAAAGGACTATCAAACAGATTTTGATTTTCACTTTTTAAGAAAATTTCTCTTCTACCTATAAAATGACAAAATGGATTTGTTAAGTAACATAAGACAAGATTATTGACAGCTTATCAACCCCGTTTACAATATTTCAGAAAATATATATATATTTGGTATTACAGAAATTGCAAACCGTTTAAGCAATTTCATTCCATAAACAAAAGGCTAAACTACGAATAAGATGTGCTATTTCAGGTACCATCGTCGTGTGGTTCTTCGGAAACGTTTAACCGGACTTGTCACCTGACGGTAGCAAGGTGCGACAGAAGGAATTACAGTGTTTATTTATAAACAGGCTTCCCCTTAGAAGTGCTGACTGTTAAGGTAAAATACTGATAGACAGTCATTTTGAATTTCTTTCTTTCGTGAGATTTCTTCTGTCGTTCTCTATATACATCGGTCATGACCGCAACGATATGTTGAACGACGAAGTAGTCCGACGAAAGAAAGAGTTTAATAAGAATTTAACAATTTGTCAATTAGTCCCTTTAAAGGCTCGTGAATGGAGCTAAATGCTATATTAAATTATATCATTTGGTAAACTTTTGGTACAATTCAAATGGTTATCACGAAAAAGAAAATCATCAGCACTACTTCGATGTGACAGCCAACGAGAAGTAACCCACATTGGCCAGTTAAATAATTCGGATTGCCTGATTCTAGACTTCAGACCTGGTCATGTGATACATACATTTTTAACCGACCAATCAAAATTCTTTATTTTAATTATATAAACAAACATATTGTTGGTAAATATAGTTGGATTGGAGACAACTTTATATCAAACACAAAACAACTTATATAAAAGGAGTTTGTATATAGACCTAAATATATTGTTCAGTAATCAATTTGTACTCATATCCTTTTATGTTCCTTTAAGTGACGGTAGTTGCAGTTGTTGTCGAACAAGACGCTAGACTGTCTGTCTTCTTTTTCTTCTTCATGTTTTCTCTATACTGGACCACATCTGCCATCACTGGTAACACTAATACGAACGTTATAAAGCATGCAGCCAGCGCACCCGTTACCGTGGAAACGGTGCGATCGTCCTTCGAACTTGTGTACCTCCGTTTGCTCTTCTTCGTTGTGTACGGGTCTATAGTAAGATTCGTCACCAATCCATCAACCAGCGACCTGAGTTGTTCTGGTGTGATGCTACTTTGCGTTTCACACGCATCACAATAGTCGGCTGGAACTCTATTCACGAGAGGGCATTCTGGCATGTTGAAACTCTCCGGTGTTAGAGGTGCCAATGTTGATACTTTAGAACTGTACATGGATGATAGCGCCTGCTTCACTCCGTATGTGACGTTGTCGCTGGTTCTCAGGATCGAGTGTGTTAGTTTACTGGAGTAATCGCTGAATGAGTACAGCGCGCATGAAGCACTTGTAAAGTTGTAGATGAATCCAAACGCATTGATGTCGAGGTCACATTCGGACGCACATTCCATGTCCGATGTAACGTTAAGTATATCTTTAAACGTAACGTGCGTTGGTTGTTCTTCCATAACGAAACCAGTATAGAGATGAATAGACGCGTTACCGAAAAACGTGTAGCACACGTACGGGTGACTATTCGTACACTCGTCCGCGATAAACACCGGATCACGACGCATGTCCTCGAATCTACCGGAAACGCATCGCTTCTGGTCCCCTTCCTCATTCAGACCAACAGACGCCGTCACGTCAATGCACCGGGAACCATAGTTACTATAAACGTTATACCACGTGGGACTATTCACGAAAGGCCGGTAGACGCCGCTCCAAAACGTCACATTGACTGGTACACTGTTTTCCCTCAAGGTCTGCGCTAGTGAACGCCAGCGGAAATAGTTTGAGGGGCGATCTTCGAGTTTGCCATGCCCCCTGGCGGGACATCTGACACGGGCGTCAAACCACGTGGTAACGTCGTCATAGAAATACATAACTTGGTGACGGCGGCTGTTTTCTCCCGTGACCGTTATTTTCAGAACGCTCTGTGAAGGGTTCTGTACCACAATGTCTGTTCTAATGGACGAAACGAAAATCGCTATGAGCAGGAACGAAAGCATTCTCATCTCGTTATGCCGTTTTACATTCAGTTTTACAAGAATTCTTGATTATTCATTACATGGACAGAATTCAGTATTTTATCCAAAAGTCGAAGTTCTCGGAAAATCGTGAAACAATTCCATCGATACATTATTTATATGAGTGCATTTTATTTGTAGTTATCGGCATATCGTTTAAAGATTTCTACGAAATACATCTACATTAGTTCAAACTATTATTCCGTACATTTCACCATTCACATTGTGATATTCGTAAAATTATTTCATTCTTTTCTCTTCTCCGTGACGTTCGGGTAATTTCGCTTGATTAACCAATGGCAGCACAATAGTCAACAATGATAAACCGAGTAAATAAACTACATGTAGCAACTAGACACGAATTCACTGTCGATAACACATCTATAATTACATCAAGGCTGTCGAACTGTCCAACTATTTAAAGTCATCAATTAAATGGAATGTGTTAAAAGTTTTAAAAACGGTATCTCATGTACGCATCCTTCTTCCGCCATGTTCCATGTACGTTTAGTTCGACGTACTTTTACAACTCCGCACAGTGATCTCCCCTGGCCACGCTACATTGACCACTGCCACCAGATTTGGATGAAATTTGAATATATTTTGTTTTCAATATTTTACCTGATAAAGTAATTAATTAAGTAATAATTCAGTAATTCTTGTGTTGATTTCTGACCAGGGAAACTGAAAAAAATAATTCGTTTCTCTACAGATAAAGCATAAAATGGGGATCTCTTTAGGTGTCGCCGCCATCTTCAAACGACATTTCAGTTTCTAAGCAGATGGCCACGCGGCATTTTTGGTGGCAGTGATCAATCCCATAAAGGGAGATAACAATGAGATGTTTGCAAACGGCCAATCGATTCAGCCGGCTAAAACAGCTCTCCAAAAGGTATTAGTCCTTGACCGCTTTACAAGCTTCTAACCCCCTTTCTTACCTTTTAGCCCGATTAATCTCACTTCGAATCATCTGCTATAGAAGATTTCAGAAACCATTGTGATGAAAGGATAAATTGCTCAATTTGAGCAATTTATCCTTTCGTCACAATGGTTTCTTTAGAACAAAACCATGTGTTAAATATTTTTGCATACACCATAATTGTCATCTAATGTTGCTTTAATTTGTATAAAACACATATTCCAGATGGGAGAATGGTTAGATACGATGTATATAAGTACCACGACATGAACATTAACTAAGTACACATGACTTTTGTTTAACTTGTTTTAGTCCAAATCGATTTTCGATTTTATTATAAGTGTTTACATTTGCAACTTTGACAAATCTATTTTGATTCGCCTCTATTGTTACATTACCTATACTTGACATTGATTTTTGGATGTATGAGTGCTAATTTTTCTTCCTTATTAGTCGTTTTTCACCGTTTTCAGCATTTATTCAATTAATACCCGGACCTAAACCAATATAAACCAGTTCGAACCTTGAGTTGGTTATTTTAGGTCGTAAGATATTCCCATTACCCGAAACACTAGGGTTTGAATCAATCGATTTCATTGTTTGCTTGGACTATACGATAGCTTATGACAGTTAGAAAACCGAACTATTCTGACCTTTGAGAAACTATGGTATTTCCAGTCACCATTCTAATTGCGGATAATGTATAAAAAAAAACCTGCAATGTTGCTTTATACCATTTAAAAGATTACATTAACCGATTTACCGGATAGGAAATTATGGATGGGTCAAACGGAAAATAACAGTAGAGTACATTGATGAAATGAATCAAATTTTATTCAGGATATTTGACAGAAATCATCGGAACACTGAGGTGAATCCCCCTTAACAAATATATGTGTATAGTGTAAAGCAATAACAAAGGATCAATTTGATATGTAAGCAATAAAACATCGGTGTTTCTATATTGCGGCTCTATACCAACGATCGTTGATAAAAATGCACAAATATGCCAATTTTTTAAACAATAACTTTAGCTTTTATGCTACTTTAGCTATAACAAAATTGTTGGTTAACTGACCAGATTATAATGCCTGAGAATGTGTTTCGAGACGCTCCACCCCTTTCTGTAAAATCGAAATGGCTGACGATTCGTCATAGCAGGGGTATGTTGTATCATAAAGTGCTATGGCAAGAAATCATCTGCTGGAATCATGGATCAATACGGAAACTAATAATCTAAACTTTCTTTTGCACGGTAAGTGGTTCTATCTTCAGCTCAGCAGCAAGCGTGTTCTACAAAATATAAATGCAGATTATGAAAAAGACGAAAATAGTCCTAGTTTTGTCACAACTTCCATTCGGAAACATTTTGACAAACAATTACGACAAGAAAACTTCTCTAGACATCTTTGAACCGGTAAACGTTCATCTCCAAGGACAATGTGCCGTTTCCATTCCTTCCGTTACTAGCCGGATTTCTGCCTCGTAGATGTGTACCATACCGGTCTATATATTCGATAGGTGAGCGACCGGTTCCCAGTCTAACAAGACGCCAACAAGATCATATGAGTGCTTTGTTCCAAATTAGCATACTTTAAGGACATTTGAAATCTAAATTTGATTGTAAGAAAGCTTCTAGATAAGAAAAGTTGATTATGAACTTGATCTCTTTGGCGAGTTTTCACAACGCTTTCTCAAAATTCAAATACTAAATACATGTCTTATGCAACAGCTTAAGATCTTGCTGTAAAGGTTTGACGCGGTTCGATGTAATCAGCTTTAATCACTAAACAATAATTCTCTCTATATGTGAAAGAGGTCAGTGGTTTCATGTTGTTTGGCATTTAATGCCGTATAAACACTTTTTCAGTCATGGAAAGGCTTTCCTGGATCCACCAGTACCAGGCTATGGCTCTGAAGTGACTTACCGAAGGTCGCTCCCGTAAAACCAGAGGGGTCGGTATGCTCGAACCCAGGACCCACACGTTATAGGTCCGCCACCTTAACCACTAGGCCAAGCAGTGGTGAAATGATTTCAGAATTGTTAAGGCCTTACGAGAAAGCATCACATTCATCACTTGGTGTACTGATGATACCGATTAAACCTAAGTACTATTAGAATCGGAAATATATATTGAAAATATATTCAATTGCAGATTGTAGATAAACAAAATTAGCGAGTAAAATAGCATTTATATCAATTTATATAACACTTAAAGCTGTCTGTTCACAGGCGTGAGGAAATTTGGAGGTTTAACCTTAATTTATACATCAGCAGTAGATACTGTTGTATATCTTTTTTTATAAAAACTGAAGAATAGCGATTGGAAGCAGAAATCAATTCGTAGCTAGCTTTTGAATCTGTCAACAGGAAGTTACTATGTACATGTATATAAATCCAAAAGCGTTGTAACGGTTTTGAGATAAAACGAATACAGACTGTACATATTTAGATGCGTTGACGCTTTCTTAATAAGTTATGCGTTAAATACCTACTTTTAATTGTATTTCATACAATGATACAAAAACTGGAATGTTTCAACAACCTTTTTAATTTTGATCTACAAACTTTCCCATATGTGAACACGCATACTTTAACCAAACCAAACGCCAGTTCAAAATGTGATTAAATTAAAAAAACAATCTTCTGATAAGGTAGAAAACATTGTGGGCAAAAGAGAAATTGCTCGTCACGAGCAATTCTTCCTTTCCCCACAATGTTTTCAAGAGTCGTCTGCACCAATCTCGGCAAATGTCTTTACTGTTTGGTAGTGGTTTGAATAAAATCTCACCGCTCGCTCTATCTGGACGAGCTCGTACAGGATGCCTCCCCGCTCGTCACAGCGCTTCATGTTAGCTTTCTCTGGGTCACCGGGTACCAAAACCTCGGATGCACCGTCGGCCTGGAAATAAACGAGGCTGGTTGCTAGGTAACGCAAAATAGGTGGGAATTATTCCCTGCAACCACTAACAGAGATAACAGTTATATATGTCTCTGATATGACAATGACATTATTTTATTAAAAACGTAAACTATACAGATTTTAAATCGGTATCATTCTTTAAAGGCTAAAAAAGATGTGAATTAAGAATGCTATCAATGAATGTGTCCAATAAGGTGAATATATGGAAAGACCTATAACATTTCATATTAATCCTAGCTTTACATTATTAAAGCTGAATACGTTCGGTTTCCCTATCTTGACTAGCTTAACAATTTATCATATAAACTTACTTAAATTACATTTTATTTTCTTCTTTTGTTTAACACCATGAGTTTGTCACCTTTTACTATGGTGGCTTAAAACAAGATTGACTGTAATACACTTACCGTGTCTAACTGACGACAGTAGTCGAGCAGATCGCTCATTCTGTCTTCGAAACCATCCGCAAAGTTCTCGAGATTAATTGCTATAAAGCAATGGCCCTGAAATGTATAATGACCCATGGTAGGCAAACTTATTTTATCGTTATTGTTACTTAAATTAAGGAAGAATACCCATATTTTCGCCATTTTGAAACATTTTCTTTCGTCGTATTACTTCGGTCGTTCTCGGCATCCCCCGGTGGTGGCCGGACCTATTCGTATTCAGAAAACATTGTGGGGAAATGCGAAATTGCTCCTAACGAGCAATTTCTCATTTTCCCACAATGCTTTCTGAATACGAATAGTTCCGGCTCAGTCCAATGTATTCCGAGCACGACGAAAGAGTATGGTTCAAAATACGGATAATGGATATTCTATCTTAAAAGTAATTTCTTCTATTGATGGAATGACAAAACAAAGTATAAAGATTCACACAACTAGATTATTGATACGCCTCTTGTGCACTTTCAAAACTATTTGGCAAAAAAATGGTATATTGGTTTTATAGATATATTAAACTGTTTAATAAGTTAATTCTGTAAACAATCATTTTTGTCTTCTGTCCTGTGAAATCGTCTAATTAGATTCGGGCACCTAGGAAGTAAACTACGAGCTAAATCGATACTCTTATCACGTGATGATTGAAGTGTGCCTCAGAGAGCAATTCTATTGACTATCCATCGGCCAAATACTATGAGGGGCAAATGCTTGTTTCACAATTGTTTCGTGAGCATAGAGGTTTTCGGCACTTTCAAAGTAAAGGAATCGAATAAGATAATTTATAGAAAACATTAAACAGAATAGTTCCAGTCCCGATATGTGTATACCGAAAACGACCGGAGTAACCCGACGAAAGAATGAGTTTCAAAATCATGGGTTTACTACTTTAAGTTAGGACTCTTCCTTCGTCCAAGATGAACTAAGAATATAAATATATCTGACGAATTGGTCATGCGATACAAAAGCCTCGATAAAACAAGCAAAACAGACATTCTTTGCCAATCCTCAAAAAATATATATACTAATTGCTGGTACGTGTACAATAGAAAAAAAATCCGTCCATCTTTGTCTGGCTTCTATCCATGTTGTTTTCGTTTTTATGACTTGGCACAGCATCAAGCTTTTTTTTTCAATATGTATATTCACGCCATTCCGTCGTTTACATTTCATATGAAACAGTCGTTCAAAATGTAGGTACAGTGAAAAAAAATGTATCTCGAACTTATGAATGTCGAATTCTGCTATACGCCGTATTAAATACGGTTTCCCGAATGATACTTTCTATATTATTACGTCTTGATATCGCATACATCTATATGACGAACTTTCTCTATTACTTAATATTGCACACACCTTAATATCAAACGCTCTCTCTATGTCGAACTGTCTCTATTACTTAATATTGCAGACATCTTAATATCAAACTCTCGCTCTATGTCGAACTGTCTCTATTACTTAATATTGCAGACATCTTAATATCAAACTCTCTCTCTATGTCGAACTGTCTCTATCACTTAATGTTGAAGACACCTTAATATCAAACTCTCTCTCTCTATGTCGAACTGACTCTATTACTTAATGTTGCAGACACCTTAATATCAAACTCTCTCTCTATGTCGAACTGTCTCTATCACTTATATTGCAGACACCTTAATATCAAACTCTCTCTCTATGTCGAACTGTCTCTATCACTTAATATTGCAGACATCTTAATATCAAACTCTCTCTCTATATTGAACTGTCTCTATTACTTAATGTTGAAGACACCTTAATATCAAACTCTCTCTCTATGTCGAACTGTCTCTATTACTTAATGTTGCAGACACCTTAATATCAAACTCTCTCTCTATGTCGAACTGTCTCTATTACTTATATTGCAGACACCTTAATATCAAACTCTCTCTCTATGTCGAACTGTCTCTATCACTTATATTGCAGACACCTTAATATCAAACTCTCTCTCTATGTCGAACTGTCTCTATTACTTATATTGCAGACACCTTAATATCAAACTCTCTCTCTATGTCGAACTGTCTCTATCACTTATATTGCAGACACCTTAATATCAAACTCTCTCTCTATGTCGAACTGTCTCTATTACTTATATTGCAGACACCTTAATATCAAACTCTCTCTCTATGTCGAACTGTCTCTATCATTTATATTGCAGACACCTTAATATCAAACTCTCTCTCTATGTCGAACTGTCTCTATTACTTATATTGCAGACACCTTAATATCAAACTTTCTCTCTATGTCGAACTGTCTCTATCACTTATATTGCAGACACCTTAATATCAAACTCTCTCTCTATGTCGAACTGTCTCTATCACTTATATTGCAGACACCTTAATATCAAACTCTCTCTCTATGTCGAACTGTCTCTATAACTTATATTGCAGACACCTTAATATCAAACTCTCTCTCTGTGTCGAAGATTTTCATCAGGTTCGTTGAACTTCGAGGAATAGAGAATATATCGTATGGTTAATTCGACTTACAACGTTCGTCTCTGTAGTGTTATCTCTCCATTTCTTCACACGATGTCCGTAGTTCGATCCACTCAGTATTCCACAGAGAACGTCCACCATCATCGACAGCCCGTAACCCTTAAACCCCGCTGTTGATTAGACGAACGACACATTAAAGCGGCATGGTCACGGATTAGAACACTTGAATGTGAAATGCAACGATCTGAGTCTGAATGAAAGGAGACTAATGCTATATCAAACTATATTATTTAGTATACTTTTAGTTAGATTTAAATAGTTATCATCGCCAAAAGAAAACACCAGCACAACTTAAACCTGAAAGCCAATGATAAATAACCAAGATTAGCCAGTTTAATCATTCATGTTGCTTGGTGCTTCACATCTGTTCTGTCTACGTTACACGCACATTTTTTAACCGACCAATCGGAATTCGTTATTTTAGATAAGTAATCTAATAGATTGTTGATAAGCATAATTGAATTGGAGACAACTATATTACAAGCACAAAATGACTATTGTCAAAGGTGTTTATGAGATATAGTCTCACAGCATTCATCAATTATGTTTTCATGGCTTTTATGGACATGACAAAAGAACTCCATTTATGCTTCGTAATATAATTATACTCATATCATTCAATGTGCCTTAACCCTTTACCAAACAGAAAATTTTCGACTGGCCCAAATTGAAAGAGATTGCAGACTAATATTCTGATAGGACAGAAAACATTGTGGGAAATGGAGAAATTGCTCGTCACGAGCAATTTCTCCTTTTCCCACAATGTTTTCCAGAGTCGTCTGCAACACAATGGTCAAAAGTCGTTATTGTTTGGGAAAGGGTAAACACTTGCAAGGAAAAACTCCCAGCATGAAGGAAAATTATATTCACTGGGTTATGAAGCCACTGTGTTGCCAAAACATTTTAATACTGATAAAGTCATTTCAATCGTTGGCATCTGATTCCATTTAACTCCATATTACAGTTTTAGTTGGATTACTTATTGTTATTTGTTTGAAATAATAAATGGCCAGACCTCACCTTATCTATGCCTTGTGTTTTATATTGGTTTGATCTATATACGCACAAGCTGAGCTTTGTAAAGTCTGACTTGCGGAGTTGATATTAAGTTACCAGTTTCGTTTTGGGGATGAATAGTATTGGTTGACTAACTTACAGGTTTGTTCGGTACCCCCGAGTGGGTAGAGGCCGTTGACTTGTTTCGGGTCCGTGACCCCCCGACCCTCGCTATCCACAGCAACACCCTCGGGTAACATCTTCCCGTTACGGTTCGCCAATAACACCTTAGATTACAATACAATAATACAACACAATAATTATATTTGCGATTTGAATACTTAGATACATATTTTCGAGTCGCGTCAATTGTATTTCAGTTGTAATGCAACGTGTGACTAATAACTGTTATCCTTTCGTGTATGCCTATAAAGGTTGTGTCCTTTGTAGAACATTACAAACTCGGGGTCAGAATGGAAAAAGTACGATTTCAAATTTCTTACTGTATTTCTTTTAAATTACAACTCAAGTTCGACCAGAATCGTTTTAATGTTTTATATTATACGTATATGTGCATTCACTCACTCTCCATTGATATTTAACACTTTGTATAACCCTGTGTAATGGGCCGCTGGCATAAGTAATGGTAAAATAATGTTTATGTTTATGTCTATACCACAGAAAGACAACATACTGCTGTAGAGAATCGAACCAAGGTCGGCAATACGCCGTATTCTACCCGTGTCACAAACACTCCTTAACCATGAAAGCGTATGGAGTAAGAGAAAATTGCTTAGACATAACTACAGCAGATCGGGGGCCCGTTTTACTAAACAACTTACGGAAAATGTTTGCGTAAGTCATAATTGATAAACATGGATAGTATATTCAATGAAAGTACAATGTTGCAATGTGGCACTTCATTGGAAGCGTCTCGGAGAGACGATTCCAATGATGTGTCACTTTGAAATATTGCTTTGTCCAATATTGAAATAAGAGGAATTGTTGTTTGAGACTTACGCAAATCTTAAGCGTAAACTGTTTAGTAAAACGGTACCCGGGTTATTTCATTTCAATAGTATTCAAAGAAACCAGAAAAGAGACCGATTACTTCATTCTAAGAACTCGGGTGAGAAATTCCTGAAAGTGAAAAGAAACCAAAATGGCAAAATAAAAATACTCTAGTTTAGTTTAAACTGATTTATTTTACATCGCTTGTGACGGAAGCTTGAAGCTTATCGAATTCACCCTCAATGACTGCTTCCTGGGTACCAAAACCAGTACTCGTGCCGAATTGAGGTCCGGACAATTTTCACCTCGTTTAACGGGGATCGAACCCAGGACCATCGGTACAAGCGGTCGACGCTCTACTATCGCACACATGTCGCCCACAAAAGTACTCTCATATGTCGGATGAGGGCAAACGCTTAAGAATCAAGTTGCTAAATCTAATGTTGCAAAGCGCACATGACTTGCAACACGAATAAATCCAAGCAATGAACATACTCATGAGCATTGGCTCTTCTTAGCCGGGAGACTCAAGTCCGAGTCTTGTCTATGATTATGACGATAATGGGTTGATAAAAAAAATCTTATTTACGGAACCATGTTTATCGCCACTCTTATACTTAAGGATAGTAACCATTGGACTATGTCAGTTTGCTCTTTCTGTGCTTGAGTGACTAGAAATATTAAAATCTCTTTTCATAACATTAACCAACTCTTATAGACTATAATTGTTTGTCTTGTGTTAGAAATAGGTACACTATTAAATATATATCATTATATTTACCCATACATTGTATCACAATTTGAGTAATAAAATGTATTTTGAAATGAAATTGAATTGATAAATTGATAACATGGGGTACTATTTCAAAAGGTTTATAATTCATGGATGTTGTATCAATAAGGCTTATGTTATTACTTTTATTATCACCTACGGTACTGCTTTAACGTACCCCTGGAACTTCGTTGTATCCTTCAAAACGCAACCCCCTCTTCCCCCGGTTAGAATGCTGGGTATCTTTCTAAAATTATATTTTTGTTTCGTCTGCTTTTTTAAACCTTATATAGCTGCTAAATTTTGATAGGGAAAGATACCCAATGTAGCAAACAGGTCAATTCACAGACAACAATTTACTTGGCTGCTGGCCCGGATCCAACCTGTTTGCATAAGCATAAGGTCGATTCCAGCACTATAAGGGTCAAAGAAAAACAACAAAATGTCTTGATTTCAAAATGTGTCAGCTATTCAATACGAACTATGCCTACTTATAATGTAGATTAGATAAACGAGTTCATAGAAATTCGATATGCATTGAAGCCATTTACAGTGAACCCTCGTTTATCCGAACACGTCCGTTCCCAACAAAATGTCCAGTTTACCGAATAATCCGGACTAATGAAGCAGAGCATGTTCTTATTCACATTAAGACATAAACGGTCTGTATGAGCGGTGTATAGTTATAACCCTTTAGCAAACGCCAAATTGTCGACCGTCCCAAATTGAAAGAGTTTGCAGAAGACATCAAAACGTGATGAAATTCAAAGATAATCTTCTGATATGGCAGAAAACATTGTGGGAAAAGGAGAAATTGCTCGTCACGAGCAATTTCTCCTTTACCCACAATGTTTTCAAAAGTCGTCTGCAATAAACTGGTCCAATAATTCCGTTCCCTTACAATTTTGTTCGGATTGCGAGACATCCGGATAATCGGGGTCCGGATAAACGAGGGTTCACTGTACCTGTCTCTATCGTCTCTCACCCTGTGTCTGTATTTCTTCTCTCTCTTTTGTTTATTTTGTTCCATTTGGTCAATTGTTCGTCAAGTATGATATATTATAATGTAAACAAATAGAGCAATGAACTATAATATGTTCTTGTGGTTTGACTGACCTTTTCTGGACAACGGTGTTACAAACACGACATCGATTAAACCACCTTTTTACTTACCTTACCATTGGCCACTGCAGTCGTCGCCATGTCAAGTTCAAAGGTATCACCATGGTTACCAGGGGCAGCGCAGCTTATGGGATTCGTACCTAGAACGATCTATAAATAGATCGAAGCAATGTTATTTGGTAATCATTCGATAGATCACATACTACGACATTCGGAACACCTCGGGCATTTGTTGAAATAACCTCGGAGGTAAGCATGCCAGTAACATGGCTTCGACGAAGGGCATGTCCGTTTGCAATCGTATTTACTCGGCAATCCCCGGCACAAGGTGGGAATTGCCGAGTAGATACGATTCAGAAAATATGAAACACAGAGGTGTTGATATGATAAGCTTTAATGAAATTAGTAAAAATAAAACCATTCAATTGTGATATTTAACCAATGTGTGTGTATTTACAAACTCGGATGATCCAACCTGTAAATGTGTGTTATATCTACAACTGGATCATTGGACTAAATTTCCCCAGGAATTCTGGTGTATTCATGAACTACCTACGAGGTACATGCATATCTATTTGTCGGAGATTGCCGAGAAGAAACGATTGATTCTACGACGGCTTTCTTTAGGCGTATTGTCCAAACAAAACGCCTTTTTCTTTATACATTTAAATTCACTAATGAATTTATCAACGGAAAGGAATATGACGACCCTTGTGCAAAATCTAAAGCACTGGCTATGCGTGTAAGACCGTCGATAATTTACGTGAATTAAGATTTGAACACGTTCGCTTCGTGTTAACTTCATTTTATAAAAGTATTCCTTGTTTTATCGAAGCTTATATCTTCGCATGAGACCATCCTTGTAGGGATACTCTGTTAAGAATTAAGAGCCTCGGAAGTTTTGGTGTGTCGTTTTTCTTTTCCAAACTGCTTTTTTGAAGAAGGTGAAACGATACTGAAGGCGTACTTCGCCGACCCAATAATGTTTATGCCATTCTAGTGATTTGTATGAAGAGTTAGCCAATGGTAATTAAAGTGGCGGTTGATCGTCATGTCTCTTCGTTAAAATCTAAGTGTATACGGAGTGTGGATAAGTGGAACAACGATGAACAACGATGATTAACTCTGGTATATGTTGTGGAAGGTACTGTGAAGAATGATAAGTGATGGCTATGACCTACCTCCTTGGCACGTGTAGGAACCAATTTCGGACTTGTGTTCGTCATAGCTAGACCCTGTAAACAGATGACAGAGAGTTAAATTAGAAATATCATTTAGTTTTAACATATTTTGTTGTAAAAATAATAGTTTGGAAGTGCATAGGGGGCGGGAGCTTTACGCTTACTGAGACCCTCTCCTGAATAACATAACGGCATGACAAGCAATAGATAAAAGATATGTGACAAAAAGTTGTAAATCCACATGCAAATAAAAAAAGGTTTAGAAAGTGAGAGTAAGAGTGAAAGAGAGAAAGAGAAAAAGTTGAGAGAGAGAGAGAGAAAAAGAAAGAGAGAGAGAGAAAGAGAGAGAAAGAGAGAGAGAGAGAGAGAGAGAGAGAGAGAGAGAGAGAGAGAGAGAGAGAGAGAGAGAGAGAGAGAGAGAGAGAGAGAGAGAGCGAGAGAGAGAGAGAGAGAGAGAGAGAGAGAGAGAGAGAGAGAGAGAGAGAGAGAGAGAGAGAGAGAGAGAGAGAGAGAGAGAGAGAGAGAGAGAGAGAGAGAGAGAGAGAGAGAGAGAGAGAGAGTAAGAAAGAGAGAGAGTAAGAAAGAGAGAGAGTAAGAAAGAGAGTAAGAAAGAGAAAGAGAGAGAGAAAAAAGTAGAGGGAGAAAAATGGCGATGAATAAGGGAAGAGAAAGAGCAAACCAGCCAGCTAGACGGACGGACGTTTGGCAGACAGACGGGCAGACATACGTATAGTCAGACATGGAAACGGAGAGACAGGAACACAAAGAGACACAGGGATAGAGACGTGCAAAGACAGAAAAAAAGAGAAAGAGTGAATTTCTAAAGACCGGGCTATGTTAATTCTAAAGAACTATTGCGTTATACTCACCAACATCCCTTGTTCTGTTGCTTTGAGTGAATAATAGCCTGCGATCCCAAAATGATTTGAACCTAAAGTATATAAATACATAGAAAAGTGTAAAAGAGTTCATACTCCATTCGAGTTACCTGTAAATGCGTGTAGGGTCGTGTAACATACAGATTGAGATTTTCTTGTGGATCTTTCCACAATTCAGTTATAGAGGTTAGTAGGGTTTGGTCTCCGTCTTAACGAGCAATTTCTCCTTTTCACACAATGTTTTTTGCACTATCAGAAAATTACTTGTCAATTCCATCACATTTTAAATGTCGTCTGCAAACTCTTTCAATTTGGGACAGTCGAAAATCTGGTATTTGGTGTTGTGCTAATAACGTGCTGTGTCCAAAATATCAAATTTGCACCGAGTTGTGTCTGGTCTGCATAAAGTTATTTTACGTTTTGGGTCCTGTTTTAAACCTGATTGCAAAGATTTGGCTCCTATACAATTGTTGTGCTATACGGATAAATAAGTAACTTTGTAAATGATGAGAATAAAACATGTTCACCCGCATTCTCCATTATACAAAGTTACATATTTTGTCGCATATGCCAAAAGGAACGTTTAAGAAGCAATTGTGACTAAGATGATGAATCGTTACAAGCTTCTTATTCTTTCTGACAATTATTTCTTCAAAATGTTTATCCTTATTCGGATAATGCTTATTTTTTTCAAGCTTTGTTTGTCGCATGCTAAGATATATACAGTGAACCCTCGTTTATCCGGACACCGATTATCCGGATGTCTCGCAATCCGAACAAAATTGTAAGGGAACGGAATTATTGGACCAGTTTATTGCAGACGACTTTTGAAAACATTGTGGGTAAAGGAGAAATTGCTCGTGACGAGCAATTTCTCCTTTTCCCACAATGTTTTCTGCCATATCAGAAGATTATCTTTGAATTTCATCACGTTTTGATGTCTTCTGCAAACTCTTTCAATTTGGGACGGTCGACAATTTGGCGTTTGCTAAAGGGTTATAACTATACACCGCTCATACAGACCGTTTATGTCTTAATGTGAATAAGAACATGCTCTGCTTCATTAGTCCGGATTATTCGGTAAACCGGACATTTTGTTGGGAACGGACGTGTCCGGATAAACGAGGGTTCATTGTATTAATGCTTCAATATCGAATTATGCTTTTGATAACTACGTTAAAATGTATATTACACAAAAATTCAAAAACTGTAGTATTTCAACGACATTTTTTCATTGACTTTCAAAATATGATCTCATCTGTGAACCAACTTCATGGTTATGCAAACAGGTTAGATCCAGGCCAGCAGCCAAGTAAATTGGCTACTGGTCTGTGATCTAACCTGTTTGCCACTCTGGGTATCGTTTGCAACACAATTGAGCAGATATTTAAGGTTTTGGAAAGCAAACGACACAAAAATATATTTTCGGACACTTCCCAGCATTCTTAATGTTAAACGAATTCGACAATCTGAACGCATAGGGTCTATCCAATGAAAACGCCTCTGAAATAATAGGTAAGCCGCCATATTGTTTCTCGTGAGAGTTAACGTAATTGTAATTTCGTTTCCAAGTATAGATCTTAAATGAGAAATCTAGGGTCATTCAATTAGATTAAAGGCACATCAAAGGAGAGGAGTACAAATAAATTACTGAAAAATTATATGGAGTTCTTTAATTATGTTCATATACGTCATGAGAATTAGTTTACGAATGCATTGAGACCCTATTAAATAGACTCATTTAAAATAATGTATTTTGTGCTTGAAATATTGTTGTCTCCAATTCAACCATGTTTATCAACAACCTGTTTGTTAACATATTCAAAATAACGAATTCTGATTGGTCGTTTCAAAAATGTGTGCATCAACTGTCAAGGTCAGAGGTGAAGAATCATCGGGAAATCTGAATTATAAAACTTGCTAATCTGGGATATTTCTGGTTTACTTTCACATTTAAGTTGTGCTGATGGTGTTTTCTGTTAAGAACCATTTGAATCTGTCCAAAAGTTTACCAAATAATATAGTTTGATATAGCATTAATCTCCTTTAATGGGCCTTGAAGGAAACAGTTATATATATCACAACTTTTAGTTTCACAATCACGCATGAGTAATCGATGAAAAAATGATTTAAAATTTGAACTTCTTAACGTGGACGCTTTGAAGGAATGTGCTATATGCTGGAGACGATTCACAACAAATAGTCTAACCCTTCACTTATATCCAAGGTGTATTTCTCAGCTTACGAAAATACCCGAGTAGTTCCGATTGATATCCGAGGTGTATTTCTCAGCTCACGGTAATACCCGAATAGTTCCGATTGATATCTGAGCAATCGGAACTACTCGGGTATTTCTATGAGCTGTGAAATACACCTCGGATATAAGAGTAGGGTTACAATTCTTCGGGTAACTCGGCATCCAGCAATTAACACATTTTCTAAGCGTGCACGTTGAATAGTTCAATGTGTATGGAAGTGTTAGACATCCTTTTTAGTCATTTTTTATCAGTAACTCATACCAAATGGCGAAATTGTTGTTGTGACATGTATAGTTGTTTCCTCCATCAAATTTAACGACTTTCTTGATTTCACATTTAAGATCTATTTTTAAAAACGACAGTTAAGTGACGTCATTCTCGCGGGAAACAATTTGGCGTCATCCCTATTATTTCAGGTGTTTTCATAAGATAACCCCGATGTGTTCAGATTGATATCTGATGTGTATATCTCAGAACACGGAAATACCCGAGTAGTTCCGATTGCTAACTCGAGTGACTTACGTCTCGCAGTCACGAGTCCGATACCCGCTGATTTGGCCTTCTCGATGGCGAGATCCATGCAGAACTTCCCGACGACGGGTCCCAGCAGGTTCTGGCCGTCCACCAGGGCGGTAGCCGCGGACTGCTTCACAATCTCCGGGGACCCCGAACTAGCCGTACAGCCCGAGGTTATGTCTGACACATACATGTCTGTTGGTAGGATATAAGAGATTTAAACAGAAATGAAAATGATTTGAAATGGGGTGTCATAACAAAATTGATCACGAATCTCAAACTCCTAACCCCTTACCAAACGAAAACGACGTTTGACCATTGTGTTGCAGATGACTCTAGAACACATTGTGGGAAATTGAGAAATAGCTCGCAAAGAGCGATTTCTCCTTTTCCCACAATGTTTTCTTCCCTATCAGAAGATTACTTTTCAATTCCATCACCTTTTGAAATGTCGCAACAATCTCTTTTGGGACAGTTGAAAGTTTGGCATTTGGTAAAGGGTTACGGAATGCAAATGTAAATGTGGTCAGTCTTTAGATCGGATACACCTTCTGTTTTGAGTACCTCTATAAATCGATCATACTTAAATGTTGCTATTGATATAGTCTAACACATAGTTTCGTTTAAATGAAATAAAGTGGACATACCTCTAGGTAAGATATAGAGAATAAGTTATCGCACCAATTACAAAGTACCTCAGAGTCGCATTACCCAAAAGTAGTTCCATTTACAAATCTTGACTCTGACATTTGGTGCAAAGTTTTGGTACTGAAAGCAGAGTTGGTTGCACACCGATGTGTTTCCTGTATAGATTATAGTCCTGCAATGCTCTCAAAGTTTGTATTTATTGCGTATTGCAGGACTATTTGTTTGGGATGTTTGAACACAAATACCGGTGTCATGGCTAGATTTGACAGCTTGTGCACTGATTTTCGGACAGTACTATCACACTTTGCTCCGTAGAAAAGAATTAAGACGATTGATGTCTATCTTATTACAGACTTATAAGGGTTTAAACGCCCTACTTGTTATTTTAGAACAAAGCTTAGGGTGGAAAACACTTTTATAAATTCAACAGTCTTGAAAATAACTGATTTAACATTGGAGTCAATGGAAATTAAAGATTTCAAAATTTGCAGGTGTATAAAAAAATAGTCTCCATAGATGGTTGGTGTCGTGAATCGGAAATATAATCGGACAATGCGTAGGAATATTATCCGGTGAGTCGAAGGCGAAATGTAAACTATTCCGATGCCGAGTCCGATAACATTACTATTCAAAGAGACCAACCATCAAATCTCGTTCATCCTATAATCTCTTTGGTTTCAAATCAACGAATACAAATGCGAAATAGAAATAAATAAATAAATAAATAAAGAAACAAAGGCTTAAGTAGCTTCAATAGCAAGAAATAATAGGAAAACAGTCTAGTTTGCTATGCAAGCTCAATAGTAAGAAATGACAGCAAAACATTCAAGCTTGCCTAGCCTCAATAGTAAGAAATAACAGCAAAACATTCAAACTTGCCAAGCCTTAAAAGCCAATAATAAAAGCAAAACATTCAAACTTCCGTAGCCGCGATGGCGAGAAAACCTGGCAAAACATTCAAACTTACCAAACATCGATAGTAAGAGATAAAAGCAAAACATTCGAACTTGCCTAGCCTCGATAGTAAGAAGTAAAAGCAAAACATTTACACTTGCCTAGCCTCGATAGTAAGAAATAACAGCAAAACATTTAAACTTGCCTCGACTTGATAGTAAGAAATAACAGCAACACATTGAAACCTGCCTTACCTCAATAGAAAAAAGCAGCAAAATATTAAAGCGTGCCGAGCCTCAATAGTAAGAAATAACATCAATACATTCAAGCGTGCCTAGCCTCAATAGTAAGTAATAACAGCAAAACATAAAAGCGTGCCTAGCCTCAATAGTAAGAAACAACAGCAAAACATTCAATCGTGCCTAGCCTTATTAGTAAGAAATAGCAGCAAAATATTCAAGCATGCCGAGCCTTAATAGTAAGAAATAACAGTAAAACATTCAATCGTGCTTAGCCTCGATAATAAAAAACAACAGCAAAACATTCAAGCGTGCCTAGCCTCGATAATAAAAAACAACAGCAAAACATTCAAGCGTGTCTAGCCTTATTAGTAAGGAACAACAGCAAATCATTCAAGCGTGCCTAGCCTCAATAGTAAGAAATAACAGCAAAACTTTCAAGCTCACCTAACCTCAGTAGTAAGAAATAACAGTAAAACAGTCAAGCGTGTTTAGCCTCAATAGTAAGAAATAATAGCAACACATTCAAGCCTTCCTAGCCTCGGTAGTAAGAAATAACAGCAAAACATTCAAGCGTACCTAGCCTCAATAGTAAGAAATAAGAGCAAAACATTCAAGCGTGCCTAGCCTCGATAATAAAAACAACAGCAAAACATTCAAGCGTGCCTAGCCTCGATAATAAAAAAACAACAGCAAAACATTCAAGCGTGTCTAGTCTTATTAGTAAGGAAGAACAGCAAATCATTCAAGCGTGCCTAGCCTCAATAGTAAGAAATAACAGCAAATCTTTCAAGCTTACCTAACCTCAGTAGTAAGAAATAACAGTAAAACAGTCAAGCGTGTTTAGCCTCAATAGTAAGAAATAATAGCAACACATTCAAGCCTTCCTAGCCTCGGTAGTAAGAAATAACAGCAAAACATTCAAGCGTGCCGAGCCTCAATAGTAAGAAATAACAGCAAAACATTCAAGCGTGCCTAGCCTCGATAATAAAAAACAACAGCAAAACATTCAAGCGTGCCTAGCCTCGATAATAAAAAACAACAGCAAAACATTCAAGCGTGTCTAGTCTTATTAGTAAGGAACAACAGCAAATCATTCAAGCGTGCCTAGCCTCAATAGTAAGAAATAACAGCAAATCTTTCAAGCTTACCTAACCTCAGTAGTAAGAAATAACAGTAAAACAGTCAAGCGTGTTTAGCCTCAATAGTAAGAAATAATAGCAACACATTCAAGCCTTCCTAGCCTCGGTAGTAAGAAATAACAGCAAAACATTCAAGAGTGCCTAGCCTCAATAGTAAGAAATAACAGCAAAACATTCAAGCTTACCTAACCTCAGTAGTAAGAAATAACAGCAAAACATTCAAGCGTGCCAAGCCTCAATAGTAAGAAATAACAGCAAAACATTCAAGCTTACCTAACATCAGTAGTAAGAAATAACAGCAAAACAGTTAAGCGTGTTTAGCCTCAATAGTAAGAAATAACAGCAAAACATTCAAGCCTTCCTAGCCTCAGTAGTTAGAAATAACAGCACAACATTCAAGCGTGCCTAGCCTCAATAGTAAGAAATAATAGCAAAACATTCAAGCTTACCTAACCTCAGTAGTAAGAAATAACAGCAAAACATTCAAGCGTGCCTAACCTCAATAGTAAGAAATAACAGCAAAACATTCAAGCTTACCTAACCTCAGTAGTAAGAAATAACAGCAAAACATTCAAGCGTGCCTAGCCTCAATAGTAAGAAAGAACAGCAAACTAGTTAAGCTTACCTTGCCTTATTAGCAAGAGAACCTGGTAAAACATTCAGGAAATAACAGCAAAACATTCGAATGTATATACCTTCAACTTCGACAAGTAAACGCATATAATTCCAGCTTACCTAGCCTCAATAGTCCGTGTGTGTAAATTCCCCGGTAGTCCGCGGCCTGCAGCAGGTCGGCGAGGTCGCGGGCATGATCCTCTGACACACCAACGCATGTCATACACCGTATAACGAACCCATGTACGTCCGCAAGGGACACAAGAGCCTTTTCTGTGGCCATGTTGATCAGCGAGTTTGTGATGAATGGGCACCGCGCGATAGTTCAAAAACTGGGACCGAACGAAATAGTTATGTAGACGGGGTATGGATGTACATATCTTTATAACCCGTTTCACCCCTATGAAAGATTTGCGACTGGTCCGAAAAGAAAAGAAAGTCAGACGACACTTATAATGAAGAAAGGTATTAAAAATATTGGTTTTTTTTCTCATTTGAATATTGATCAAAACAAGACACATGACACAAGAAGAAATTGCTCATCTCGAGCAATTTCTTCTTTTGTCACATTTGTTTTGTCGTTTCCTTGGACATATTTGCCAAGTGATGTATCACGGAGTAAAGGATTAACTTTTTACCGATACAGCTTTTATCAACAACCGTTATCTATTTCCTTCACATGAATATGAAAGAGCTTTAAACGGACTATCTCACATATTTGGATATTAACTATTCAAATTAAATATTTCACTAATATAACTTGTGCAAACAATGTAAGATTGACCCCTTGATCCACAATACCTCATTTCAGGACACATATCCGGAAAAATCTTTCAACGGAAAAATCTTTCAAACATAAGCAGTGCGTCCTTTTGTCACAATTGATTCCTTCTGTAACGTTCGTTGAACGTCCATGTAAATCAGGAAACCTTATTCAGATTGGAGAGAATATGCTGGTATATATATAGACAATACAACTGCTCAGTGAACGAGCGTTTTTCACTGATCTGATGTGTTTGCGTCTTTGAAAGGTTCATTTGCTTGGTGCGTTACATTGGTGGCAGCGGTGGGATGAAGACCTCTCCTTCTATCCGAGTTGCCTTTCCCAAGGGCCAAGACTTGGGACGAGTCTTCTCGGAGTGGCCTAATGCATTGTTGTAGAGGAGGACATGCTGGTACATAAATAGACAACACAACTGCTCAGTGTACGGCAGTGTTTTTCACTGATCGGATGTGTTTGCGTCTTTGAAAGGTTCATTTGCTCAGTTCGTTACATTGGTGACAGCGGGAGGATGAAGACTTCTCCTTTTATCAGAGTTGCCTTTGTTACGTAACCGCCTCACTCTCTACGGCATAGCAACAATCGATCAGGACAAGATGTAACCTCTGCGTTTATGAGCCGACTCTAGTGGTTATGTCTTGGACTGTCACCCGGGATCGAATCCTCACAGGGGACATAAAATCCAAGGTGGATTTTTCTAGCTATGCTTCGTTGCGGACATTGTTCGTAAGATGGAGGCTCGTCCGAGATTGGCCATCGAGCCATAAGTTCGTCCGAAATGGACTTACTAGCCGAAATAGGCTTACATGTCATCATAAATGATGACTTCTATAAGAGGGGGTGTGTTACGTACCCACCTCACTCTCTACAGCATAGCAACAATCAATCAGGATAAGATGTTACCTCTGCGTTTCTGAGCCAACTCTCTAGCTCAGTGGTTATGTCTTCGACCGTCACCCGGGAGAACCGGGATCGAATCCCCACAGGGGACAATTCTCACTGATTTGATGTGTTTGTATCTGAGAGTAGCGTTTACTCGATTTGTTACATTTCTATAAAGAGAGCTAGTATATTCTGGGGATCCATTACAACGCAAGTACAGCAAGCGTCCTGTGAAGTTCAGTGTTCAATTTAGGGGTCTAAGAACTCAAGGGTCCGTGGTTCGATCACTTTCGGAAACTCTGGTTTTATACGATTGTCCTCTAGTAAGACACTTAGCAAGAGCCTTAGCCTAGTAGATCTACTGGTGAATCTATGAACGCTATAACAAAACAGAAAGATTGTTGACAGCATTATACCCCATGTAAACAAGCAAATAAACCGTCAGTTGGTCGGGTTTGTTGTCAACTTGTAGTCTAAAATATGCGGTCCGACTGTATACATGTATATGGAAAAAAATGACCCTGCCTTATTATTTGGAGCCAAACAATTAAATGTGAAGGACTCTTTGTATAAATGAACTACTTGAAAATTAAAGACAAACTTCTATCTAAGAATTCTAAATGCAAAATATTATGAAAACATGACAAAAATAATTAATACATTTTTTTAATCAATATGATTGAATATCATTGAATATAGAAATACACAGCTCACTATAAACCTTAAACAATGATCTGGTGCCAGAGAAATTGCTCCATCCTTTCTGCAATTGCATGCAACTCAAATTAAAATTTTAATTTCATATTGGACAGTAACTTCTTGGTATTGTTTTGATCAAATATTTGTAACATTCTAAAATAAAATTCAGGTCAACGCAATTAGTAACATTGGGCTTTGTCTCACAAAAGTGACCAATTAAAAATGTTGTCCAAAGCGGGGGCATCAGATCAATTTCAGTTTCAGAAATTTTAATTTCTGTTTTCCAGATAGTTTCTCAAACAACTCCTTGTTTTTTCATGGGGTGTTTCTCTATAAGTACCATCATCATCTGTTACTTCCAGCGATGCAAAATTTGGAAGAAAATTTGGAAGACGGTTGAATCCCTTCTCAGATTGGGGCAGGGCTAAAGGTGCCTGATGGATTGGTACCCCGTTCCCCTGCATGTTATAGCTACTTTCAGGATTTGATGGATCCTGGCCCCCTGCAGTCTGCATCCTATAGCTAGCTTCAGGATTTGATGGTAACTGGTCCCCTGTAGCCTGTGTGTTAAAGCTACCTTCAGGATTTGTTGGTTCCAGGCCCCCTGCAACCTGCATCCTAAAACTTCCATCACGATTTGATGGTAGCTGGTCCCCTGCAGTCTGTATGTTAAAGCTATCTTCGGGATTTGATAGCTCTTGGCCCCCTGTAGTCTGCATCCTATAACTTCTTTCAGGATTTGGGTCACCATTTGGATTAACCGGGTTCTGTTGCAGATATAAGGCACTGAACTGATCATCAACCTGTGCTATTTCATGATCTGATCTTTCATTATTCTCTGGCAGATTTTGGGCTTCTGAGTTCATCCATACTTCAGGATCTGTAGGATGTTTAACACTCAGATCAAGAGGCTGATCATCAGGCTTGGAATTGAAGGGAATAATACCTGGGCAATTGGAATTGAGGCTCAGAGCACCCATCTTTGGTATCATTTGGAGTCCAGGCTTATAATTGATACCATTCCAACCTCCAGCATATTGACTGCCCTGGATGGGTTGATGGTGCCAGTTTTCAATACCTTCCTCCTCTTCTGTTTCAATTATATCACTGGCAGATGTCATGCTGGATACTGAACTTGCAGGTGGGGGTCTATCTATTGTGCCATGATGTGGTCCAGGCTGGGCTGAAGGTACAGAAGTAGAAGGTTGCACTTTGGCCTCCGTTAGCTGATATGCCTTGCCTTCTATCCAGATTAAGTTTTTATTCTTCGCCGACATAGCTAGAGCAGCTGCCAACTTGTTGATGACAACTAAAGCTAAAGGTATATTTGTAGAACATCCAGATGGTAAGTTCTTTAAATCTTTCTTCACCTTTTCTTCATGAGTGTTACCCTGTATGGTATAGGGTGGATGAGCTGTGTGTCGTGAATGGCTCCTTTTCTTCAATGGGAGATTGACAGGGGGTATGACGTCGTTCACATGGCCTTGAAGGGATTTTATTTCCTCACTCGAGGTGAACCTGTCTTCACTAGTTTCTGGTTGTTCGGTGTTGTCACCTGTGAATACAAGGATTTGTTTGTGGTTATTCAATACAGTTTTCCAAAGTTCATTTCAGTTATATTCAGCTAAGCATGTATACACCTGTATATATGAATTCGGGTTTTACATCACATCAATATTTTTATATTTACATCTCAATGCCAACCCTAATGATGGAGGAAGACCCTATAGTTAACTGCTCATAATGGCTAAGCTGGGAAGAACAATTGGCAGTCAGAAAACTACCTCCCATGAAATCCAAATGCCGTCACCGGGATTGAACCCACTTAGAGAGAGGCCATGTGATTCAAAATTGTGTACTCTATTCTCTAAACACTAGGCCATAGAGGGTCTAATCTGGGCTTTTGTCCCTTAAATTGCGAAGATGTTGAGATTGGGAAATTTTATTGCTGAAATTGCTGTATTGGGAAGCCAAAAAGCTGGTATTACTTGAAATTTTTGGGGGAACTGTATGACTTTTAAGAAATTTCCAATTTGAAGAGTGCCTATTATGGGCCCCTATAACGTAAAAAAGCCCTGCTTTCTATACACATACTTCCTTGATGTAAACCAGTATCACCTTGGTCCTCATTATCTGTCAGGGTATATTCCCTATAAACTTGTGACCAACGGAGTTTATACAAGAGTGTGACTGTGGTCTTTGGTGCGACCAAAACCAGGCTCGGACTTAAAGCTGTCTTCACAAGAAATACGCCAACTTCCTCTCATTTATGGCAGCTACACTTTTTAAATAAAATGTAGTATTTCAAGGAATTCACTGGAATATCTGCGTCAGATTACCTGCTAAAGATAACTGATAGCGGGGTTGGAATACCATAGAGGATAATCAACTCCTTTCGATTGATATCTAAAATATGTCACAAGAATGGGTTGTAATCAGGTTGAAAAGAAAAAGTTTTGTCTACATGGTAACAACCTATTTGGGTGACATATTTTTTATATCAATCGAATGGAATTAATTATTTATTTAATCATCTCCTTAAATGCCAAATGGAATATAAAATAGGAGGAGCAAAGCAGTTAACAACGCCAATGACATCATTCATGCGTATTGATACATTTGAGAATACAAACATTTTAGTGCCACATGCAAAAGTGCAGCAATGACTTTAAGGCAAAGGGATGGTAAAAACAGTAGTTCCGTCAAAACTGATATCATCACTAGTGACGATATTCACTGTGACAAGATTGAAAATTAATACACTGAGAAATCCCTGCATTTCAGTGATAGGAATATAAATAAATGCTCTATTTTCTCACCTTGGAAACTCTGATCTGCACAGGCTTCCTGAAAAATAGAAAATCAAAACATATGCTCATGAGAATTGAATCTTTAAAGTGAAAATAGTACTCATGTATACAATTAAATATTGGGAGTTCTAGTACCATTGAAATGGAACATCAAAATATATTTAACCCTTCTAGTGCTGGAACTGACTTCATGCTTTTGCAAACAGGTTAGATCCAGGCCAGCCACCAAGTAAATTGGCAGCTAACCTGTGATCTAAACTGTTTGCTACGCTGAGTATCCTTTCTCCACAAAATTATCAAGATATTTAATGTTTTGGAAAGCAGACAAAGTAAAAATCTATTGAAAGAAAACTACACAGCATCATAAGGTTTAAAATCCTTTATAGGAGTAATTTGGACTGTATTAAGGTAAAAAATTGCTTTGAGAAGTGTAAAATTATGTTAACAAATTAAATTTGTTCACAATAACTGAGGGCAGTCGAGAATTGACGGAGAACATTTCTTTAAATCAAGGGTTCAATGCAACACTTCAGTAAGTGCTTCATGTTTATGTCCCCTATTTTTATCTAATTTTTTCCAGATTATGATTTTCTAAAGATCTTAAATGGAAACAAAGTTGTTTAATTGTTGGCCAAACAGTTTATAAAAAAAGGACTTTAATACATTGATTATAAATCAAGCATGCATTATTAAGTCATGACCATATAATGCTAGATGCTTTATTTCAACATACTTTTTTATGATATATAACTCAAATTATGCAGTTTAAACAGTTTTTTTCTGGTGACATTCTGGATTTGAAGTATAATCTGAAACCAAAATCACATCAATTTGATAAATTTGTAACAAGATATTGTGATATTTGTGGTGGCCAATTGCTTTCTAATTATGAGCATTTTTACCAGTGTATCCAAATCGTCAGCCAGAATAAACAAATCTTAAACAATTAAAATATCTGATCTATAAAAAAAGAAACGGAATGTGTCAAATCTTTATTGAGAGCATCGTCCTTTTGAAGCCATGATTTAACTGTTACTAAACAGCATTGATATGTTGTCTGAATTCCAGAAAAGTGAAAACAAAATTTACCTGCTTTTGAATACCAATTAGGTCTGGGGAAGAAGTTTTGTTCAGTTCGCTAAAAATAAGAACAAGAAATTCAATCTATCAGCAAATCAATTTCATTGTCAATCAACCAAGAGCTGTTTATAAGACAGTACCGTCGACTATTCAATAATGTCAGAGCAATATAGGTCAGTGAAATATAATTTGTTTCTGAAATATGAGGATGCACACAAAACTTAAACCAAAATTTTCTAAGAACAGATACTGGTATAATCTACTTCAAATCAATAGTAAAGTTATTGCACTTGGTCAGTGACACGAACATTTATTTATGACCCTTAGTCCATGTGTCAGTTATCAATCCACTCCCTATAGTAGTTTATGACAAACAAACTTGCAACTTGCAAGTAAAACTCAGGACATAAAAAAGACCAAAAATTATTCGAAATCGAAATCAGAGTTTAGGGATTTAGTCAGTGATCTTAGATTATAATCCAAAACACATATGTGAAGTATCAATCCATTCCATACAGAACTTAATGAGACAAAAAATTGCATGAAAAAACTTAAAACAGAGATGTGACGCGAACGGTGATGCCAACCCCTTTGGTGAGTAGTACAGCTCTGAATATTCTTTGAATAGTCAAGCAAAAATCAATCACTTAATCATACAGTATATATATACATTTCAACACTGTGACCTTTTTAGAATTGCAACATAAGAGGGTTTTTAGAAGAAATATAGATGTTCCATCATGCATCCATGAAGAATATGGAACATGCAAGAGCATAGGTAATAATTAAACAAAGAGAATGAGTTTTTACCCGTAAAAAGGAAGCACACAAGTACATTATTATACACTCTTTGAAGAGATGTAATGGAATGTAATATTATATTGACGACTTTCCAAAGCGCTTCTAAAAATGTATTGTTTGTTTTTTAATATGATGGACTTGGATGACCTCCTCCAATATTCACATGATGCCATTAATCACCGATTCAAAACTTGAAACAGTGGGAATGGTTTGTGAATTCTATCATTCTTAATGGGTTTGATTTACTTAAGCTTTTTATGAATGTGTTTGTCAAAGATTGATCTTTTATGAATTTGATTAGCTAGGTTAATGGAAACAATAGTTGCAACAGAGTCGGAATCATTCCTAATTGTATCAGAGGCTCGAATATCACAAAAATGTGAGACAGGTGTGGCATAACTTATGACGAAACACCACACAGGGCAAATCAACAGTTGGCAATTTCACTGTTAGTTTTTTATTATTCTAAGTGAATATCCACTATTTAAGCTTCAAAATCATAATCAAAGGAGCTTATCCAGCGTCATACCCCTCTTATTCTGTCCGTTTACAGTTTATTCTGCCCTTTAACCCTTTCCCAAACAATAACCACATTTGACCACTTTAACAGGCTTATTCTGCCCTTTAACAGGTTTTAACAACATTTGACTACTTTGTTGCAGACGACTTTAGAAAACATTGTGGGAAAAGGAAAAATTGCTCGTAACGAGCAATTTCTCCTTTTCCCACAATGTTTTCTGCCCTATCAGTAGATCATTTTACAATTTCATCACATTTTGAAATGCCGTCTGCAAACCCTTTTAATTTGGGACAGTTGAAAATTTGTTGTTTGGGAAAGGGTTAACAGGTTTTAAAGTAAAACTTACCCATGCTTTGTCTCTAAATCATGGATGGTGATGGGTTTACCAGGTCCCTTCGACCTTACGCTTATGATTTCAGGTTCATCATCATTTACAACATCCACAGGAACGGAATTACCAAACCTATCAGTAGGGACATCTTCTAAAATGGAAAGATATATGGGTTATACAGGGCTCAAGATAATTTTTGACTAGCATCAGTAGGGTACTGGTCAAAATGAAATGTAATCAGTACATACTATTTTCAATCAGTACATTTATGTTCTCCCTGTCGGCCGGCAGAATCTACTTATATAGCTGCTTTAATACTTCAAATTATAGAAAAAGTCAAATTATTGTATATTCTTACAGACTGATACATGATTTAATATGTTCATTCACACTAACTTAAGAATACATCATGTTGCATTCATTTTCCTTTATTAGAGTAATATGGGGGAATATCGGACACATGGGGTTTATCGGACGAAATGAAAACAGGTTAAAAACAACAATTTACTATTCACCATACATTGTTTTTGTTGTATTGCTATCCCTATTGATACCCCTCCTGAAGAATTCAATACAAACACTGCAATTGGTTCACTTTTGTTTGGAGTATTTTCATTGGACAATTCACCACTGTAAAAAATTACCTCCTTTCCAACCCTTCGACGAAAACAAGGCGCATGCAAATTTGAAAGGTCAAATTTTCAACTTCCGGTGAATAGTAACAAAGTTTTCTTATCACAAACAATAATTATGAACTTGACAAATTGATGACGTTCAGCACATTTTCATTCGTTTATTTATATAGATAAAGGACATATAATGAATCTGTCAGTCAAATCCTGTGTTCTTAAATGGTGTCCAATAAACCCCAATTTGGTGTCCGATTAACCCCAAGTATTGTCCGATACTACCCAACTCTACCTTGCGTTGTATTTATGATAACTATGTGCGAGGAGATTGGATTTAAACAAAATTATGAATCAAACATGTCCCGTAGGCTTTAAAGTAACAATAAAAACCGTGGATTACCAAATACCATAAGTTGCCTGTATACAGTGAGCAGTACAGACCAGAGGTGTCCGATATTCTTCCATATTACTCTATATAACTGTGAGATAAATAGGAAGAATTTGATAAAGTATCAAATCCTACCAACAGAAGGTAGGCAAATCAGGGAAGATTCTGATGAGATCATTCTGACAGAAACTGTCTTATCAGTGTTTATTCTGTTTTCAAGAGCTGAAACCACAATATGGGTAGTTTAATTGGTATGTCCAAAAAACAAACAAGAGGGCCATAATGGCCCTAGAACTGCTCACCTGAGATTACCACCTATTTGAAGAACAGTTAGAAACATTGCTATTACATTTTACACAGAGTTTCTTGTGCTTCTATGCATTGACCTTTTTTCCCCCCCATTTTACAAGTTGGACACTGTATGCGTGATGTTGGACATTAAAATGGTACATAATTCTTACAATGCGGAAACTGAATATTTGACTTTTACAGATTGTATGTACGAAGATCAGCCTGCACTTATGTCCACTGGTTGTTGCCATTTTGTGGTTATCATTTTGGCATATTTGGACATCCAAATTGATATTAATGTATTTTCTTTAAAATTCTACCATACTTGCATGTAGTGAAAACAAAAACATGTTCAAAGTTCAACGCACCCTGGTGGCCATGATTTTTGAGATATCTAAAAAAATTCAACAATCTTTATAGAAGGGCCCCTAAAGAACATTCCTGTGAAATAATTTTGAAATCTGACCAGTGGTTTTTGACAGGAAGATTTTTTTAAGATTTTTACCAAATATTGGCATGGCAGCCACTTTGGTCACATGACTAATTTTTGTTTGACAAATCTTTCTCCCCTCCAATTAGGGATGCTTCACATGATATTTCATTGAAATTGGCCCAGAGGTTTGGAAAAAAAGATGTTTGTAAAGTTATAAATTTTAGCATACATGTTTATATAGTTAAACCAAAAACGCGTTCAAAGTTCAACGCACCC
The DNA here is from genome assembly GCA_947846245.1 of Cerastoderma edule. Lineage (NCBI taxonomy): Eukaryota > Metazoa > Mollusca > Bivalvia > Cardiida > Cardiidae > Cerastoderma > Cerastoderma edule. Next base: position 30,317,500 of record OX401414.1, read on the forward strand.
TGGCGGCCATGTTTTTCGAGATATCAAGATTCTTTGAACAATTTTTAAAAAGAGGCCCCCAAAGAACATTCCTGTGAAATTATTTTGAATTCTGACCAGTGGTTTGTGACAAGAAGATTTTTTTAAATATTGGCATGGCAGAGATTTTGGTGATATGACTAATTTTTTTTTGACAAATCTTTATCCCCTCCAACTAGGGATGCTTCACATGAAATCTCATTGAAACTGGCCAAGAGGTTTGAAAAAAAAAAGATGCTTGTAAAGTTATAATTTTAGCATTCATGTATATAGTGAAAACAAAAACGAGTTCAAAGTTCAACGCAGTCTGGTGGCCATGTTTTTCGAGATATCAAAATTCTTTGAACAATTTTTAAAAAGAGGCCCCCAAAGAACATTCCTGTGAAATTATTTTGAATTCTGACCAGTGGTTTCAGACAACAGGATTTTTTAAAAATTGCAGAAATTCCCCTTTTTCATGCCACAGCAACCAAACTTCTGTATTGAATCAATTTCTTTGAACAACTTTTGAAGAGCATCGCCCAACGGACATTCCTAGATGAAGTTTGGTCAAGATTTGCTCAATGGTTAAGGAGGAGAAGATGTTTAAAGAAATTGTTGACGGCGCACGATCACAAAAGCTCACCTTGAGCACTTTGTGCTCAAATTAGCTAAAAACACTATTGGATGAAGATTTGTGAATTCCTCGAACAAAAAGAAAAGTGCATTTATCTAAAACAACCAGCAAAAGTTTTGAATCATCTAACACATTGCTCAATCCTATCATTGATAAAAAAAATGTCGGTAATGAAATATAATCTGTGTTCGAAGAGCCACAGGGACGAATACAACGCAACTTTCTTGTTTCAAACTCACCTCTATGACATTGGCCTATTTTTTTTAACAATATTTTCCAAAATCTGATCAATCATATCTCTTACGATCGCCATAAGGTATATATTTGCTGACCTTTTGACGATTCTTGAAAAACAAATCGCAGATCTTTTTCTGTGGCTTGATTGCAATATGTTGATTTGTTTTTGTTTGGTCATGCGTTAAATAATGGTTGCAGATTATAGAACAGAAAAGTAAAAACAATTTCCTTTTTGAAATAACCCTACCTGGAACAGCTATCACCATCTCCTCTGTCGAATCGGTGCTTGTTGTCCCGGACATATCTCAAGAACGTCAGTCTGTCAAAGAGAGATCATTTCATCCATTGAGATTATGGTATGTTAATTCTCATGAATGGTTCTTCAGGCCTAAAAAAAATTGTTTGTTAAGGGTAACATCTTAAAAAATCAGTAGGTCGGGAAGGTAGGGATTATTTTTTTTTTAAATTTTGAGCTTCACTTAAACGTGCATATTTCTTCTTAAAGAAAATATAGTTAAACAGTATATAGACCAGATATATACACAGACCAGCATCAATCAAAATGTATTTTCAGAAGTTGTTGAATTTATGTGCCAATAGAAGACATGCATAAACATATGTTTGTCGGATGTTCTAAGTCTATTAAATTTGCAAACTGTCCTATGGGAAATGCGCAAGAAGTTTCAAATGGACATTTTTAAAAATAAGGGCCAATTGATTTTTTCTTCAAATGGTCAAATAAAATCTTTAGGGTAGGCAGGTTTGGCTAGGTAGGGTCGGGTTACCCTAAACAAACATTTTTTGAGGCCTCACTAAAATGCAAGACACAACGGTAAATTGGTTGCAATTCTGACTTGGGTGGTTTCAAAAAAAATGAAGCAAAAGTGTGACATGAGGGGTAAAATTTAGATCTTCAAAGTTGCTCTAATTTCCTATTGTAATGAATCGGAGACATTCTGAATTTTTGAAAACTGTTGGAGGCTAAAGAATTGGAGAAAGACAACCATCTGAATTTGATACAGTTTATTTGAATTTGACTCAGTTTTTTGTGCAAAACATATATTTTTCAAATCACATTAAATAAAGTCAATGACTAGAATATAGTCTGTTATATGTTGATTTCATGATCTCATATGACTGAAAATGACAAATTCAGCAAAATGTGTAATTGTATGCATGTTTTCCTTTTCCAAAATATATTTTCTTTGCATTTTTCAACTTCAAAATTCATAATACAGCTGTAAAAGTTTGTATAAATATTTAAATACATAAAAGAGGAATGTGAAAACATATCTGTTACAAAATATAAGTAATTTCTGAAATCTCCTCCAAATTTCATCTTATTATATCAAGTCTAAAGGGCCAAAAGAGTGATCTGAACAGCAGAACAGTTTTCATCCATTTTGTTACACTTGGGACAAAAAGTGGTTCAAGGCAATTTATCTGTGAAAATTATCTGTGAAAAGTGCTAAAAAAACTCTTGCAGCAGTATTAATGAGCTCTGGGAGTTAAGAACTATCAAATTAAAAAAAATAAGGAAAAAAATCTTGAATTTTTTTTTTAAAATTAAAAAACGCACAGCTTTTTAAGAAATTAACATCAAAATAAACAACAATAAACTAGTTCAATTACAGTTTTGAATAACTTCAAAGTCCATTTTATATGATTATTGTCAAAAGCAGCTATTAAACAATTCATAAAGTGTTGTTGCGCATCTGCATTATTGAATTATAAATGCATGGTAATATGTTACACTTGGGACATAAATAGTTAAAATTATTTCTTTCGACTAGGAATGTTTATAAATCTCTTGTAACACTTAAAAATAACATGGTTAAGTTAAGGATAGATGGACATTATGACTAAATAGGTGAGATGTAAATGCCTCCATATCTTTGACAATGGTATTTACTAGATCTTCAGCTGAAATAGCTTTCTGTGTCTGTAGCCATCTTTTTGCAGTTACAATGTTTCCATCTTTGTTGGTGTAATTCTCTGGTACACATTCCCATTGGTGGTATTTAACATTCTCATCACTTGGGCATATTTCCAGAAGTGGTTGGAACAATGTTTTGATTAAGTTGGTCCCACAGCATTTACATTGCCTGTCAACGCAGGCACGGTCTGGCCTGCCAGTAAAATCACAAACTGTAATGTTTGATAATTGGCGTGTTGTCAATTAAAGTTCTGGCAATGATTTCAGCTTTGCTAGTTTGACTAATGCGTTTACCTTTTGATCGAGATTGTAGTCCTTTACACAGACACAGACTCTTCTGCAGGTAAGATCTAATACCTTGAAATTCCTGGGTATCATTTTGATAAATGTATTGAATTTCCTGTCAAAATTGGGAAATTCCTTTATAAATTTCTTATAAAGCTGTAGCTTTGAGCACAGTAGATGCCTTTTTGCAACAGGTGTTCCATTAACATTTACAGTGTCCTTTTTATTAGGCATGACCCTAGAGTTTTCTTCCAGAAATGTATCTATTTCCGTTTTCCAGGAAGCTTTGTACTGTGCAGACTTGGATAGTCTTTTCTTCTGTTTTTGTTGTCTTCTTTGGTATTGTTTGTGGCTTTTGTTTTCTGTCCAAATGCTGGACATTTTTGAAAATGCTAGCTGCTTTTTCACTTTTTCATTGTCTTTCTTCGGACGACCAACTTTATTTACACCAACTATTGAATCAATTGCATCTAATTTGTCACCAGTTTCAACAACATTCAACATGGATTTTCTTCTTGGGGTTGCATTTTTGATGATGTGAGAAATTGTCTCCGCCCATTTTTCTGGTTCTTTTGGCAGTGCTTTTCTTGCACGTTCAGCCTGCTTTCTAGTATTTGCTGCTTTGCGGACATAACAGGGTGTTCTCTTAATTGGTTTTTGGGCTTCAGATTGTTTCTTCTTTTCAGCTTTCTTCTTTCTTAGCCGCTGTTGCTGTTTTCGTAGTGCTTCTTTGGCCTTAATCTCTATATCATACTCAGGATTAACCTTTTTCAGATCTTTCACCTTTTGTCTATACATTTTATTTTCATTTACTTTCTTCAGCTTAATCTGTTTGAGTTTATCAATCAAACTGGGGTCACTTTTTAATTTTTTTCTATACTTTCTAACTCTGGCAGTAGATGGTGCCACCTGTTCCTGCTGCTCTACTATTTTTTTAGGAGTTCTCAGTGTTCTCCGTTTAAATGGGAGTTTTACAATAAGCTTTTCCATTGTGCTTTAGTTCAGTTCAAATAATTTCCTGCAAAATATTATTTTGTTAATATCATGCAATATTAAGATTTAAGTGTCCCGAGTGTAACATTTATTGACATTTTAAATAGAGTGTAAATGATATTTATGATATGGTTCAGAATAAAAATAAAGTTGCCATTATATTGCTCAAACATTCATCTTATAATATGATTTACATTTTAATGGTAGTTCTTCATTTACCAAAAAATATAACTGACCATTTTGATAACAACAGCAATTTTTACTGTTTTTAATAAATTTCTTACTCACATGTACTGGATTCCCCTGTATAACTCATTAAATTAGTACATAAGTATGTATACTTTACATCTAAACTACATACAATGTGTATTGATTATTTTTGTGGAACTGGCATGTGTCAATCAAAAGTGTCAAAATTGTGTTACACTTGGGACATCACTTATGTCTATGCCTGAAATTAACATGTTTGACTATCTGCTCTTGACTACTCTTGTTGAACAGCTGCTGTCGTGTTTGTTTGAAAAATGATGTAAAATACAGTATAAGACAGAGAATATGAAAGTGGCATGCATTAAGGAAAAAATGTTTCACTCGGGACATTTCTGGGTGCTTTCACAAATACCTGTCTAGATAAATAGAAATTGTCTAATTTTCAATAAGGTTTCATGTGAAAGTAAGAGAGGTAATCTCTTTATCAAAATGTTAAAGCACTGTGGCTGTATTTTCATTTCAGAACATTAGACAGAACTTCATTTTTTAAGTTTATAAATTTCGAGAAACAAAAAAATCGGATGATGTGTTGTTAATAAGGGATCTTAAGGTCATAAAATAACTTAAATGCTACCTATATGCCTGATAAAATATAGCGGTAATGATAAATAGTTCACAGGGGAAAGGCTTTTTTAAATGAACAAAGAATTCCAACAAATATTTTCATTTGAATTTAATGATAAAGTTTAAATGTCACACAAAATGTGTTACACTCGGGACATTTTGAGCAACATTTTGAGTAATATCTTCTAAACTAATAGTACTACAGAAGAAAAATTTGGCAACAGTGTCAGCAACAATAAAACACACAATTTGACAGGAAAGTTCTGTCTTGGAGATTAATGGTATTCAAATAATATGTAAGATAAGAAAAAGCTTCATTTTTTTTGAAACCACCCACTTATATTATACCCTAAATAACAAGAGGTAAGTAAATATCTTTCTTGAATGTGTACTCATCATCGGTACAACTAAACAGCAGATATGGCCCATATCCGCGGATATGGAAATCGGTCTGCGGATATGACTTTTATATTTCAAATAATTAACTTAAGCGTGATATATTTCTTTACTATGCCTTGTATTTATTATTTGAGATATATCTTTAACAATAATAAACAAAATACATTTTATTTTCACATATATCTTTTAGTATATTCGAGTTACATTGTAATTTTTCCATATCCGCGTATATATTGGTCTACGGATATGACATCTAATTTCTAAGTAATAAACATAAGAGGGGTGTTTTTCTTTAATGCACCTTGTTTTATAATTTGATATATATTTTTAGCAATGACTAATGAATAACACACATCTTGTTGTCATTTGTAACTATTACTGTATTCAGTTATGTTGTAGTTGTTTTACCATATCCGCTGTAATAGATCAACTAAAACAGCATCAAAGTATCAAAATTTCTTCTTACGTACATCTAAGGATGATATTTATACATATATATACTATTTTGAGTAAATATTGTTTGAAAATTTGCCATACTTAATGATTAATTTCCAAAATAAATGTCATATCCGCAGACCGATTTCCATATACGGGGATATGAGCCATATCTGCTGAGAAAGATCAACTAAAACAGCAACAAAGTATCAAATTTCTTCAAAAGTATATCATGGATGTCAATTAATACTTATTTATTATTCTAAATGATTATTGTATTGAAAATTACCATACCAATTGTTTTATATTACAAATAAATTTCATATCCGCAGACCGATTTCCATACATACGGGGATATGGGCCATATCCGCTGAGAAAGATCAACTAAAACAGCAACAAAGTATCGAATTTTTTCAAAAGTATACCTTGGGTGTCAGTTAATTTCTATTTATAGTTCTGAATGATTATTGTATATACATGGAAAATTACCATACCAAACGTTTTATATTACAAATAAATTTCATATCCGCAGACCGATTACCATATACGCAGACCAATTACCATATACGCATCCATATCCGCTGTGTAAAATCAACTAAAACAGCAACAAAGTATCCAATGCTTCGAAAGTATAACAAAAGGTGTCATTTAGTACCTATTTACTATTCTGAATAGTTATTGTATTGAAATTTACCATACTTAATGTTTTATCCTAGAAATTAAAGTCGTATCCGCAGACCGTTTTCCATATCCGCGGATATGGGTCATATCCACTTGTTTAGCTATACCCTTATCATTACCACTATAAAATACTTAATACAAATAATAGACAGAAGATGGTGTTTATTCTGTCAATTCAGCATGTATAAAATTTGCTCGAAAACAATTATCTCGAGATTGGGTTTTGTAACTTTTTAAACAATTGTCTTCTAATGCAATAATGAAAACAAACATTTCTAAACTAACATACGACTAGATTATTGACAGCTTCCTATCCCTGTGTATAACTGTATAGAAAAGATATAGAGCATTTGTATTGCAGGTAATGCAAACCGTTTAAATGGGTTTATTTTGTAAACAGTGAGCTTAACTTGGAATAAGGGACTTGTGCTTTTTCAAGAAATCATCATCATGTTGGTCTTTGGGAGCATTTAACCGCTCTTGTCATGTAACGTTAGTAAGGTGTGCAAGAAGGAATTCCTGTTTTTATTTACAAACCGTAAGCTCCTGACACATTAAGCATTTGGGAAATACCGTGATATAAATAGACTTGATCTTCCTATAATTGCAGTTTTCATTGATCACACAATCTAAAGATTAAATAAAGATTCAAAAGTGATGCTTCCATTCCAAATGGTCTGTTTTCTTTTACACATTCTTTAAAAAAGTTGACATTGACCACATTGTGTAGCAAGCACATGTCAGCACTTCAGGAGAGGAAGGGCAATGCTTTCTTAACCAGAGGATGAACGCAGTCAAACATCCAGGTGATGTATACTTGACATTTTTTCCATAAATGTTCAGTACCAGAAAATGGACCCATTCCCATTCAATTACATGATTTTTTTTTCAAAATTTCCAAATAAAAAATCCTCAAAATGATTTGTAAAGTAATTCAATGAATCGAAAAAAGCAGACAAAAAAGATGAGAAAGCAATGATTGTGGGTGTGAACGTAATCACACAATTTGAATGGACAATAAGAACATGGAGGAGTCCCGGCAGAGCGAATGAAGTCCATCGTTGTATAGTCCCATAGATCTAGTGAATAGATGTCTAACTCGGATGATTTGACTGCTTGCTACTCCGAGTATCTTTCCTTAACAAAATTAAGCAGATATTTATGGTTTAGGAAAGCAGACGACATCAAAAACAATTTTTAGAAGATAACCTTGCATTCTAAGGGTTAAATTATGAAAATTAAGCATTGCTGAATCCACCTAGGATGAACAGGCATAGGCGTAGGAGCGTTTTCAACATTGGGGGGGCCAACTTCAGATGAGGACCTGTCTAAGAATAAATGTTCCTTAACTTTTTCATGACTTTTCATGCATGTACAAATTCAATAACATTATAAGAATTAAAAGAAAGCGTATTAAAAGATGTATCTTTAATAAAAAAAAAAAAAAAAAAAAAAGGATATGCCAGGTCTCGATCTCACGCGGAAATCAATTGTATTGAACTAGATAAAAAGTTGCAGCGACCAGACTGTCACAGCCACGGATCCAACTAAGATTTACCAAACAATTGAAGATAATATAGAGTCTGACACCTTTTAAAGAACATGTTTTACACCACTGTTTCCGTCGATCAAAACTTCCCGGGTATTTTAGCGAGCTGAGTTTTCATTGGATAAACCCGATGTGTTCAGATTGCCATTTGCGATGACGACAAAAAGATTTTGGTTATTGTTCGTAACAAAAGGCGAATTGGTATTACATAGAGCACAAAAATACACATTTATTTTTATTCTGCTGTTAAATTTCGTTTCTTTCATTTTTCTATACAAATATCTTCATTTGCCACTGTGAATATTGGGGGGGGCCAAAGTATACTCTGGCCCCCCCAGTCTGGATATTGGGGGGGCCGGGCCCCCCTGGCCCCCCCTGCTCCTACGCCTATGACAGGACTGAATGAGCTGGCTTTAACCCTTTACCGAACGCCAAATTCTCGACTGTCCCAAATTGAAAGAGTTTGCAGACGATATTTCAAAATGTGATAAAGTTGGAAAATAATCTTCTGATAGGGCAGAAAACATTGTGGAAAAAGGAGAAATTGCTCTTTAAGAGATATATCTCCTTTTCCCACAATGTTTTCCAGAGTCGTCTGCAACAAAGTGGTTAAATGTCATTATTGTTTGGTAATGGGTTAAACCCAAAAATCAATTATACAATATGGAAAAGTTCACATCTATTTTGATCTTTCGAAAATTCAACGTTTAGATTGCCCCCATCAGAAGATAAAAAGCGATCTTCATGTCAAATTATTTTGACTGGCCCCAGAAGTTAATGACAACCCTGTCTTCAAGACCAATTTCTAATTTTTGGTAAGTAAGAATTTAAAAAACGATGTCATCAAAACATTCTAACATTATTTCTATATCAAAATAGCATCGAATTAAACGAGTCATCTTGACAAAATTTGTTAATGATAGTTTCAAGGAAATAATAACAAATATGATAGATAGTAAGACGCCAGTAGTCTAGCGGGCGTTGTCCGAGCCGCAGAAAAGAAACACGGTATTCAAAGTTTTGGGATACATTGAGAGATTGGTACCACTATACACACCGTCTCAGTACAACATTTTTGGATGGGAAAGGAAACCTTTGAGGTAGATATAGTTATTATTCACACGCTTTAATCTTTTATTCTAATAAGCTTTTTGAAGACATCCCATTACATATGTGTTATTCTTACAAGCAGTGACTTACCGGAAATAAACAGATTGTTTACCTTCCGGTGGATGAACAAGGAAACATAAACAGCGATGAACTATTCTGTGTTTTAGCAAACCACCGTCCTGTTTACATAACCTTTTTAACTTTTATACTTTAGCTCTAACATATTTCATATTAATGTGACATATTCATGATAAAATGGCAGTTGTCTACAATTACAATTAGACAGAAAGGGAATGATGAATTTTCCGGACTATGGTCGCCCTGATATTATAGGCTTGCAATTCATCTAACAAAGCCGTTTTAAGTCTTCGGTTTCCGATCAAATTAAACAAAAAAAAGCAGCAATTAATGTCGGGGAAACGCCCGTCACCCATCCATAATTCAAGATTAGTTTGGTATAAGGTGAACAATTTGTCTCATTTATTTGATATCATTTCTTGTTTGGTGGTTCTTAACAATACATCACTCTCATTTGAAAAGCCCAGCTCTATTTTGGAATCAACAAGATGCTTCCCAATTCTTCGACAGTAGGTCTATCACTTGGCCATAGGTATAGTGAGCATTTCATTTGTCTCTTTTATACATATATATAGTCAATTCCCCTAATCTTGTGGTATCCCTAATTCCGTGGTATTTGCATAATGTCATACTGCTTCCATAAAGTAACACCAACCTGAACTACTTTCGCAGCCCAATGTAAGAACTCCAAAGAAGCAAGAATGAATTTTTTCTGGTATAAAACCAATTCAATCCAATAAAATTCTCCTCATATTACAGAGAGCTCCGAAAATCCCGATATTTTCACACTTTTTACTCAAATCTAAGACCCTAAACAAATCCTTTCACACTGTTGAGTTCATCTGCAATTCTCCACCATTCTTGGGTCAGACACGACCACATTGTTTCAGGATTCGTTCCTAGTATATTTCACCCTAATTATTTTGGACTGATACTTAAAAAATTGTGTTTGATGTGAATACCACGGAATTAGGGCAAGACCTAAAAAATGCAAATGGCTGCCAGTGACCCAATTAATTCACGTTACGTAGATCATTTATGTGCTCCATTTAAAAATAATGATGAGAAGATCGTAAATTAGGAATGAAATATGTTAGGAAGGCTGACAGCTAAGTCCTCCCCTTCCTTTCTGTTACTCATGTAACCATTAAGTACCACGGAATTAGGATACACCAGTATATGTAAATCTTATGGTTGCTTTTTATTTCAGAGCCAGTGCCAAGAAGTTTGCCCCGGTCTTAATTTGCTTATTCCTTGTGATAAGAATTATTTCAAACAGCTATCGTCGCTCATTAGAAGATCCCGGTCCCTTATCTTGATAAAACCCTATCGTACTTACAATCAAAGAGGCTGCTTTTTCTTCTTTTCAACACTTTTGACACAAGTCGCATGAAAGATTAGATCTAATTAAATGTCCCGTATGTCGATTGAGTAGGTGTCGCCTCGGTAGGGCAGAGTGTATTCCCCGGCCATACTAGACAAACAATCGTATCTACTCGGCAATCCCCGTAACAAGTCGGTAGATTATACCTCGTAGGCAGTACATGAATACACCAGAAATCCTGGGGTAATTCGCCTTATTTCCGGCGGATAACACAAAATACACACAGTCACTAAATATGTATTTTGAATACACACAAATTGGTTATATATCACAATTGAATGGGCTTTTTACCCTTTTCATTAAAGATGATCATATCAACACATCTTTGTTTCATATTTTGTCAATCGGCTCTTTTCGGCAATCCCCGGCTTGTTACGGGGATTGCCGAGTAGATACGATTGGCCCTTCGTTGCTGACCTACTTTCAAAAATGGCTCCCCATTACCTCCGAGGTTATTTTAAGAAATGGCCGAGGTGTTCCGAATGACTAGACAAAGAACAAAAAGAGACCACAAACACGGCCATAGCATCTAAATCCTTTATTTCTCGCAAGATTTTCTTCGGACTAGTTTTGAATCAAAGATGGAATCCTAAAGTTTATTATGATAAAAAATAATTATTCAATACTTTATATTTTTAGAGATATGACGTATTAAAAATGCCTCAATTTTGTTGAACTTCTGAAAATGACGTCGTAAAACCCGGCCATCACGGCCGTACCGTAATTTTTTTTGTTTCTCATTTGATTTTATCAAAAGTTTTACCATAATAAAGTTGACATTTTTTCCTTTAAAATGATATATTGACAAGTTGTTTTGAACGTGTATTCTTATCGCCTTACTTTGGTGAAAAACACGAATTTTATGATAAATTCTTACCCCAACGTTGCGATTACCGCTCTACAAATCTATATCAAATAATCTATTTTATAAACTCAGAATTAACATGAAACTTGTATCATTGCTAAGGTGGTGTCCTTTGCTATTATCTGATATAAACAATTATTTCATCAAGCCCGAACTTGGTAACTTTTAAATCATTTTTTTATGACTCAATTTTGTTGAACTTCTGAAAATGACTTCGTAAATGCCGGCCATCACGGCCATACCGTAAAACCTTTTTGTTTCTCTTTTCATTTCAATAGAGGTTTTACTATTAGAAAGGTGACATTTTTTCCTTTAAAATGATATAGCGATATGTTGCTTTTGAACGTGTATTCTTATATCCTTACTTCTGTGAAAAACACGCATTTTGCAATAAATTCTTACCCCGACGTTGCGCTTACCGCCTAACGCCGTCTTATTAATATATATATATCAATACCATCAGAACAGGATAAAACATATACTATGTTCAAGATATTGTTTCTAGCTTCTATTTGGTATAAATTGTTTTTCAATCAAACACACAATCGTTGATAAATTGATACTTGAATAACACCATACGTTTTGTTAAATCTCAAAACGAAGTCACAAATATCATGATACATGGTCACGCCATTTACTTGGATAATACACAATATAGTCCAATCAAACTTATATCATAAGTAAGCAGAAGCTCACGGCTAAATAATGATTTTTAATTCATTATTATCCGTCTTAAGTAAGATAAGATGTCAAACGGTGAAAAACTAAAAGAAATACACCGGAAATTGTATTGAAGTTGTGATGTCTTGCCTTCACATCCATGTTGATTCATATTTAAGTTTTTGTCAAATTTCCACGAGACTTATATCATCAAAAAGTTTTATTAAACAGCTCGACATTGTTACTTTTTTAAAATTCAATAGCCGATGCAGCAAAGTAAAAAATCTATTCGTTGAACACTCTTGATTTCCTGATCAAAAACCCATTTGACGTTACTGATGCCGGCATGCACAATTATTTCAATATACATTTAAATCTTCACCAGATATGCAATAACTTAAATCAACCAATAGCATAATTATAAACCTCTGTCCGTATGTTAAAATATGTGTGTAAACGGCAATGTATTAGAAGAAATATAACTGATCGAAAAATTCGAACTTTTTTTTGTCTAAAATCGAAATGACGTTGCGAATACTCGTAAGGTCCGTTCTGTGTATTCGTTTATGAGGGATTTTTTTTTATACAATCATAAGCAGGTATGGCAAGCACAATAACAATGTTATAGATTTAATATGTAAGGAACTTGTCGTTGAGACAAAATCTAAATATTGTGTAGAAAGCGAAATTGCCATTAAAAATAAAAACCTATAGGCCACGTACAGTCAAGCCGATGTAATTTTTAATTAGTCGTAGTTTGCACGAATTTAACCACTTATAAGCTGAATTGTAAACCGTACAAATATTAACTTGATGTTTTGAATATGGGCCCACGCGAGCATGACCTTTATTGTAGTACTTTTTGTAATGGATGCAAAATCTATCGCAAAACCCACATCCTTACTAAGATTAATAACAGAGCGCAAGAATGACATACGTTTCCTTTTATTCGGATATATAGAGAATAGATGGTTGGTGTCGTGAATCGGAAATATTATCGGGCAAGGCGTAGGAATATTATCCGGTGAGCCGAAGGCGAAACGGATAATATTCCGATGCCGAGCCCGATAACTTTTCCTATTCAAAGACACCAATCATCTATTCTATTTATCCTGTTACCTTTATCTATTCTTTCAAACAAACAAAATGTAAATAAAACACGAGAAAAATGGAAAAAATAAGTAGAGAATGATGTAAACATGACGTCATATCGTTCTTATGACGTCATGATTAGTCGCGTGCATGTATTATATGGTTAGTGCCGGATATCACAAATGTTATACGGCACCTAGTTATCTGTCCCGAAATGGCACTAGTGACAGGATAAATAACAGAGTCGATCCTTTATAGGGGTGGGTCTTAAGAATTAAGAATTGTTACAAATGAAATCTAATCCCTAGGTATGTTTTCTATTAGGATATGACCAAACCTAATGTTGTGAGAAATTGTTGCCGGGCCCAACTGCCATACCTTGTATATTTTGTATTTTTTCAATATACTGTAGGAATTATGGCAATCAAACGTGTTTTAAGTAAGGTAATGCATGTAATGCATGGCGTTGCGAATTTTGCTCGATTCGGTACTGCAAACTTTTTTCCCATTCGCTATCCAAATATTATTCCATCTTAATATAACGTGTCAAAAATTATCGAGAACATGTAAGGTAACGCAAATTAAAATGGAATACTTATTTAGAACTAATCATCTCATTTATACAGTTTAGGATATGTGCTTCATCTGCTTCTGTCTTTTACAAATATTTATTTATAAGCTATTTGACGAAACTTAAAAAAAAAAAAATGTAACTAAAGGGCTTATATTTCAGTTTATTTTAACGATGATATTTTCAAAAAGGTCACAAAGTCAGATGACCGAAGCTATAACTGCTACATGTGGATCATCCAGGCTACAAAGCCACTGACTGTACAACTTTATACAACTGTCGATTTTGAACAAATCGATGAAAATCCCCAATCTGAACACATCGGGTTTATCCAATGAAAACACCTATGAAATAATAGGGATGACGCCATATTGTTTCCCGCGAGAATGACGTCACTTTCGTTTTTATTGAGGAAACAACTATACATGTCACAACAACAAGTTCGCCATTTGGTATGAGCTACTGATAAAAAAATGATATAAAAGGATGTCCAACACTTCCATACACATTGAACTACTTAACATGCACGCTTAGAAAATGTGTTAATTGCCGGATGCCGATTTGCCCGAAAAAATGTAACCTTACACTTATATCCGAGGTGTATTTCACAGCTCACGGAAATACCCGAGTAGTTCCAGTTGGAAAATCCCGTGCCATGCTAGAACCAACCGAAATTTTCGATTTTTGTACATTTTCTATTGAGGGCAATTAAGATTACATTGCGTTAAATATAACGCATATTGTCACCATAGATCAAACAAATGTTGTGGAGAATCTCAACTGTCTCAAATAGACAAATAAGATGGAGACTAGTTCGTCGTACAGCTGTGAAGAGCATTGAATTATACACGTGCCTGCTCCAGTTTACGCGGGGAAAAAGTTCGCGGAGCGGAGTTTAACGCGTGAATCGAAGACGAGTGCAATACTTCACCTTCTTCACAACATGATATTCGCAGGGATATCTGTTAAATTTCACTTCCAAACATTTTATTCTGGGCGGTTGGAAAAGGTGAAATTTTAATTGCCACGTTCTAATGACGTATTTATTTTCGAATTTAGAATTGGAAATGGCGGGAATATCCCGCAATAACTTGTAAACTTTATTTCGTATTTTTGACGGATTTAATTAACTCGATGCTTTTAACGGATGTTTTCGTGAGAAATTTCTTTTACAAATCGAATAAGTTGGTCAATGATTAAATCATTCATATCGTTACTGCGGACGTACAACACTGAACATGATGCGTGACTAATAATAAAAAAAGTCAATTTTCTTATTTAGAGTCTGAAACTGGAATTACATTTTACCAATGGATTCGAGCAAACAAAACATACTTTATTGCTTGTCCGTCTGTCTTATGAAAATACATAGGTATAGGAGCTGGGGGCGCAGGGGGGCCCGGCCCCCCAATATCCAGACCGGGGGCCAGAGAATACTTTGCCCCTCCCCCCCCCCAATATTCACAATGACAAATGAAGATATTTGTAAAAGAAAACTGAAAGAAACCAAATTTGACAGCAGAATAGAAATAAATGTGTATTTTTGTGCTTTATCTTATACCAATTCATATTTTGTTACGAATGATAACCAAAACCTTTTTGACGTCATCATCGCAACTGGCAATTAGAACACATCGGGTTTATCCAATGAAAACTCAGCTCACAAAAATACCCGGGAAGAATTGATTGACGAAAACAGTGGTGTAAAACGTGTTCTAAGGAGTTAGACTCAATATTGTCTTCAGTTATTAGCTAAAGCTTGAAGAATAATTCAATTCTTTGACTATTCAAAATTGTTGAATCCGTGGCTGTGACAGCCTGGTCGCTGCCAGTTTTTGTTTAGATCAATACATTTGATTTCCGCGTGATATCGAGACCTGGCATATCCTTTTTTATTTCTTTTTTTTCTATTTATTTAAGATACACATTTTCGTACCCTTTCTTTTAATTCTTATAATGTTATTGAATTTGTAAATGCTTAATATTCATGAAAAAGTTTAGGAACATTTATTATTAGACCGGTTCTCATCTGAAGTTGCACCGACCCCCTCCCCCTCCGCCGAATGTTGAAAACGCTCCCTACGCCTATGAAACAATAATGTACAAAATCGCGAAAAACGCAGATTTTCATGGAATTGGTTTGGGCCTTTTTATATATTAAAAATGTTGTTGAATCTATAATACTGCAGAAATCGGCTTGGAATTTACGTTTGATAAAACATTAGAGCGTGCGGTTTAAAGGCATAATTGCGCTCATTAACACTTAAAATGTGAAAGATTCAGATTAATTGAAACTAACTCAAAAGAACTTTAAATTCCCTTTAACAGAGGAATTGAGACTGTAACACGTTCACATGATGCTTTTAAAAGAGTGAATAGTATAAGGTTTGTTTACAATTTGTTTACATAGAGACAGACGAACATGTAGGTCTATGCAACTTGTTTTCCTCAATTTTCCAATATATTGGCTACAATTTAAGATAAAAACATAGGTTGTATTGAGCATACTGATTTTCTTGTAACTGTTTTCCGACCCGTGAATCCATATTTTTGGGTATTTTGAGCAAGTGGGAAGAGAATATTGACTGGCAATGGGTTCAATTTTTTATGGAAACATATTGTAATTAAAGCCCATGGAGTGAGCTATCAGAATATGAAAAAAAGTTGTACAGTTTGCAATATTAATGAATTTACAGCCAGGGAAAGTTAGACTTTGTTGGTACTTGGACCGCATTTTTAAGGCGTTTCAGACTGGTTTTTGGACGAACGTACAGACGGACGAACTGATATAGGATACAGTTGATATAGGATACAGTTGAGACACGAAAAAGAAATAAAGTTATTCATAAAGCAGAAAATTCAAAGTTGTATTGAAGGAAAGTTTGCATACATGCATTACTAATAATTTGATAACACTTACACTTTGAAAAAAAAAAGAAAAAAAAAGGGAAACGAACGATCTAAACATTAAGATACCTAGGTAGGCAGGATAGATGGGTTTACTTTAAGAACAGCTTGGGAATTCTAAGCGGTGAATTGTTTTCTTATGATTTTTTTCGTGGAGATTTAAAGAAATTGTGATATTTTGTGTCACTTGAAGAGGGATGGGAAATTGAACTCGCAATGTTTTAAAACTTTTGATGGGATTGTTTCAAACTTATTAAATGTTTAGATTAGGCAATGGACAATTATAATCTGAAAAAGACATTTGGAATTTTGCGTTAGTTTGGATTCAATGGGTGTTTGAAAATATGCAAAATTGGACGTAAATTGCAAAAGTGTTACAAAAGCTAAAAAAGCTTTCACTAAAACTTCTTTTTTTATTAAGTTTTCTTTGAACGGTAGCATTTAATCTAAACGCCTCTATGTTCATAAATGAAACTAACCTTTCGAACACCGACGCAATATGTCGCCCAACTGTTGTTGTTATATGTACCCCAAATGTCGACTTTTTAGAATAGATCTAACTTTGAGTTTAATTAAGCTTAAATGTATTCATTTTACATAGACTGCGCAACGAGTTTCTACAAATCAAATTAATCTCTTTCGCTCTGCTTCCTGTATACATACCGGTACTGACGCCGAATATGGAACAATGAGAAGCTGCAGACGCCGCTTCTCGTTGGATTCGAATCTATTCGACCATTCATGCAAATCTCACGAGCACTGTCCTCCAAATCGACGTATTGGTAGTGGAATTGCAAGTTAATACATCTGTGGGGTAGTTATCAAACAAGCATTGAGAGTGTAAAATTTGTTTCATGGAAAGAGTGATGAATGTATTGTCGGATGGAAGAATACAGAGAGTAGAATCAAACATGAAAGGAATTCGTTAAGGAATAAAACTGGAAGCCAAAGGTTAACATCATATCAAGCATATCAATTTCCCGTATAATGTTTTTGGAAAAAGATGAATTACTAAATGGTGTATAGAAACATGAGTTTTAATCAAAAGTAAATTAAATGAGTATATGAACCTTTTATGATAAAAAGAATAAACAGTCTCGATTGAATGCTATCTAGTCAAGTGAATTGTCGGAACCTTTTATTTATGTATAAAACCTGATCCAGTTTGCTAAGTCCTTCTCTTCAGCGACCACTTCTTATGTTCGACCCAAAACCTGGTCCTTCACCCATATTTCTCCTTTAAAACCTCTTCAAACCCCAAAATCGCTATCGGCTTTTTTACGATTAGTTACTCTTAAACTTCGGTTAGAAACGTATCTTTATCAATAAAATATTTATGGTATACGATTCATTATAAAATCATCATAAGTGAAAGACATATTGAGAAGTCAACCAAAGGTTGGCATTTCCAGCAAAGTACCCTAAAGGGTACATATACGCTTTTCAAAATCCCGATTTCTAGACTGCCTAGAGTGCGTTTCTTATGATTTGTTTTCATACTCACAGGTTATATGTTGTTGCAAATAGGCATTTTGATCAGAAATGAACGACAAATTTGTGATGCGAAATTTCCGATAAGGGTTCGAAATTTGGTCAACAATCATTAGCCTAGGTAGATGGCGTATAGTGCAAACTAAGGATGCAATACAAACCGCATTTGAAAAGGCTAGTGTCCAACCTTAATGCATGATTAGGAACGCAGTCTGTTAGATGGAAATACTATAATTTTACAATACTACCAATTAAATGTTATAATCAATGATATGTTTACTGGCTGACCCGATATAACTTGAATAACGTTGAAAATGGCGTTCAACTTCTGTCAACCGTTACATACGTACTTCATTGTTTCATACGTTTATGTTTTATATGCTTATTTGTTTGGGTATGCCTGTATATGTTATGCACGTCCTACTTTTTTGGTCTTCTCCCTTCTTTTTATTACATACTAAGCTTGTATTCTCTCATGTTTGTATGTTGTTTGTTTTCATTTTAAATCTGCTGTTAACTCGTCATTCTGTCGTAGAATGTGGATTATATCGATTTTTGTGTGTTAATCATACCGGTTGTTGTCGGGATGATTCAATATAAAGATTATTCTTAACTTTCTGATGGGCAATGTTGAAGATGTTTTCCGTTAACATAACACAATTCCTGATTAGTATAATAACAGTTGGACTGATATCATGTGTCACATATAACATTACATTATAAGTTATTCTTTATTGCAAAACCAGTTACAGTGTATAGTAATTTTCATATAATACAAATATTCCATAACAAAGAACATATAAGAGAACATATAAAAGCATAGATGTTAGCTGAAGAACAAAAATAGTTAGGAAGCGAATTTATACTAATGATTCATTATCATAAGACATTAACTTCCTTTGAAAATGAATTACTAGTGTTAGTTGTTTTGTTTATTTGCAAAGAAGATGAATTTTGCCAATTTATTCAATATGATAGGAGATGACAAAGTCATATTACGACATGTGAACAACGACAACTAAAGAACTTTTCATACTATTTCTGTCACAAACAATGAAGATTGATTAATATGGAATTGGGACAGGGCCACATTTGTCAATACAAGATTGCTCTTTCCATGGGTGAAAGTTGAAAATTTTCAAAAACCTGAAATCTGTAGTTCATTATCCTGAAAAGGCATGTTTGCTATAGCATTATATACGGACAAATAGTCTCAAAAACCTGAAATTCAGGAACAATCCTGAAAACTTTCACCCATGTCTTTCTCACTCTACACAGGCATAGATGTTTGTCAACAACAGAAAAAATTACTATCTGATACAATTGTTGTTCTTCATGTCCTTGAATCAAGTGCTTAAAAACGTATAAATGTGGGCAATACTATGTGTATAACATTACAGTTATCATCGCATTGGCAGTATTTCCTTAATGTCTGGGTAATTTGACAAAGGAGAAATTTACTAAAATTTTCATATATGATTATATAAGGAATCTGCAACATAAACACGGACCACAACTCAGTCAGAAAATCGGACACCTTAATCATGGTGGCATATGTGAAATTGACCAAAATTCTCAATACTACACACTTCCTGTTATAGCCCTTGCTGGGATTTGAACCCAGACCTCTTTCCATGCGTAATACAACGAATAGGGAAGTGTTCGTCCAAGGAACTACAAGGGCAATATGTGTGGAAATGTAACATTGAGAACCACACCCAAAACACAGACCGATCTGCAGCTTTAAGTCCCAATGGCATTTTTTTCTACAAGTACTATCAGACCTTACTCCATGCTGAAACTGTGGTAAAACGAAATATCTACGTCTGTATCATTGAAACAAAGTCAGACCCTTCAATGGTACAATTTGCAAATTCTTTTTGAATAACATCATCATGAACAATTGTTTAACCATCCAAGAACCTATGGTTTAGCAAGCAATATTCGTGTAGGAATTCTATACATGTATACATATACGATGTCACGATGTTCCAGGACAGCTCATCTGCTTGCTATTGAAAATAAGCAGAAGTGATAATTTATATAAACCATTAATGATGCAACAGGCAGTCATTTATCCAGTTCTAAACAGATATATTGAAAGATTTACTGAAATAAATGCAACAATGGTACCAATTTTCAATTTGATACTTGAATCTGATGCCATGTGCTGTAACAATTAGAAACTGTGGTAAACAATAACTAATTCTGTTGTTTGTAGCTTAATCTTAAAAATGGCAAAATCAGACAATGCAAAAGTTTGTGGTGGATTATTCAGTAAAAATGTTAAAAAATTTCTTAAGAGAAAAACAGTAAGTTCTTAATCTGTTCACTCTTATTTGAGTGAACAGAATGTTCACTCTTTTTGGGTTTAACAGAATGTTTCTAACTTCTAAACATTCTTTGATGTAAACTGAGAAGTATCAATGTTGTTAGCCACAATTACCTTAAAAAGGTAACTGTTCCCAGCTCTTGCCACGAGGAGGCCACCTATCAAAGAGCCAAATTTTGAATTTTGATAATAAATCAAAAAGGTCTCCAAAAGTGACATTGAAACAAAACAAAAAGCACTTAGTTATAGAAGTCACATGTAGTAGCAGACAATAGGGTGAGGCTGATATAAACATTGCAGACAAAACTGAAATATATTGTTGGTAGTAGCAGACATAAGTGTTAGGCTGATACAAGAGGGCCATAATGGCCCTAGAACTGCTCACCTGAGATTCCACCTATTTAAAGAATAGTTAGAAACATTGCTTTTAACTTTTACACAGAGTTTCTTGTGCCTCTATGCATTGACCTATTTTTCATTCCAATTTTACAAGTTTTACACTATATGCTTGATGTGGGACATTAAAATGGTACATAATGCTTACAATGCGGAAACAAAATATCTTACTTTTACAGATTGTGTATGCACAAAAATCAGCCTGTACTTTTGTCCAGTATGATCTATTGTTCCCATTTTGTTGTTACCATTTTGGCATATTTGGACATCCAAATTGATATTGATGTATTTTGTTAGAAATTCTACAATACAAGTATATAGTGGAAATGCAAACAGGTTCAATTTTCAACGGCCCCTGGTGGCCATGTTTTTCAAGATATAAAAATTCATGTTTTTATAAAATATGTTTATTTAGTTATAAATTTTACCATAAATGTATATAGTGAAAAAAAAAACAACACAAAGTTCAACGCACCCTGGTGGCCATGTTTTTCAAGATATCTATATTTCTTTAACATTCTTTATAGAAGGGGCTCAAATGAACATTCCTGTGGAATTATTTTGAAATCTGACCAGTGGTTTGTGATAAGAAGATTTCTTTAAGGTTTTTACCAAATATGGGCATGGCAGCTATTTAAGTCACATGACGGATTTTTTTTGACAAATCTTTATTCCCTTCAACTAGGGATGCTTCACGAGATATCTCATTGGAATTGGCCCAGAGGTTTGGAAAAAAAAAGATATTTGTAAAGTTATAAATTTTAGCATGTATATAGTGAAAACAAAAACGCGTTCAAAGTTCAACACAGCCTAGTGGCCATATTTTTCGAGATATCAAACTTCTTTGAACAAGTTTTGAAAAGAGCCCCCTAAAGAACAATCCTTTGAAATTATTTAAAATTCTGACCAGTGGTTTAAGACAAGAATTTTTTTTTAAAAATTGCATAAATTCCCCTTTTTTCATGCCAGGGCAACCAAAGTTCTGCATGGAATAAATTTCTTTGAACAACTTTTGAAGAGCATCACACAACGGACATTTCTGTGGAGTTTGGTTAAGATTGGCCCAATGGTTTAGGAGGAGAAGATGTTTAAAGAAATTAATGACAACGCACGACGCATGACAGAAAATGGGCGATCACAAAAGCTCACCTTGAGCACAAGTGCTCAGGTAAGCTAAAAAACAGTGCAGACAAAATTGTAATATATTGTAGGTAGTAGCAGACAATAGGGTTAGGCGGATATAAACAGTGCAAACAAAACTGAAATATATTGTTGGTAGCAGCAGACAATAGGGTTAGGCGGAGATAAACAGTGCAGACAAAACTGAAAAAAATTGTAGGTAGTAGCAGACAATAGGGTAAGGCTGATAGAAACAGTGCAGACAAAACTGTAATATATTGTTGGTAGCAGCAGACATAAGGGTAAGGCTGATATAAACAGTGCAGACAAAACTGAAATAAATTGTTGGAAGTCGCAGACAATAGGGTTAGGCGGATATAAACAGTGCAGACAAAACTGTAATATATTGTTGGTAGTAGCAGACAATAGGGTTAGGCTGATAGAAACAGTGCAGGCAAAGCTGAAATATATTGTTGGTAGAAGCAGACATAAGGGTAAGGCTGATATAAACAGTGCAGACAAAACTGAAATAAATTGTTGGAAGTCGCAGACAATAGGGTTAGGCGGATATAAACAGTGCAGACAAAACTGTAATATATTGTTGGTAGTAGCAGACAATAGGGTTAGGCTGATAGAAACAGTGCAGGCAAAGCTGAAATATATTGTTGGTAGAAGCAGACATAAGGGTAAGGCTGATATAAACAGTGCAGACAAAACTGAAATAAATTGTTGGAAGTCGCAGACAATAGGGTTAGGCGGATATAAACAGTGCAGACAAAACTGTAATATATTGTTGGTAGTAGCAGACAATAGGGTTAGGCGGATAGAAACAGTGCAGGCAAAGCTGAAATATATTGTTGGTAGTAGCAGACATAAGGGTAAGGCTGATAGAAACAGTGCAGGCAAAGCTGAAATATATTGTTGGTAGAAGCAGACATAAGGGTAAGGCTGATATAAACAGTGCAGACAAAACTGAAATAAATTGTTGGTAGTCGCAGACAATAGGGTTAGGCTGGTAGAAACAGTGCAGACAAAACTGAAATATATTGTTGGTAGTAGCAGACATAAGGGTAAAGCTGATATAAACAGTGCAAACACAACTGAAATATTCTGTTGGTAGTAGCAGACAATAGGTTAGGCGGATATAAAACAGTGCAGACAAAACTGAAATATATTGTTGGTAGTAGCAGACAATAGGGTTAGGCGGATATAAACAGTGCAGACAAAACTGTAATATATTGTTGGTAGTAGCAGACAATAGGGTTAGGCGGATATAAACAGTGCAGACAAAACTGTAATATATTGTTGGTAGTAGCAGACAATAGGGTTAGGCGGATATAAACAGTGCAGACAAAACTGTAATATATTGTTGGTAGTAGCAGACAATAGGGTTAGGCGGATATAAACAGTGCAGACAAAACTGTAATATATTGTTGGTAGTAGCAGACAATAGGGTTAGGCGGATATAAACAGTGCAGACAAAACTGAAATATATTGTTGGTAGAAGCAGACATAAGGGTAAGGCATATAAACAGTGCAGACAAAACTGAAATAAATTGTTGGAAGTCGCAGACAATAGGGTTAGGCGGATATAAACAGTGCAGACAAAACTGTAATATATTGTTGGTAGTAGCAGACAATAGGGTTAGGCTGATAGAAACAGTGCAGACAAAACTGAAATATATTGTTGGTAGTAGCAGACATAAGGGTAAAGCTGATATAAACAGTGCAAACACAACTGAAATATTCTGTTGGTAGTAGCAGACAATAGGGTGATGCTGTGCAGATTCTGTTTCTCTTACAAACAGTTTACCAATTGGTGTCTGCTGTTGTTTTCAACTTTTTCTTACAAAGGAAGAGGTTAAAGGGTTTGTTGCTAATGACCCATTGGCAGCAAACAAATATGTTTCATAACTAAGCAGAAGATAACAAAGAAACAATTGTGATAAATTGACAAAACAGAGTAATATACGCAGAAAAGGGAAACCATTTACCTTTTGCTATTTTTGAATCTAGGCACATATTCTGCACCAGTTTGCACGTTGTATCTGCCATGGACAGGTACAAGTTCATGTTGCAAATAAATTGTGATATGAGGACTTCTGCATTTGTCACTTGATGTTTATTAACATAATTTGGGCTGTGCACAAAGACACTGATTGTTTTTTTACTTTTCTTGATAGCCTTGTAATTGATGCATTGTTTACTGTCCATATGCTTTTGGCGGTAATTTCTGCCACCATGAGCACATGAAAAATCGAAGTTACATACGTCACAATGGACAAACTGTTGTCCCTTTTTCGACGACAACGACAGGCAGTGACATAACTGGCTGTAAAATTCTATATATTTCTGACTGTTCTTTATTTTTAGTGTGATCAAGAACACATTCCAATTCGGCTTCGTCCTCTAATTTTTGTTTCGACATTTTGAGGATAGAGACCCGTCCCAAAACTCATTACTTTCAATCAATGTAATCATTTTTCTATAGAAAAACCCATTGATTTTAAAGTTTCAGTCAAAAAAGCGCATTGATTTAATTTAGAAAAGTATCACTGTTATATCAAATATTTCAATCATCAAGATTATCTTGTTATAAGCAAATTGAGTTGAAACATTTTCCGTTAACACACAATTATGTCCTAGAATTTTATAAGTAATAAATCGTTTCAAAACTCACCCGATTTCGGAAGGCACTTTAAGGAATGACCAGCTCCGCCATCCGCAAATCTCTTTATCCGGTGTACATTAGAATCATCTGCAATAAGCACCTTCCCTGAAACATAAAACTTACCAAGACCATTAGACATATCCATGACAGAATAAAGAAAAAAAAAAAAAAAAAACGTTAAAATAAATTTACGTGATTATGAAGTACAACTCGTGCAGACACGAAAACTAGTTACAGTATTATAATACAGATATGCAGTGAGTGAAAATTATATGAAAAAGACCTAAACGGATTTCTTTTTAACTCGATACGAAAGAACCAGTAAGATTAAAAAAATCTGATGCTTTTAAAGTATATAATTTGTGAATTTGCCTGTATGATTTATAACCTTGACTGACCGTCTCGAAGGCGCGAAAAGGAAAGGAGAGTTAACTGCTTCCGACCCTCCTAAGCTAAAGAGTAGTGACACGCACCTTACTTTTTTTTTAAACATAATATTTGCCAGTATTCTTCATGATCGCCCATATACGACCTCTGCTTAAATACTACTGAAAACAGTATCAATATGATATCATACAATCAGAAACATAGATAGCATATATGTCTCTGACAAGATTGAATGCAGTTTGTGTAAAAAAAAAGAGTTAGTTTGAAGTTCACAGTTGGTTACTCCAGAGACATAGATGATGCAAAGACCTAATAATTTATTAGGTCTTTGATGTATGTTATCTATGTCTGGTCTATTCGTTCCGGAAACTCATTGGCATATCTTCCTTTATGTACTTTAGGCACGTGCCTACACTTATATTTCAGAAAGTAAAATAGGGAGAGAAAAACAAAGAAAAAACACCAAAACGAAACAGGAAAGGACTCTACTTCCTGCTTAAACAAAATATATTTGTGTGCTCTCAAATACATGCCAGAACGCAACTGAGCGATTTCATACTGCATTTTTATCACTGGGAAGCATGCCCCCGAACTCCACTTAAATTTGGGCGACAATGGCACAGTGGAGGAGTGTCGGACTACTATATCAAGGGTCCTGGTTTCGAATCCCCGTTAGGCGAGGTGAAAACTGCCGGGATTAACCCACAAATCGGCGCGATTAGATTACTGGTGTATTGTCCAGGAAGCAGTCATCGAGAGTGACAAGATGGGCTTTATTACACCTTCTTCACAATCGATCTAAAACAAATGATGCAAACAAACAAACAAACAATGTCGTGCTATACATTCAATTCAGTCAAGCTACGCCCATGAAACTAAGGACCTTCTTTGTCTTCTCAAACGTTTGTTTGGTTAAGACAAGAGACATAGATAATATGTTTAAGATTCTCTGAATAACTTTGTTAAACAAGCTTATCGGTGATATATTCCAATGGCGTAGATTTAAGAGATATTTCGGAAATTTAAACAATAATCGAGATGGCCGTGGAGGTC
Organism: Cerastoderma edule; assembly: GCA_947846245.1. Lineage (NCBI taxonomy): Eukaryota > Metazoa > Mollusca > Bivalvia > Cardiida > Cardiidae > Cerastoderma > Cerastoderma edule. The sequence continues at coordinate 30,343,599 of OX401414.1, forward strand.
AATATTTGTGGCGTCATTGTAATTTTCGGTCCAAAATTTAGCGTTTTTCAACGATAATCAACTGCTCTTATGCTATATGCATCATAATGCATTTAAACTGCTAGTATACCATTTGTATACACTTGACAATTACATTAGTCTAGCTAAGATCTGTTACGAAATCATCATGTAATTCCCGTGACATTGAAGCATGGTGGTCAGGCGTCATTTCAATTTTACAAAATAAAAAAAGAAGTTAACTAATCGATTTAAAAGTTACCGAGTTCGGGCTTAATGAAACATGTTTTTTAAATCAGATAAGGACAAAGAACAACACCTTGGCAATGGTACAAGTTTCATGTTAATTCTAGGTTTATAAAATAGATTATTTGATTGAGATTTTGAGAGCGGTAATCGCAACGTCGGGGTAAGAATTTATCGTAAAATGCGTGTTTTTCACCGAAGAAAGGCTATAAAAATTCACGTTCAAAAGCAACATGTCAATATATCATTTTCAAGGAAAGATTGTCAACTTTATTATGGTTAAAATTATAATGAAATCAAATGAGAAACAAAAAGGTTTTACGGTATGGCCGTGATCGCCGGGTTTTACGAAGTCATTTTCAGAAGTTCGACAAAATTGAGTCATAAAAGTTGATTTAAAAGTTACCGAGTTAGGGCTTGATGAAATAATTGTTTATATCAGATAAGAGCAACGAACATCACCTTGGAAATGATACAATTTTAGTGTTAATTCTGTGTTTATAAAATAGCAACAACGGTAACCTCCCTTTTAAGGTGACACGCCTGATACTAAATACCCAATGAACCAAATGTTATTTTTTTAAGGTGTTATAATTCACGATAATTCAACATATATGATTTACATCGATCGTGAAGGAAGCTTAGAGCTTGTTCAATGCCACTCTTGATGACTGCTTCCTGGATACTACACCAGCAATTTCGCCGGTTTGTGGATTAGTCCCAGAAATTTCCAAAACATAAATGGAAAATTTTTTCTCTCTTATACTCATGACATAACATTGTGTACGAAGGTCTTGAGGGAAGATTCATACATGAATGATATGTTGTAACAAAGTGGGAAAACTCTTCAAAATATCTTCAAACATTTCCAATCAGGTATTTCTTTTTAAATAACTTTCAATTCAATTCAATTCAATATTTTATTCAATTATCTTAAGCCTCTGACCCATAAACATAAACACATATATACAAATACAAAGTGTAAGTGACATAGCATATAGTTATAAAACATAGAAGAAGTCAGGGACTATCTAGAAACTGTTTTCTACATTTAAAAGCCTCCAGTAGGAATGTTGCTACTAATCGTATTGTTTATTATTCAATGATAATATGACGTTAAAAGTAAATCTATTTCTATTGCCTAGCCAGTATGCTTTGAAAAATTGTAATCTTAAATGTTCATATTGTGAGCATTCAAAAAATAAAAGGAATTAATCTTCAACAGTTGAAATGTTGTTCTGACAAATGGGGCAAAATCTCATGTTTCTATCTATCCCCAGGTGCCTTCCCCTTTCAATCATCAGATTGTGGTTAGAGCACCTGAAGCTAGACAGAATTTGCCTGTTCAGATATGGCATATCTATGCTAAGATAGTATTCGGGATATAGAACTGACTTAAAATGTTTATAGCTTAAAGCTTTAGGAGTGTTATCAATATCCGAGATCCATTTCTGAGTGAAGCAATCTAGTTATCTTTAGGTATAAACTTTAATGAATATATCGTCATTCCCAACATCATGCGCAACCCAAACATATCCAAGACCATATATATAAAGCATAATCTTTGATATGAGTTGCCCATGTGTTTCTCCCTACTGAGTCTAACCGCCTAAGCATGTCATAACATTGTTTCGGATATCTGTAATTATCCATACGTATAAGTTTGAGCCACTATTTTAAACAAAAGACCATATAAGTTGTGCATAATGGCAGTCTTCCACACTCACCGAGTGCCATAGAATCACATGTATTATCTGATAGATTACAGATCTTTTCACAAAATTTGATTTGGACCTTTTCAATTTTTTTTTTACAATATTATATCCCCATATCTGCGATCCAAAGCAAAGAATAAGCTTTATGACAGAATCAAATATTTTAAAAATATTTTGAACATATCCTTCAATTCTAAAATTCCAAACCGTCTACGGATACGTAAAATATTGAATATAGCCTTAGTGGCTTGAGAAGACAGCATTGTGTGTGTTTTACTCCAAATTAATTTAGGAGTAAATATAAAGCTAAATATTTGTAAAACGACACTATTTCTATTTGTTTGTTGTTATAAAACCACTTTTCATTTTTTTCTGACGACACCTCCATTTCTAAAAACCATTATCTGTGTTTTATTTATATTCACTCGCATTCCTACCATGGATGAAAATGTTTCGATTTCGTCAATCTGCCTCTGCAGCTGAATGACAGTATCAGAAAAGCTGGAGACGTCGTCCGAAAACATGAGAAGTTTTAACCTTCTCGTTTCATTAGATACCATTATCCCTTTATCACATTTGTAGTCAAGAAAATTTACTAAATCATTAATAAAGACAGAAAATATTTTGGGACTGCCCGTGCATCCCTATCTGGTTCCCATTGTGCAATTGAAATATTATGTTATATCGAAACAAATGATAAAAAACCTAACTAAGGTTTCGAAGTTTAGCACGTGATATGTCAGATGACTGTATTTACCAAACTTTTGCGCGAGAATGTGCACGTTATTCTCGTCGCAACACGTTATCATGGTCACGTGCTTTCGAAGCACACGTGGTTAACTATCATAAAGGATATTGTTAAATCAAAACCAAGCTTCCCACGTGTCGGCAATCATCGCCTAAAGAAAACTACCAACAGTTTACAAAATTCTTATCTTTCCATATTTATACAACAGAGTTTTTTTCCTCAAACAACTGTCCATTTAGAAAGTCATTGACGAATCGAATAATTGCGATATGTTATGAAATTTTCTTGTTAGAAAATACAAAACGTAGCTTATTTGGACGCCCAGTGCTGTATTTGATACAGTGTTTCTAAGTAGGAGAGTAGTAAACAAACACAAAACGAAGCGATTGAATGCCGATACAATATCACAGTAGCAATATTTCTCTTAATTATCATAGTAAAAATGAATATATTATTAAATTTGGTCTACCATATAAGACCTTTTTGACGACCTGACTCCTGGATTACAATATATAATCAATTTGACGAGTTGCTCATTTGACGACTTGACAGGTTACCCCTCGGATTATGGGGATTCGAACGCCACTGTGTTTTTTTCCACTCTATGCTGAAACATTTAATTTGTTTAGCTCTCAAACATTGTTTTATGATAGACACATCAATCGTCTTTTCTATGGAGCATTACTTAAAAAGGGGTGATGGACTAAGCGTACCATGGACAAGATGTCGTAACGTCTTGTGGCTGATATCTGGTTTGCCAGACAGACACGGTAGTAACATTACTTCTAAGCGTATCATTGCCTTGGTGTACCTAACTCGGATGATCCAAGCTGTAACTGCGTGAAAGCTTGGAGGCGCCCTGCTATAAAAACGCATCAGCATTCCCCCTCTGTGTGTGAAGGGTCCAATCGGCGACGAGAACAAATATGGGCACCAATCAGAAAGAAGGTGGGATTGACAAATAAGATTGCTTATTGCTTCCATTTCCGGTAATTTACAGAAAAAAAACACATGAACGATTTTTAACATTTGATTCACGGGAAATATGAATTCGTTTAAAACCATAGCAGTGTCATTTGATGAAATCCATTGTCGAAGGGAAAGACACTTAAGTTTCAATTTTAAAAAACATCTCTTACATAAAATAGGGTCATCTGTACCCTATATATTTAAACTTAACATTCATTCGGACTGTTTGTCAACTCTATATCACGATGCTAAAATTGAAACAACATCAACGTCTCCCTGATAAAACTGATTAACCCTTTCCCAAACAATAACGACATTTGACCACATTGTTGCAGACGACTCTGGAAAACATTGTGGGAAAATGAGAAATTGCTCATAATTAGAAGATTGATTTTCAATTTCATCACATTTTAAAATGTCGTCTGCGAACTCTTCCAATTTGGGACGGTCAAAATTTGGTGTTTGGGAAAGGGTTAAGACAATGTAATCATTTTGGTGTTGAAGTGATTTGCTTCGCCACACTTATTTCGAAATCAATCCTTTGTGGTTATTTGTGTTGGTAAAAAGATAGTCATCTCTTGTTATATGTGCGCTAAATAACCGTGGATATTGAATGCACCATTAAAACAATAGCCCATTAACCAATCTAGCGATAATCAAAGTCGGTTTCCATGCATGAAAGCATTGGGCAATTACTTTTCCCGTACCATTTTAGTTTTCAAAAAATATTGAATCTTAAGATAATCAGTAATCATTTTTGCTAAGCCTTCAACATTTAGTTATCCTTCTGTTCCCCAGACAAAGTCGTTCCCATTCTAAAATTCAAACTGCAATAAAACACACAAACTAATCGATTAGGTAAAATACAAACTGTTAACTATATCAAGAAAGTAATCGATATTGCATTGGTAAAAAGGATTTGGTTTTGACGACTACCATTTCGCTGCAAACATAGATGACATTCAGAAGAAACTTGCTTTTAAATCTGTAAATTTGATTAATATCAATGTACTTTAGGGGGTACAGACAATTCCCCACTAGGACAATAACCCACTAGGACAATAACCCACAGGACAATTACCCACTGGACAATTCCCCACCGGACAATAACCCACATTTGTGTCAAATAGGAAAATTCCCCACTGGTAAAATGAAATGGTCATAAAACAATAGTTTTTTCAAGAATCTGAATTAACAAAGTATTAAAATATATTTTCAAACCATTATCTTCAATTTACACATTAAAGCTTATTAATATTACAATAGCCAAACAAATAACGCATGGTTGAAAAAAGGTAAAAAAATTGGACCATTCACAAATCTTTTTGTAATGAGAATGAGGACAATTCCCCACTTTTAATACATACTAGTAATAAAATATATGTTTTGATGTGTTCATGAATCTTTACTATTGAGGCAATAAATTAAAACTAATAAAAAATCAGTGATCATGGATTTAAGCATATTATTTGTTCATAATGTAAATGTAGAAAAGAATGATTTGCAATTCAATTATCCTTTCAATAATGATCAACCCATGTGTTGATTTAGGCAATTGAAAACAGATTTATTGATAAATTTATATTTTGGTAAGCTTTATAATTTTGGATTTTGATTGAACAAACGATTGCTTTGCTCCACACCTTTAATCATCCTTTAGCTACACCTTGCTAACGAGGTCTTAAATTGATATTTGATATATCAATAATGTACATGTTTTTCTGTCTGTTTTGGATTTTCACGTATTAATTCTTCATTTCTTATTCTTTTAAAATTGTTTTATCATCCCTATGCTTCCTTATTTTTTATTCCATCAGACCCCATCAAACCCCAAAGTCCATCTACTTGAAATATGTGAGCATTTAAAAATCAATATCATAAAAAAATACAAAGAGTCTTTTAATTAGAATCTTCAATATATGCAAAGTAAAGTATTTCATATAAGGTTAAAGTTTTTAATCAACAGTCCAATTAATTGATCATTGATATTAACTTGACTTTTGCAATACTACTGATAATAAATTGTTACATGCATTCTGTACAATTCTTTTATCAGTATATATTTTTGCAGACAAATTATTACAGATAACGTAAATAACGCAAAATCTACGTTATAAATAAAAAAAACTTAATTTATTTGAATATATGTTTTATATCAAATAGTGGGTAATTGTCCCAGTGGGCAATTGTCCTAGTGGGTAATCGTCCTAGTGGGGAATTGTCCTGTGGGTAATTGTCCTATATATATATATAACTTTATTGCCTCCATTTTTTGGAGATTTACATACAAGTATTACAATATTAACGAAAAAGGAAAGCAAATACAATGAGAATAATTAAAGATGAATAGATAAACAATATGTACATTAGTTGAGTTTTCAACCCGAGCAGATTTGCCCTCAACCTCTGTTCTCCCGAATAAGTATGACCAGATGGTGAACAGTATTAGTTAGCCGAATGCCCTGAGTCAAAGGGAGAAATCGCGCTCTTTGAGCAACTTCAAAACTCCGACACAGCGCATTCACCCGACCGTAGTGGTCAGCACCTCAAGAGATGACGAAGTGATAATATGGTCACGGTTGAAAGCAAAGCCCGAGGGTTGGCTCGCTGTAGATAGTTGATGTTACACAAAATTTTCCCAGATGGTGACAGTGCATGTTACAGCTTCCCCGAAAACGAAACGGAAGCTACAACAATGGGAAATGGATGTAAATCAGGACTATATCGGCAGATCGATGCAGAGATAAACAAAGCAATGTTGATATCAACAATTCCTTGATCAGATCTGCCTCGACAAACCGATATGTACAGGATAAACTTAAGAGCAGATGTGTTCTCTATCTAACAGGACAGCGCATGCCTCAACCAAGCGATATTGAATTCAACAGCATTTGGTCAAGACTTGTACTAACCATTGCACACTATAACGGGTGAGATCCCTTGCATGAAGATTGAATTTGATCATGTTAGGCATATATACGTTTCAAAAACTGGGCACATGTGATTAAAAATGATGGGTATTGTTCAACAGTTACATTGTCCATTAACGTATTATCGATTTTTCCAAGCATATAGCTTATGAGTTCGAGCCTTGGAAGACACATTAGTAGGTCGCCAAGATTGTCGCTTAATGAGTTAAGTTCAATATAGAGCATATTCCAATGATGGTCTCTCTGAACACATGGGCACTCATATACCAAATGTTCTACCTCCCATTTGCACAAATACTGGCATCGAGGACACATTTCCGGTTGAGCTGGAAGCTGTTTACAGCAAATGTTTGCTATCATTTTCATCAGGGACAGCGACCAAGGGAGTTTTCTAGCCACTTTCCAAATGCTCGATTCGCAGAGCTGTAAATGGCAGTTCCGGAAAACTATAAAATCATCTGAATTGTTCACTCGTTCAGTCCAGGCTCTCTCTTCTTGATTAATAATGGTGCTTTTACAGAGCCTCTTCCACGCGGTTTTATGTGGGAATACTCCTGAAATTTTGAAGTCCGCCAAAGCCCTTGTCAGGCTATACTTCTCTAATATCCTTACTATGTCAGGGATGAAACCGAAGTGGTCTTTATTGCGAGACTCGTATTGATAAAGTCTGAGTAGAAACACCTTATTGCATAGATAACTACTAGGAGACCGACACAATGTGCCAAAGAACAGTAATTTCTGAAGATCGATATAAGCTTGCAATGAGGTTACTCCAGCGAGACCTAAGACCATGTCCGATCGCGTAAGATGGGGTAACCCTTGAGCTCTTTTTAAGCAAAAGTGATGAGCGATCTCTAGTTTTCTATGGTTGAAATCCGTAATGTCATTCCATAACTCGCAACCGAATAGGGCGCGCGGAAGAACGCACGTATTATATAATTTGATTGCTGTACACGGGTTTGGACCAACACTTCCGGTTACTAAATTCATGATAGACATAAAAGTACCTCGAATTAATTGTTGCGTTCTACTCACGTCATATGGTTGTTTTCCAGATGATGATTGAACAATACCTAAATGTTTGTAAGAGTCTGTTTCTGAGATCACTGACGATCCGTACAACGCAGATTTCGGTACGCTGTGCTGTTTATTTTTACGGTTTAAAACAGACGCGGCACATTTATCTGGATTGTACACATAGCGCCATTTACGAGCGTAACTATGGCATATTTTGAGCAGTTCGTTTAGACCGTTTCTCGACAGGGAAAGAAGCACAATGTCATCAGCTTGCGTTGGCGCGGACAGGTTGATATCGTTGATGCTCAGGCCAAATGGAGAGGCCTGAAGAGAGTCAAGTAGAGCATTGATGTAGACAGTATAGTAGAACGGTGCATATATTGAACCTTGCCGGGTGCCTTGTTCGATCCCAAAGCTAGCGGAAAGGTAACCATTTTGAAGTACTTGGCTTGAGCAGTCTAAGAAGGAGTTCCATATGAGTCTTAGCATTTTACCAGTGACGCCTAGATGATGGAGTTTATAGATAAGACCCCGAGTCCACACAAGATCGAATGCAGATTTAGCGTCCATGTAACACACGTGTAAGGGACTTCCACGTTCTACACAATAGTCTCTAGCCTCTTGTACCATGAAGGACACCATTTTGCAGCTCTTACACTTTTGAAATCCATATTGTAAGCCATTTAGTTTGTTGCTAAACAATTTGTCTTCAAATCGTTTCATCATTAGCTTTTCAAAGAGTTTAGAGATGACAGGAAGTAATGATATAGCACGATAGTTATCTGGATTACTGAGTGATTTGCCATTTCCTTTGTGTAAAGTAACAATAAGTCCTGCTTTAAAGTTGCCTGGCAATCTTTCGTTTTTAAGTATGAAGTTAAATAGTTTTGATAAACACAATGTTAACTCTGAGCCACCATACTTTAAGTGCTCGTAAGTAAGATTGTCAAGGGAACCACTCTTGCTGTGAGGCAAACTGTTTATAAGGGACTGTAACTCTGTGGCATTCGTTTCGCCGCATAACACCGAGTCAATTGTAGGATCTGATTGTGATAAATATAGATCTACCTCACTGTCAACATGGAGTTTGAAATCACTATCAAAATCACTGCTTTCCTTAAACTTATACAGGCTGCTAAAATGATTCGCCCAACCATTTAATATCCCATCGACAGCTACCTCCCTTTTCTCATTGAACACTAATTCACATCCTTGCTTTTTATTACCCGATTTCTTAGACTTTAAAATTTTCCAGAAAAGATTCTGGTCTAATTCACATACACCGTCAATCTTTTGTAGTTCTGATTGTTCAAATTCGTGGGATGCGGCGCGTAGGGATCGTCTAAATGTGCGTTTAAGGTTCTTATATGCTATATGTTCATTACTGCCATTTAATTTCCCCGACCATTTCCATGCCAAGTGAGCATCCTTAAAGGTCATATGTACAGGTTGGGTTTATTTCATAAAATTAAAATATGAAGTAAAAGAATCACATTGAAATTATTTGCAACATTTTAGCATAACCCATTACGTCATAAATCACCGTCATAGCGCACCGATTAATAAAAGTTCGTATGACTTACTTCCCTTTGCTGTGACGTCACTCGTGATCCACTGAATGCGCCATGTAAAGGGCGTGAAGAGGGATCGCTGCTTAGAATTGGTGTTTTTCTTCAAATAAACGATCCTAGAGTCATTGTTTGGATTGACAGCGCATTTTCTTTATTGAATATGATTCATTTTATAAGAATATCAATTTGAAAAAAGATAAATTAATTACTTAACCCGTGAATTTGCATGGATTTGTCATTGCGTAAACCTGTTCATATGAAAGGAAAGGCTTGAAATTTGGACGATTTCCTTGAAATAAATGATTCTTTAGTCATTGTTTGGATTGACAGTGAATTTTCTATACTGGATATTTTTCATATTATAAGAATATCCATTTGAAAAAAATAAATTAGTGACTTAACGCGTGAATTTACAAGGATATGTCAATGCGTTCATATGAAAGGAACGGCTTGAAATTGGGACGATTTTCCTCAAAATAGCAATCCTTTAGTCAATGTTTGGATTGACAGTTCATTTTCTTTATTGAATATGTTTCATATTATAAGAATATTCTTCTAAAAAAAAAAGTAAGTGACGCAACGTGTAAATTTGAAAGGATTTGTAAATGTTTTCATATGTACGAATCGGCTTGAAATTTTGACGATATTTGTGAAAACACCTATTTTAATCAATATTTGTTGGAAAAAAAACACGAGTACTTTTTCGTAAATGATCGTGTATTAGCATTAAGGTTTTAATTGAGTAGTAAACAAAGACATAGATCTAAATAAACGAATTGTCTTAAAACCGTACATCGTATAATTATTAACTGTCAAATTCACACTGCATTGTCTTATCAATACATGAAACGAAACGGGAGAAGATCATAAATTGCGAACAAACAAACCGTATTATAAGCCAACTTACTTGTGATACGAAGGTTATCCTTTAACTCACATTTTCACCACACATCCAAATTTCAAAACTAAACACTGGCACATTCAAGAGTATTTGTTAAAATCATCCGGCAACTTTCCAGTAACTCCACCCCCAGTAAGAGGTCTATGATTTCGAAATTGATTCCGATGTCGTCTTACTAGATCAACTGTTTTGACTTAAGAATTGTTCTTGATTTTCACTTTACATTTATGTTCGTTTTCTCTCGTGTAAGTAGCCTTGACATATTGAGCATTTAATTTTCGGACAGGTTTAATAATTAACAGCTAAAACAAAAAAATCGTCATAGTTTATTTTACGAACAACAACATATTTGAATTTATTTTTTTATGATTTTGGAATTTAAATATCAATTTGACAAAACTAGATTTTGATGTTAAAACGTCTTTTTGTTGAAAACATAGAGTTAATACCGTTTTGGTGAATACTGATTATCATATACTTATTGAAGTGTCAAACTATTCAAATAGAAAAGACAACATGTTCACTTCTTTGAATATCATAACGACAAAGTATCAAACGTAAGACACATTGAGAGATAACTATGTCCTGACACCTTATCAATCCAAACATCCTGTGAGAGTTCGGTCTTAATTGGTTATATATTAACAATGGATTTTTTAGCAAAATTTAATTGCCGCGCATTGAAAGTGTGAGATTTGCCGCTTGTTATTTCATGTCTGGAATAGCAGAACGTGTCAGACCTGTTAATTAACAACAGAGATATTTAAGAGATTAACAACGCCAGAGGCTATCTTTCACCTAAACAATAAAGGACTTGAGACTTGAAACATACTGTGCAAATGTGGCAGATTGGTGTTAATTTGCATCACGACCCTTAATCCTTGTAATGTCCGATGTTTGTTGATTGACCCTTTGTATGTGAGGTAAACTGACAATAATCAATTAAATTGTAAACAAAGAGATTATGTTCAAATGTTTAAATTATATATTTTGTGATCTTATTACTAAATTATCAATATAAATTTGGAATAATCATGTTTGAACACCTGCATTTCAGTGAGACATACGTCATTTAAACCAATATTACCAATGGCAAAAAAATGAGGTGTGTCATTTAATAATTCCGAAAAGCAGGCGCTTATGTTAAGATCGAACCCATTATCATTTGCGTTGATGAGTTCAGAGACAGTTTGCGGATATCAAATATTCATTATTTTGAATTTTCATTAAAAAATAACGGCAGATAAAAGAAACTTGCTTGTTTTAATCGGTTTGTTATCATAGCAATCAACGTACATTTTTCATTTTGTCTCATTTATGTACAATGGCAACGTTTCTACGATTATGTTAAAACATAAAACAAGTTTGGCAAATAAGAACAAGATGCATTTAAGCGTTTAAAACCCAAAGACATGGCAAGACAATAACTTATGATGTTGGAGGAAATTAACATATTCTTGCAACTCTTTGAATTTTTAATCGTAAAGCAGCCTAGTTAAGTATTCCAAACTAAGTATGTAGCATAGTTAATCTGTTCCAAACAAAACTAGCTTGGCGAGTAAGAGAGTCATTCAAGGAAATTAACTTTCAAAAAAGGTGTAATCAACGTGATTTATCCTTTTCTTAAATTTAACTACATTTACACAGTGCAAGTTCTATATAAAGAACTAGCAAGACTACGCGAGGCTCTAACACACCAAACTTACAATCAGGAATTGTTTTAATCACAAACATCAGTACACCACAACGTTAATTTTGAAAAATATGTTCCTTTACCTGAGATCATGTGGGAAACAGCGTAACAAAAGGACTTCAGGCTTAAATTATCGTTAGCAACTTGGTACATTGGGTAATAAAACAACGACTTTTGATAGATATTTGGGGTCATTCCGAAATACAATGTACACATTCGCGCTTCACACCAATGTCTTGACACATGATTGTATGCTTTATCGCTTGATTGGTGTTTGAAAGTGAGATTAGCTTTGTTTGGTTTGCATTGACAGTCTTGAAACCAATACATCAAGGTAAAGTGAATGTTGTCGGTGTGTTTCAAATAAGGGAAATATAACAGTTTCTCAATAAGTAGAATGAATTTGAAGCGTCTTCACCTGTATAAATTACTTGAAATTGAGTCCGATCATTTAAAGATCAATAAAATCAATTCTCTAGAAACGCCTAACAATGTGTAAACTTGCCGTCTTCGAAGTGAAAGTAACACAGCCTACTGTTCTTGTTTGGGGAATATATCTTTTGCTTATTTGTAAAGTAAACACGGTCCAGCTTACTTATCGAAACTTTTTGCAGCTTTTATGTTCGTCGGAAAACGGGACAAACTCGCATTATTGCGACCAAAAGCAGAATAACACCAGAAGACATGTCAAAATACCATATTCAATATCCAATTTACGTTTCCCACAACGCAATTCAACACTTAAAATGTCCCAAATTTGTGCAAAAACACCGTCGTTACTGAGAACTAGATTCTTCTTACTCATAGTTCATACGACTTTGAAGCACAAATGACGTCACAACAAGGGAGATAAGTCATTCACAAAAATCGATAAAGGTGAATAAAAGTAGTCAAAAACAACATTTTTCGTTTCTGTATGAGAAAAAAATCATTACCTCCGTCATAACAAAACCATAACCTAATTCAAAAACCATAATTAAAGAAAATTTTGTTTATCGGGAAATATGACCTTTAAGACTTTTATGTAAGTTCTTTAATGCGGCCGACCAGTATGGCTTTAAGAATGGTTTAAATTCACGTTTCGTTAAACAACTTTCAGCTGCTACAGTTACACTCGAAACTATTGTCGAATAAGCTTGATCGATGTCTGTATAGTCAATTTCGGCTGCTCGTAGAATGTTGGTGACTTTAGCTTCATAACAACGTGTCTTATGCGGATTATTCCATTTAAACAAAACTCTTTGGAATAATTCATTTCGAATATCTCCTTGTGGAGTTATGTCCATTTTAAGATGAAGGAACATTGTCTTCAGTAACATAACAAGCTATAATATAGCGCACTAACGCAGCGTCTATAAATATGTGATCTATTTGCGTGGGGTTCGAACCATTATACGGGTAAAAAGTTTGCGTCTGACCTGTATATGCGTCTGTTTTTGTTATAGATGTCAGGTTAAACGATGAACACACGTTCGACACATAAATGTCACGAGGGCGTTTGCCATCTGGTATCCTGGCGTTGAAATCGCCCATAACGACAATGTTGTTGTTAGTCGAGTATGCTGAGCAGAGGTCGTTTAATTGATCAACGACACACTTGAACGATTCAACGCTATTGTTTACAGAAGGTAAATAGACCTGTACCACAATAATCGACAACTCTGGAAGACACACTCGGATTGCAGCTATCCTATCACTTCCAGTATTAATGGTCTCAACACACTTGTCTATACTTCGATGCCACATTAAAGCAACACCACCTTTGCCGATATAACGTCCATTAAAGTTACCAGGGTTAAAGCATGTGATGACGTGGGCATTGTAATTCTTGTCAATCTGACTTAATATATCTGCGTTATGCGGGAGTAACCAGTGTTCGGATAATCCACAGATGGTAACACTTTTGGCGTTTAGTTCGCTTACTAAGAACGGAATAGCAGTCATGATGCCCGTGGCGTTATATGAAAGAAACCTAACGTCCATTATTTGTTTGAATTGGTTTGGTATCGTTGAACATACTCCGATCGTCGGATCCAAGGGCGACAGGAAATACCTTCGGGCCACTGTATTTCGTTTTCAATAATTAATGCTTGATCGGCGTTTACGACAAGTTGAGCAACTTTGCAGTCTGTACGTCCAGTTTGGAGGAATTTTACATACTTAACCGAAATCCCCAATTCATACTTAAGATAGTCTTCCAGTCCCTCCTGATCACTCTCTGTGTGAATACCGGTTATAACGAACGACTTAGTAGTGTATGATCGCGGATTAGCAACACGAAAGCGGCCTTTATTCCTCTGAACTGTAAGATATCCGTCGACGTTGACGTCTTCTTTTGAGTTTTGCGATGGTCTGCTTAACGACGTTTTGGCGTCATCATTCGGGACACTTGGACAAGCAATCGAGTTACTTTGATAATCTACAATTGGGTCATCAGTGATTTCAATTGTCATTTGTAAGGGATCACGTGACGAGGTATTGGGTGATTTTTCCGCGCGATTCTTTTTTGACGATTGCATCGTGATGCTGTGGGTAGATGGACTAATAATGTCATCTATTTTCCTGTTTTCGAGAGGCTTATTTATGGCAACAGTAAGCTTCTCGAACGAATTTTGGATCGTACATGACAGCTTTTCACAAAATGTTTCCATTTTTTCGTTCATGTCGCTGCTTATAGATTCAACAGAATTCTGAACAGAGGCCTCCGTCTTTTGTTGGGAATCGCACATGGATTTTATTTGGGAGCTGACATGCTTAATCTCTTTTTCATGTTGTACCTTTGTCACAGTTTTGTCTTGTAAGTGGGATAAATCTTCTGATAGGTTGATTCTTAAGTCTTTTATATTATTTTGACAATTACGTTTGTGGCTGTGCTCTGAGTCATTAAGTCTCTCGATGTTTAAAGAGTTATCTCTTATTGAGGTCTGCATAGATGTCATCTGCTCTGAAAAGTTGTTCCGAGACGTTTCCAGCTTTGACACAACAGTAGATAACTCTTTTAAACACGCGCTCAGTTTATGATCACTACCGACTCCGTCGAGAGAGCGTATGTTCGCGGAAATGGCGTCGGAACATTGCTGGATATCTCTTTTGATTGTGTCAACCTCGCTTGCTATCTTACTACAGACCGATTGAATGCTGTCATGATTTTGTTTTGTCGATTGTTTCAGGGACAGGATATCGGCCTGCATTTTAGCCAAAGTGTCATTCAATATAGAATTATCATCATTTCCCACTATAGATTTCTGAGTTGCGCTGTGCGATGGAGTTGACTGGTATTTTCGATACAAAATATTTATGTCAGGGGTATTGTCATTTAGAAATTGACTAATTTCGTAGCAATCTTTTGCATAGGTTTCAGGTTTTCTACGCGAGCGTAAAACTCCTGTGGGACCGTTCGGCTTTTCTTTAGATCTTGAGGACAGCTCGTTTCTGTAATTTGACAGCACTTGCTCGGATGAGCTAGCAAGATCTAGGAGCGTTTGAATGTATAAGTCTTTAGGTAGTCCTTGCAGCTCTAGATCGAGTCTGTCTATGACCACTGAGTCCACCCGATAGACAGAGGCATCTATGTCAAATGCGTATTCTTTGAGGACAAAACTATGATGATAAAGAGTAAGGCACGTGTTGTGTGATGTACGGCGGTGTCTGGATTAGTGTCTCTGTGTGACGCGCGTCGCTCCCGTCTGGGGTATTAAAACTAGGCGTTTGATATTTAGACCAAAAACCCGAAGATGTACTATTCGATACTCCCCCTTTATTACATGCCCAAAGCTGTTTACATAGCATATTAAAGCTTTTTGAATACTTTCTTTAAAAGGCATAGCTGTTATCTATGTCTCTGATTTGTTTTCATTCGCGCTCGCCCAACCTGCAAACAGTATACTTTGAAATAGTTTCTAGATTTATATTTCAGACCCATACTGCAGATTTCTAAAATTCAAGAAAATATCAAATTGAGAGTCCACTTCCCATAGAATTGGCCATCAGAAATGATAAGCTAAAGGCCTTTTGTGTGGCTAAAGTTTCCATAAAAAAATTCTCTGATGGTTTGAGTGTTTTCTAGATTCTCGCAATAGAGTCACAAATATCTTTACTCAATGAATGAATATCTACGTATTCAATTGAAATCAACTGTTGCAATACTTTGGCGATTGACAAAATTCATATGAGGGAAAGGGCATCTCGGTTTTAATGTAAATAGATATATAAGGAGCCGATATTATATTCCCGCCAGACTTTACCTGTAATTTTAACTCCGCCCCTTTCTACAGATTTCCCGACATGCACTACCTCGAAAAATCGAGAAGGCGAGCCCTCGTCACGCCTCACTGAAGATGGTTCCTACAATGTAAACAAACATCTCTTTAAAAAAAACTTCTTCCTTTAAAGGAAGGACTACAGCACTCATTTTTGAGTAGTATAGTTCATGTTCCCTGCAAAACTAGGCTAGAAAATGTGTCTTGCCCAACAATTAACACTCCACGGTGAAATAAGTGGTCACCTTCTGTTAGGGGATTACACCCTGCAGTAGATCTAATGTTTATCTTTGTCATTTTCGCGGTGTGTAAGGAAAGCGTTGGGTACACATCGTGTTGTAGATGGAATACACTATTATGCTGACCAATAAAAAACGATGTCAACTCGTCAGTTGCGGACATGGATTTTTTGTTATTGTTGAAGCTTTGAAATTGAGTACAAGGTACCTTCTGGACAATTCAATAGCGTTGTGGGGCAATATTTTAAATAACAATGACAGCATGAATTTCCTTTTCCATAAATGAAATACCATGTAAAGTATTTTATTACATATGTCGCCTTATTCGTTTGGCAGTATTTTATTTTACTCGATTCAAGTGATAATATTATTCCCAAACATTGAATTGTTCATGCAAGTGAGAATTTTGGACCAAAGGTTTAGCGTAATAGATACCTTAGTCGTGTTTTCTTCATTTTACAGAATGCATGATGGTTGGAAATAGTCTTTCTCAGGCCACTTTGAACTTTTCAAACATGAGTGTCATAAACATAGAAGATAGGTTATGAAAGCAATATAACAAAGAATCAATCTCTCAAATGTCAAAGCAGTTTTTCTCTTTAATTCAAGCATCTCTCATTAGATTACACTATATGATAATTACATATGCAGCAAATTATTCAGGAAAAAAGTTTGGCAAAGGTTGGACTTCTTAACATGTCCTCCTTTTATCACTTTGTTTTAGAAAAAATCATTATCCATACATGTTGATGAATTTGGTGTTGCTCACAATTTGTAATTGACTTTTTCTTTGTAAGAATGAGAATGAAACCAAAATAAGTCGACACAGGTCGAAATACAGATTTTTATCAACAATCAGTTCTTGTTCCCCCTGTCAGATAAGTGCTTCAATTGATTACCATGGGGAAAGAATTTTTTTCAATGTTACCAATTAAGAATAATCAGTCAGTTAAATGTAGCCAGAATTGTCAAAAGATTGATATTTTTTATTTTTCTCTTTTAACAGCCAAGACTGATGACTAACTGGTAGAGTAAGGAAGAGGTAACAACATCAAAATATGCTGGAAGATCACATAGATTTGGTACAATCAAAAACAGATGAAGATTTACATGGACGCCTGAATACCCTAAATCTATAGATATGTTTGACTCATAAACAGTTTTTAAGCTTAGTTTTCTCTTCAAAAGACTATTTCAAGGAAAGTGTTAAGTGTTATTTTGTACTGATAACATCAAATGACAATAATATAGAAAAACTGTGCTGGATTATGGAATATTCTATATTGATAACAATGTCACATATGTCTTATGGCACTCATTTTCTTTTTCTTTTTTTCATGAAGCCTTAAAAAATTCAATTTAACCCTTTCCCAAACAACAAAATTTCGACTGTCACAAATTGAAAGAGTTTGCATATGACATTTCAAAATTTGAAATTGAACAATAGTCTTCAGGAAAAGCAAAAAACCTTGTGGGAAAAGGAAAAATTGCTCATAGCAAATTCTCCTTTTCCCGCAATGTTTTCTAAAGTCATCTGCAACAAAGTCGTCAAATGTCGTTATTATGTGGGAAAAAGGTTAATCAAATTAATTAGACAAAAAGCATGCCCATACTATATTTAGACAGCTTAGTCAGCCTGCAGCAGACCAGAAGAAGACAGAAACTTGTCATTACTTGCATTTCTTTTCTTACAATTGCATGTGTATGAAATTTTTCAATGAAACAAGGATGAGAGTTTAGTTTAAATTTTAAGCATACATCAGTGTAAAATTATTGTTTTTCCTTCAGTATCCATGGTAAACCCCTTAATTTTCAACACAAATTTTTAATCAATTATTGCAAAGGGAAATTGGCTCAGAGAGCACATTTGCCTTGTCACAACTTTTCTATTCATTGGTCAAAGAAATTTTTATTTATATCTGTTACTGCTTTAAATTTGAAACAATATTTAAAAAAAATGGACAATCGTCTTAAGGATGTATGTCATAGAATATTTGCTGATATTTTTTTTTGAAAAATCTAAGGTTGATCATGAATGTTTCTGCCATATGCTTCCAACTTTCAGGAGTTTTTTTTCTTTTTCAAACTATGAAGATCAGGGAAATGTTGGCATCAGAAATGAAAATAATCTCCCAAGATCAAGAAGTGACTTCATTTTTTTCAACAAATGTGTTAGAGCAAGGAATTTGACTACATGAACTACATGATCTTGGTGTCATGGGATAATGTGATGGTGGAGCATTGTAGTTGTGTTTTCACGCGAGCTGTGTATTTACGCAAACTTGTACAGGTGTACGACACGAGTGTTTGTAATACTGATATAAGCCCTACGTGTCTATAGTCTATATATAAGAACACGTTTTATCCGGGTCGAAGTGACATGCTTTTTGCAACCTGTCATGCATTTCACATGCAAGTAACCTTTTCAATTTGATTAATTTCGAAAAGTGTACTTGTGCTTTCAGATTATGTATATCGAATTCCAAATAAAGTGTATGGAGTTAATAAAGTGTCCAGTGTAAGCTTAGTGTTTTGTGTGAGCTTGAAAGTGTTTTCGTGTTCAAAGTATGAAAAGAGAAGTAAGGTTTAATGCCAAATTGATGTGTTCAATTATTACATATATTGGCGGCGGTGTATTACTTATAATTAGCGCCCATGCTTAATTTCTCTTTCGAATCAAATTAGTAAACTGTAGATATATGCACGTGTTTTTTCAGATACAGTCATTGCATTCTATAGTCACTGTCCTCGTATTTATTTGATGTATGTCTTATAATCAATATTCTTGGTATAATGTGGCGTACCTTGACATGTGTGTCTTTGAGAAAAATAGATTTCATTTGTGAGCATAAGTGTCATTTTGTAGGTATATATCACTTATGATTATTTGATGTTTAACGTGTTTGCCGGTGGCCTAATTACCTAATAAACATTATTGTATTGTATTGTATTGAAATAATTTGATTTGAATGAGAAATAAACCCTGAGCGCTAATCATAAGTAATAGCCAAGAACTGGTAGATCACACAAGAAACGTTTGCGAATGAACTATTGCCGCAGTATAAGAATGCGCAGTGTTGAAAACGGCATTTAATCAGCTACAACGGAAACACCGGGTACTTGCCATTCATTCAAAGGTATAAGGTAACTGTCGATGTCGTTTAACCCAAACGCCAAATTTTCGAGTGCCCCAAATTCAAAGAGTTTGCAGGCGACGTTTCAAAATGTGATGAAATTGAAAAATAATCTTCCGATAGAGCAGTAAACATTAACGAACAATATTTCCTTTTCCCACAATGTTTACCAGGGTCTTTTGCAACAAACTGGACAAATGTCATTATTTTTTGGTAATGGGTTAAATGCAGCATCGTTACGATGGGCAATATCTTAGTGTCAACCCGAAATAGATGAATGTGTTCATATCTTTAGAAGTGGACCTATTGGCAAATCATCAATATGGTGTCTTTAAAGATATAGCTCGATTTAGCTGTCGAATAATAGAGGAAAAGGGTTCACTAATTGGTATGTAGAATTCACCTATTTTTGTAAACCCATTCTCTTTCAAGTTCAGCCAATTTTAACGAATATAGGAAACAGTACGCACTCATTTTTAAGTTGTTGTTGAACTAACTATGTGACATAACAATCAGAAAGCTGTGCTCCTCGACAGTAGCGTAATTTGTTTAGAACGTATCTAAACACGTCTTCTTGTTCAAAGACACTTACTATTCGATCATTTAAGTGACAAACGTTTCTATTTCACATTAGGTAAATGGTACGGAAAACATTCATCAATGGATGACGTGTAGATACGTTTGAGCACTTATGTCTATGTTTACCTAATGGATAGACAACAATCATCTAATTGTAAATGGTCAATAGATTTCTATCATAAAACACCCGAGAATAAGGAGAAAATTGCATGAAGATTGAAAAGTTGTTATAAAAGCGTTGGAACGACATTAAACGTTGAACAAATGGTTAATGCAATGTTTTGTGTTGTTGTTTAATTTAAGCAGAGTGCCTGTATTATGAATTAAGATATTCTATTGTATTGTATTCGCTCGACTTTGACATTGTTTCGTTGAATATGGTTTGTTGTTACTTTTCGATAATGCATGTAACCGAAACACAAGTACAAAATGCTACACGTTATCACGGTGTGGTACGCCTCATGCTCCCTTCCTCCACATCATTTTCAATTCATAAACCTCTTTGCAAAATTGAGGACTATGTCATGGCCGAAATAGATTATCAACACTCCCACATATGAACATGCAAAAAAGCGTAAAGATAAGCCGTGGCAACTTAGTAATGTTATTATTGATGAAAAAAAAGCATTGTCAAATGTCAAATGAACCTCGTCGGGTGTTTTTGTCATGTAGTAAGAGCTCAGCAGACGAAAAACCTATCCAATTTTTGGGACAACTTTTCTCGAAATACGATAAACTTTAGATGACAAACTCAACATAATGATAAAGAGCCAACCTCGATGTAGAGCAGCCGAGCGTTTAATTTCCAAATAAATGAGAAATAAGTTAATGTGTAAAGAATCATGAACACACCATCCTCAAAATTTGCATCCTCCATCTTGCCTTGTACTTGACGTTAGAAAAACTGTGTTCGAAAGGTAACCGCTTCGCGTCATGCTTTTCAGTAGCACAATTATGAAAGAATAATTATTCGCCTTCAAAAACGAACCTATCGATCGTGTAAATCTTGCTTCGATTATGAATATTCGGGCTTTTTGATCAGTGTGTAAAGTCGAAATAAGATGTAAACAAATCAAAACGGAAATGAAGGGCGAGTTACACAATTTGTACAAATGCGCGAAACGGCATGGTTGTTGGAAGATGGGCTATTTTCGAAAAATTATGTATGATGAACTTGTTTTCGGATATATTTAAAGCTTTTATTAGCTTTTAGTATATTTGTAAGAAGAAAATGATTCGACCTTCAACTACCGAGCGAATTTGATGACGGACTTTTTTAGTCGTTTTACCCTATTTGTTGACATCGCAAAATACCATTTCCGGCGAAAAGCTGTCAATTCAATCAAACATTCTGTTAAACGACAACCAGTGACCAATAAGGTTTACAGTTAGAACGTCCCACTGGCAAGACGTCCCATTGTTAGAACGTCCCAGTATTTGTCAAAACGTCCCAGTATGGGTAGAAAAAATTGTCAAAACGTCCCAATACAATGTCCCACTTAATTGGGTATAAGATAGATAGTGGTACGCAGGTTAAATAAGTAGATCATATGTTATACCAAACACCTAATGTTTATTAGGTCTTTGGTTTTACGTTATTGATTTTTTTAAGAGAGTTTGATATCAATATAGGAATTTGGAAAAGGAAATATTAATATTTTAATATTATTTTCATTTAATTGAAGATTTTTTTTAACAGTTTCACTGATGATATTTATTTACACAGGATACCAATGTAGTGTGAATCAATCTTAATGTATGAAATGTCATTTCTTAACTGTATAACTGGTGTGTAATACGGTACACGCGTCGATTATTAAATTAATTACTAATGAAAGGTGTCGGTACCAATAGTGCATCTCGCTCGCGTCACTGACTGTGTGTTTGTGTAACATCTATTCACGCCACATTATGGACATAATATCAGTTAGTTTAAATGTCCAATTAAAGTTGAATAGTTATTAAATAAATAGCGTTTTTTTAGATCTTAATAACTACTATATTTCTATCTCTATTCGTTTGTTTCTCATATACCTTTGAGGGAAACGACTAAACAACCGGCGCATATGTTCAAAATAAATGTAATATTTCTTTATTACTTTATTGTTTAACAGTTAAAATGTACATTCAATACTGTAATTCAAGTTCTATTTACACAAGTATACATACTAAGCGCCATTAGACTGTGTCTTCCTGCCCATTGTCAAATGGTGTTTTGTGTTGTAAATGGAAGAGACGGTCTTTAGGAGGACTGTAGTTGACAGTGAACCATCTCGGTAGCTGCTAATACGAAAGGGAAAGAATTATGCCCAATTATTAGTTTTAACAATTATCACACATGAATGATCATATAATCCCAAAATATGGTATTTTAAAAAAGAAATCGTGTTAACAACTTGTGTACGAATGGGCCTATGACATTATGCATCAATAAAGTGTAATATATCGGAAATAAAATGCTTCAAATGCAAAGGTTTTCTAGAATTAACATATACCAGAAACAAAAAGGACTATCCGAAATGCACGTGCTCATTCTATGTCAGGATATGGACAAGGGTTTATTCATAAATCAGAGACATAGATGTTATCTATGTCTCTGCATTATTGAAGTAGCTTTTTGTGATTGTATAAAGTTCTTGGTTCTTTGTTTTGTTATAAGCATGTGGATTCAGCAGCTATGCACCTATAAGAATATATTACTGACAGATTCCCAATCCTTTAGTTAGCCGTACAGAAAGGATGTTGATCATTTGAATTGCTAACACGCACGAAGGCTCGCTTCAAATTTTTCAACGAAATCACATAATTTTAGTAATGAAGGAGTAAAGAAAATTTTCGTTGGTTAGGTGACGATAATTCTTAATATCACGTTTATTACTCCCATAGCACAAATCTTCGAGTTCGTCCCTTTAAGTCTTGATTCCATGATATTATCTGGTGGAATGCGGTGGATTGGAATTCTTATTCGGTTCTTCGTTCGGTGACTTGGTACTCTTCAATAATGAAAATTTGCGCGAAATTCAAGGCGCAAAACAACAATTTTTTATTGTTTCGTAACAAGCAAACAATCCGATTTTTGGAAAGAATACAAAATCACTTAAGTATGTGGAACTAACTTTATGTGAATGCAACGACAATCCTGTTAAAGGCGAAACAATTCGCTCCAAAAAGCGTCTGCTGTTAACCTTGTTCTGAACCGAATATCTTTTGGAAAATGGCTCGTCGTAAAATACAGGCCGTTTTGGCTCAAATGCAAAAGAATCTGGAATGTTCCATTTGGTAAGTTAATCCATTCAATCTGATCCCATATACATTCATATATGTGTAAGTTGTTGTTTATAGCGGTTCGTACATGAATAGTTTCGTACTTTTGTCATTCTGTAAGTCAGTCGGGAGACTGCCTCTCATGAAAATCCATATCCCTCTCAGGATTTGAACCCACGCGGAGAGGGGCCATGACTTTTGTCAATGAAGGAATCGCAGAGGAAAGACTTTTTCATAATAAAGGCACCTTTCAATGGAAAGTTCTTTAAAATCATGCAGTTATTCCAAACATACAAATGCACACCATCTTATTGGTTTACCATTTCACCAATTTCATGGATTCAATTTCCCAAAATTAGATAGTCGAAATAATTTGACATGACGATAGCATTTAATTTTCTGACTGGGCAATTTAACAACGAAATTTTGGAGGATCAGAATAGTGGTGGACTTTACAAAATTCCGATTTTTCGGTCAAGGAGCACAAAATGACCATTCAAAGTCAATTGATATTAGATAAGAAATATAAAATAAACTTACAAACCACCAATTTTCAAATAATGGCATCAATTGCCCTAAAGTTAACAATTTGTTAAGAGGATGAGCGACTATCTAGACTGCCTGGTTTGTAAAAGTTCAATAGGTTCATGACCAATTCATAAATCATGTGTCAACTACATTTTGCTTATTTCTATACATGTAACAAATTCATTTTATCTTGTTTTAAAATTTATCCATTTTTTGAGACACATGTCTTGCAAAGAAGCTAGAAAAGACAAATCACAATAAACTATCTGAAGATTCTATCAACCCTGATGCTCTGCCAACTCAAAGCTACTGGTCTTCTGGGAAAATTGTTAGTTATAGATTACTGTGTTGTTTATTTTACAGCCTTGAAATGATGAAGAATCCAGTTTCAACTGCGTGTGGTCACCAGTTTTGCAAGTAAGTACAGTTCTGGTTACAATTATGGCTACAAAGAAACATGAAAATCTAAATTTGACAAGTAAACATGTACAGTCTAACTTGTGATAAGCAGCCACCTGCCTTAAACAGCCACTACAAAAAGTCCCATTGTTGGATTTATAGTGTAATTCAATTTGTGTTAAGCAGCCAACCTGTCTTAAACAGCCAATTTACTCTGTCCCATAGGCTGGCCTCTTAACACAAGTTTGACTGTATAATATATTTCTAAACTTCATCAGGGAAGGATCCTCTTCATATTTTATTTGAGGTTTATTTCAATTTCTATATCTGTGAAGAGAATGAAAGTATAAACAAGACGTTAGTGTTCTTACATGTAAACAATATCACAGTATAATTCTTATTATCATTTTCCAATGGAGCTAGGTGTATATTTTCACTAAGTACTGGTTGATCTCCTAGTAGAAAATGCTGACATGTTTTGTGAATTATGTTTCTTATTTTGAAGGACTTTGATTAAGTTTTGAAGGACTTTGATTAAGAAGTTAAGTGCGGTTATTAAAAGAGGTGTTATTGGAGACTAGTTCCTTTATTACATTTTACACATTTGATTGGTTTTAATAGAAAAAATATCTGCAAAAGAATCACAACTGTCTAGCATATATATAAAAGGGTCCAAAGTTGCATAGATAATTCAAAATATTTTAACACATCACTGTGATTTACTGAAACTGGTGAAACATTCACTTATACAGGGAATGGGTCTTCACTCAGAAGGGATGTCAAATGTATTTATCAGAAAATTAAAACATGTATATTATTTATTTGCAGGTTTTGTATAACAGAATTCTTGGAGAGGAAGAAACAGGTCCCATGTCCTCTTTGTAAGAAAGCTGTGACAAAGAGGTATTTTAATATGTCAATACATGTTTTAACCCTTTGCCTCATGAAAGCCCACTTTGATACACCTGCAGCAGACAACTGAAAACTATTGTAACAAAAAGATAAATAATTGTATTATAAGCAATTTCTCCATCTGGCCTCTTCTCAATATCAAAAGAAGTTGCACTTTTAAAGATAGACTAGTTGTTTCCATCTGAAGCTAAAAAGGCCAAATATGTGCATGAAATGAATTGTTGTACAGTCCATCATGTATTAAACGACCATTCTTAAACAGTATGTTAAAGGGTAAATAAGTCTGAGACTCTCTTAATACAGGATGCAAGTCATTGAGTAATCTACTGGAGCTTACTGAAGAACTGGCATTCGTATTAATCCTTATAGTTATAGCGCCGGAACCGACTCCATGCTTACGCAAACAGGTAAGATTCAGGCCAGCTGCCATGTAAATTGGCTTCTGGCCTGTGATCTAACCTGTTTGCTACTCTGACTATCTTTCCTCATCAAAATTAAGCAGATATGTATAAGGTTTTGGAAAGCAGATGACGCAAAATCTATTTTTAGAAAATTACCAAGCATTCTAAGGGTTAAGCCTCTTGATGTTATATACATCGATATTGCTTACTATAGAATTGACTGTATGTGTCATGAATGAAAGTTTTAACTCTACTTTTTCCCTTTATACACCTGTTGATAAAAACTGATTTCCTTGATTCCATGATTTCCAGGATTTTTCCTTGGCCCCAAACTTGTATAGTAAATGACCCCCAATTTCTGGATATGACCCCAAGAGATCAGCATTTTCCATTCACAATTTGATATATATATAAGGGGTAAAAAGTACCCAAATTTAAGATAAACCAAGAAGTCAAGTGAAAACCCTGTATTTTTGCATTATTTAAGTTTGTCACATATATGTTATATTTGTTACATATATTAGGGTTCAAAAGTACCCCAAATTAGGATAAACCAAGGAGTCAAGGGAATAACCTGGATTTCCACAATTATTTGATCATCACATATTTGTCCTATTACAGGGGTATGAAGGAGAGGCAGCAGCTTGGAGAGATTGTATCCAATGTTCATAAACTTATAGAAGCATACCAAGCTGACACTGGCTCACTGTGTAAGTATACGTAAGGACACTGACCTTGGGATAGAATCCCAGGTTTGGTTCCCAAGTGTTGTAGGTAGGAATCATGTGATAAGCAAAGTTAACTTCGCAATCTTCATTTATCCAAATCCTGAGCAAGTACTGGTTGTTCATACAGGAAATGAAATGGGGAGTAATAAATAAAGTGTACAAAATGAACAAGTTCAAATCAAAGTCAACCAATGATTCATTTAGTATTAATTTATAACCTCATAGCAACAGTTTGAATGTAAGGCTTTTTTCAGTTCTTTACTTTTGTAAAGTTATTACTTTGTACTGAATCATCGATTAATCTTTAAGTTTTTGATGCAGCAGATTTTTTTTTCTATACAAATATCACACCAGTCCTGTTCCTTGCATCTTTTGCATAAAACCCATGCATAGGGAATGGAGTTAGGGAATAGATGAAGGACTTGCTTTTGTCTATTTTTGAAGGAATGTTGACATGTTTTCTTTATCTAACAGAGCTTTTTTTCATTATAATATAAGAGATACCCGCGATATTCTTTAAAATCTTGCTGTTTTTCCCTATAAATGATTTTACCACAGGTTTTTCTTTCCCCTTTGGCAAAGCCGGCATGATTTTTCCCCTAATTCCCCAATTTTACTAAATATAAAAAAGTGTATATCAAATTTTTCCCCTCAGAGCAAATAAAAGGCCGTCTAATAAAAAGCTACTCTAAACTAATCTATATACAAATGGGATTTGTGATTTGTGTATGGGATTGCTGTATATTATCACTACCAATGTTGTTTGTTTTTATTCAGTTTCCCCTCCTAGAGGCTGCTCAATGAACATGCTGCCTTCCACCCCTGATAGCATCAAGACCAAACAGACCAAACCAGCAAGCAGAAGACAGAGTAACATAAGAGGGAGTAATAGTGTATCCACTGAGAGCAGGTATAATACAAACCACCATTCTGTCTTCATGAGTGTTTCCTTTAACCCTTTCTTTTAAAGAACCCTTAAAGTTTCTGAATGTCATAGGATTATCAGGGTTCTCTCGGGCTAAAATTTTCTTTGCGCCAACACTTGCGCCAAATTCAAAAAGATGGAACCAAATTAAAAAAATTGAAACCAAATTCAATAAGTTGGAGCCAAAATAGTCTTCTGTAGAAGGGGAAATCCTTCATCAGGGTCATCTACGGTTCTAAAGAGGTTCTTAAGTGTTTGTTTGTTCTATCTATTTCTAAGTGCTGTTTTCATTAGGTTCTATGGACTAAATCCTCTCTTTCACTCAACATTTGAAACAGGAGATAGCAGAAACATGACTTCACCTTGGCGTCATATTATAAGCAACTATTTCCTGTCCTCCAAGCCTCCTTGAAATTACGGTTGTCAGATGTTTATTTGATTTTTAGTGGGAGGCATATTCAACGACTGAGAAGATCGATTTAAAGTCATTCTTGTGTTGGATCTAAATTAAGTGTTACTTAATATCGCGGATTTTATATACCAAACTTTCGGTGCATAAAAGAGTTTCATTTATTTGTCAAGGCTGGCGAATGACAAAATGGTGTACACAAGAAAGTGTCACCTTCAACAAACTTGACAATCAACAGATAACGAACTGAACAAGTGTGAAAATAGGATTATCCCGTATCGGAAATCGCATTTGATAAACAAGCTGGTTCTCGAGTTCTAATTCAAAGTACTGCAATTACGGGAACCATCAATACCATTTGTCATAAAAAAAGGCTCCCTTATGTGTTAATTGATTTACATGATGACCAATAGTAGAATATTATCAATTGAGCCTGTTGCATCATTAAACTTTGACATTTTTGATGCATTCTGCAAATAGATGAGAGCCATTTTTCCTTAACAATTTCTAAAGATATCAAAATTGATAAAGTGTCCAAATTATAAGTTTGAGTTTGGTAAAGTGTCTTTCCCAGATTATGTTTTAAATTTAACAACCATATCTCTTTCTTTTCTTAAATAGGACTGCTAGGGAAAGCAGGAGGCTGAACATGAATGTTAAGCAGAATAAACAACAACCACAGGGGATGGCTGATGAGGAAATTGATTTTGGGGATGATGATACAACTGTTAACAATGTAGATGATAAACTAAAAAACACACAAAATAGCAGTGTCCAAAATCTTCTTGATTTGATTGAAACAGGATCGCATGGTGCTGTTGAAGACAGGTCCCAAAGTGAAACTGAAGTAAATATCCCAAAGAATTCAAAATCTCTACAAAAACAATTAAGTGTACCTAATACTAACTCATTAGATAGTGGTATGGAAGATGCTGATATGTACATAGATCATAACCAACCTGTAGACGATGTGGAAGGAGAAAACAAGTGTTTAGATAGAATTGAAGGAAATGTTGGTGAATGTAACAGAGCATATTGGGACAATGGTAATGGAAATGGAAAACATGGCAACCATAACCAGCTGGAAGAGTTTATCCAATCTGGCAAATCTGCTTCATCACAAAGTTCAAGTGAGGATGTTATTTCTTTATTTAGGACACCTCTGGATATGAAGGCTAACAACCAGAAGCCCACCAAATGCAATATTCAAACTAAAAAAAGCACCCGATCTTTAAGATCTGACAAAGCCTCTGATGCCATTCCTGATCACTTAGAATCCAACGCTGTCGAAAATCTTACACCTGATGGTCACTTTACAAGTGACATTTTTGAAACAAAACAGGAAGTTGTTAAAACATACAGTAGGAAGAATTCCTTAGAAAAGGATGTCAAATCAAAAAGAAAAGTTTGTGATTGGTTGAAAGGTTTGCCAAATGATAAATCTGAGGCTGCAGCTCTTTCCAAAAACCTTACAGATGTAACTAATAAAGCAAGCCATAAACCTGTTAGCGCAAACCAGCCCATTAATGAGCATATGCCAGATGTGATTGGTGACGGGAGAGACATGCAAGATGGCTCAGTTTCAAATAGCTGTGACGGTTCTTTGTTTGGGTTTGAGGCACTTGATAAGACAGCAGATAAACCTATATTATCAAGTGATAAAGGGAATCAGGATAATGCTAATAACAAAAAAGTGGAAATTTCAGCTAATTCAGATAGGGTTCAAAATGACATTAATACTGCCATACTCAATCAACCTGTTCAAAGAAAGAGGATTTTTAAATCAAAACAAAATAAATCAAGGAATTCTGATGCTGCAGAAGCACAACAATTCCCAAATGTAGACAGTTCAACTGAAGAAGGAAACCAAGAGAAACTAAATCCAAAGAATATTGCAGGAAGGTTAAAAACCAACGATATTGAGAAAGCAGCTGGGAAAGTACCAGAAAAAGCAGAAAGACTCCTTAAGATGAGTGATTCACCAATGAACGGTAGTCCAGGCGGTCTGGATCCATATGAATTCCGTTCAAGTCAGAAAACTCCACAAAAGATGAAAAACGATGCTGCCTCAAATCCAAAGAGATCAAAAGCAAAGAATGCCAAAAAGAAAATTGTCAATGTAACAAAAACACAAAAAACTAAAGACATGTCTAAATCAACATTCAATGCTAAACTTGAAGGAGGTAAGCCCAAAATGGCCCATAAGAACAAGATAGATATTGAAAATAGATTAAACAGTGAGGTTACAAGTTCACAGCTAAATGCGATATCAGCCATTATAGATGAGGCTGAGGACCATGACCTTTTGACCTGTACACAGGATGCATTAAAGAACATGCCCGAACATGAGACTCATAGCTCAAAATATGTCAAACATCAGGATGAAAGTAAAACCTCCAAAAAACAAGTAAGGTTTAGAGAACCAGCTCTTGCAGATTTTATCAGCCCTGGGAAGATCAACATTGCAGCATATCGGGAAGAGAAAAAAATGTTCAAAGAATTAAAAGAGTTGCAAAACAATACAAAGAATAATGCAAGAAAACAGAACAAAGGCAATCATATTGTTCACTTAGACAGAGATCAAAATTTACTGTCTAATAAAGCTGACAAACCTGACTGCCACGAACAAGGAAGTGAAAAGAAAACACTTCCAGATGTTAAAACAAGAAAGAGTGAAGTGCGTAAACAACACACCAATGATAGACCTTTGAAGGAAGATAATAAGAGGCAGGATCCAACATCAAAAGATGAAGAAAATGGTACTTGAACTATCATCTCTTTACGTTATAAATAATTTGTCGCAGATTACACTGAACTTGTTATCAAACTGTGGGGCTTTTTCACATTACATAACAAGGACCCATTAAAGGCGCATTCCCAATTATGAATAATATCATGCAGTTTTCCCAAAAATTCTAAGTTAACCTATTATTTGGTTTCCCACTCCAGCAATTTCACCATACAATTTACACAAATTAGCAGGCCTAGGCCTTTTCCCAATTTATTGTTACAAAGCCCTTGACTCATAGTGACAGAAATATCAATGAACATTGAAATCAATATTTTAAGGAAACTTGAGTTTACCATAGGCAGATTTTTCTTTTACGATGACTTTATAAATGCTGTCTACTATAAGGTAATCTAAATTTGTTTTTATACGAAAAATGAGTGTATTGATTAAAATAACTGAAGGTTAAATTCATTTTGATTCCCAGGAATACAATCTGCTTTAAAAAGTGCTTAACATAGCTCATAATAGGAGCTATGCACGATAATCGATAACAGATTACATGTAATAAGTATGTTAGATACTTTTTTTCTTTCCATCATAAGGTAGAAACCAATATGTCATTTTAAGTAATTTCTTCTATATATGTCTTATCTGTATTTTAGATAGTGATGATGTGTCTGAGGATTTTCGTTTCCATGACGACAGCAGTGGTACTGATGACCTTGACATTAATCCAGATGTTGGCGAATTTGAACAGCCAGACTTAGGTATAGTTTTGACACATTTCACCTATTCATGACTTGCTCTTACTTTCATGATAAGAAAAATGTCTCATCTTTAATACTTGAAGTCTTCTTATTTTTTAAGTCAACTTTAAGTCTGAACATGTTCTAGTATTGCAAACCTTTGCTTACGAATATCCTTAACATATACTTAGAAAGAGGTCCATTTTACTCTGATTTTGACTTCGTTTTCTTGGAAATTGACAACTATGTATAGCAATCTGATTATACCTATGACTTCTTTGTAAATGACAGGGTTCTTTCAACATTTCAATATCCGAAGTCAAAGCCATTGGCAATATTAAATATTCCACTTAAACTTAAAGTTATTCTTGATAGTCCTGTTAATTTTATAAGATAACATATGACTTTGCAATGTCACCTATGCTTGAGATGTATAAAGATACATACATGTACAGAGATGTTAAACCTCAAGGATAAATCAATCTTTACAGTTACAAAAAATTATGACAATAAACATTTGGACCTTGTAGCAGGGTGACAGCAAACAAACCATCTTCGACTAGTCTTATAGTTGAATATTTCATTCTCACATATAAAAAGCAATATTATTAACCGATAACTTATCTGGATTTGATAGAAAATTATGTCAGTACAAGGTTTTCCTTGACCCAAACTTCTATATTAAAGGACCCCCAATTCCTGGATATGATCCCAAAAGATTATTCTTTCCCATTTACAATTCCATTCATAAAGGGTTACAATTCCCCTTCCCCCAAGTTAGCATAAATCAAGGGGTCAAGGGAAAACTGTTACTTGTAAAGATAGAGACAAAAGTATATACCTTTCGTTATGAAGTTTTTCCTGCTAAACTGTCTCATTCCTCTCAAAATGTGTTAGTTAGCATCCCTTTTTTATTTCAGAGAAACAACCTAAAGAAGTTAAAATGAAACTCACAGGGACTGTTATAGACAATGATTCTGTAGTCTCTACTGAGTGTAGATCACCAGATGTTAACAGTGTTAAAGATACACCACAAGTCCAGAAAGGTCCAAGGTTTAATAGCAGGTTCTCTAAACCTGTTAAAGTCCCCAGTTTTGTGCAGAAAGTTGTTAATATCGTTGCAGAGACTCCATTATATGTGGATCAAGATTCAGAACCAGAAACACAACAGACTGATTGCTCTACTGTCAATGCTGAAATGAATGAAAATCCAGTGATAGGTTCTGATGTAAATGATGTTAATGATGATAATGATGAAGATGCAAACACTGCCTGTGATAATTATGGCAAGAGATCATTAACTGACAATGTAACTGTTGTAGAATCTGAGCCATTGAACTTGAACATTGAAACATTGACAGAAACAGATGATGTGATTCCTGACTCTATAGCTCTGGTGGATTCAATGGAAGCCAAAGAATTGGATCAAGAACATGGTAACACACAACATGATGATTGCATCACCGATAAGGCTGCCGATATTGAGACTAGAACCCATACTGATACTGATGAAACACAAACCCCATCTGGTGACTTTAACACTGAGTTAGGGGACAGGACAGTGATTGATGGGGATGTGAAAGACAAGGAGGATTGTACAGAGATTGATACTGGTGACAATGTACAAGAAACAATGGTTTCCTTGGCGGACAGCCAGAGAAGTATGTCTGTCCTCGAGATTGATCATGGCAAAGGCAAGAGTGGGTCACATACAAACCAATATAACAACAAGGCTATCTTGGAGACAGATGAAAAGTTAATTGTTACTGAGAGTGATTTTCCCAAGGTAAAAAAGAAGAAAAGAAAGTGCTTTATGCTAGAAGACACACAAGGGGATGAAGAATTCTGTTCCTCAATGAACTCTTCCAATGAAAGTGTGTCAAAGAGACAAAAAATAAGGTCACCCAATAATCAGAAAGCAACAAAAGGTATGAATAGAGATAAGAACTCAGGACAATTCAGTTCAGGTGTAGAAATAACCAAGACAGATACAACCGTTACAGAAAAGACAACATTAGATAAAAAGAATGATAGTGAAGAAGAAATTGTTTTGATTTCACAAAATTCTGCAGATATTCAACCAAGCTGTCAGAAGGAAAGGCATTTAAGTGGGATTTTGATGTCACCAGATGAAAGTCAAAAAATGTCTCCAGAAAATATTTTCTGTATTGATTCTGAAATGCCTAGAGTGAATCTGAGTCCAGAAGAAGAAACACAATGTAGCGACAGTGTTAGTGGTACACAGCAAGATGGTATAAAGGAAGATCTAATCAATGATTCTTTAACCCAGAAAACACATGTAAGTGATACCCAAACATCCCAGGAGAAACTAACAAGTCCAAAGAGGACACAACCACTAGTTACCCAAGAAAGAGCACTCACCCCAATTGGCAATAAGAGAAACCAACCATCAGGAACTAAGGAAAAGATGCTTACTCCTAGTGGCAGTAAGAGAAGGAGTGGCGTAAAAGCTTCCCGTGGATTTTCCAAAAGGACAAGACTGTCTGATGATGGAACAGTTATGGTTGGTACACCGAGAACACCACAAACACCCACCAACTCTAACACTATTCATGCTAGTCCTCATTTAGCTGCAGGAAGTGATAGCTCTCAACATGAATCTCCAAAAGGAACGAGACATTTAGATGACTCTGAGCATACTGTTAGGGCACAGAGATCTCCTCTGACTCATCACAGTCCAAGATTGCCAACCAGAACCAAACAATCTGGTGAAGCAGAAACGCATGAGGTGATAATTACATCACCGTCTGTCAATAAAGTTTTGAATACACCAAGAAGGCAGAATCTATTGAAATACAGGTCACCAGTTGCAGGTATCACCCCTCTACGTAGCCATAATACACCTACAGTTATCAAAACACCTTCCACACCATTGAGTGCAGCAACCTTGAAGAAAATCTCAAAGTATAGTCCAGGTATACGCAAGACACTGGTATCCCAACACAGCCCCATTAGTAAAGAAACACCAATAAATAATGCAGTAGAAGTGGTTGAAATAGATTGCGGTGTTACTAAAGATGGGAATGAGAGTTGTTCGTCGGTTGAAAACGCAATAAAGAAGAAGAGTCCAGTGTTGCAGCTAAAACTTGGCTCACAGGAAAGATCGAAACTAGTTGAACATGTTCCAATAGGACAAATAGCTGAAAGTGAAGCAGATGAAAGGATCGAGGATATGCCTTTACCATGTTTGGAACATGTTGACGAATTTAAAAGGTATGGAAATGTATCTTTACAAAGCACTGAGGCCAATGAGTGGAATAATGAAAAAGGAGAACTGGATGATCCATGTATGGACGATGATGTAAACACTGATGGGCTTGAGAATCAAATTGACATGAACAGGAATACAAAACTAGACAAGCTTACACCTTTAATAGGTGACCCTGATGAAGATTCATCTTCAAGTGATGATTTGTGTTTAGATGATAGTTTCCAAATGGATGAGACAACAAGGAGAAATGATGCAAGGCAAGCAAACATCATATCACCAATGTCATATAAGAAAGTATATAGTAGTGTTGGAAAGTTGAATGAGTTTAGTCACAACTTGTTATTAGATGACAGTACTGATTCAGAGATTGATAATGATGACAATGGATGTGACAATGGTTGTGAGGTTTTAAGGGTGCTCAATCAGGTTTTACAATCAAGTGACTGTGATTCAGATATTGTTGAAAGTGAAGCTCTTGTGATTGAGGAATCTGATTTGGAAGATGAGCCCAAGAAACCTGATGCCGATTTGGATGATATTAGGAAGGTGAGACGACTCCGACCTAAACGTGCCATTCTGTCTGACAACGATTGTGACTCAGGTGAGTGGGTACATGTGGATGAGCTACTTAATTGACATCTGTAACAAGTTATAGAAGGTTCTTTATTTACTTTATAAAGGTTTAGAAAATATTTTGAATTTAAAACTTATTATCAAAATCCCATACAAATATTGAGGGTAGTTTAAAATTAGACCAATTGATGAATAACATTTAACCTATTATGGTTAAAAGAGAATTTTCTCATAAGGAAAGATTTGGATGAATAAAGATGTGCAAAATATGGCATGAAAATCTTCGAGTATTAGGGAAATCTATTCAATTATTTTTTTATATGGTTTTATATTGTACTAACATTATTTGAGTTATGCTTTGATTCCCTGTTCATAATGATGTCTGAAGACCTTTTACTTGATTGACCATAAGGGCTCCTCAAGCCGGGTAGAACCATCAGCATATTGTAATTCAAGCGGAAAACCATTTCTCATCATGAATGAAAATGCAAATGCTAGGTGGAGAGGGGAATTTATTATTTCAGAATCTGAAGTCAAACTGATTGGACACAGAGGCCCTCATAAATCATTTAAGGCAAATAGATAGTCATTTTGCAATTTTTTATTTGTCACTTGCCATTATGCAATTGTGTTTATTTCTGAAAACGGTCAAATGTTTGGGAGGTTCAGATATTCTACACAGCAAGGGTTTGGCTTATAAGCAATTACTGGTGTGGTGTAACTGAAATGTTGCTTAAAAGGTTATAATCATCAATGTGTAAGTGGCCCTACAAGCTAAGTTGTTATAACATGTCAAGGTTAAACTCAAGTCTGTAAGATATAGCACAATACCGGTGGCAATTTCTCATTTTATCTTATTACAGAGGATGAAAGTACCCACTTAGATTGTACATCCTCATCCGCTTTCTCAAGTCAGAGTGAGAACTTAACAACACAGGCAAGTTATTATTTAACTTCATTGTAGTTTTACGCTTAACCCATTACCATACAATAACAACATTTGACCAGTTTATTGCAGACAACTCTTGAAAACATTGTGGGTAAAGGAGAAATTGCTCTTAACGAGCAATTTCCTCTTTTTCAACAATGTTTTCAGTCCTATTAGAAAATGTTTTTTAATTATATCACATATTGGAAATTTCTGCAAACTCTTTCAATTTGGGACAGTGGAAAATTTGGTGTTTGGTAAAGGGTTATTTGTTTCTCTTAAAGGTTCTTGTTCACAGATTTGAATGTAGTTTGCTATTAAGATTTCATCTCTTTAAAACTGTATAGCAACTGTACTGTTGTACAAGATGTAGTCTGTACTGGAGGACAGCTATTGGAAGTTTGAACTATTTCCATCATGGCATCTTCTATTCATAAACATGTATGAAATTTGGTGTACATGTAATTCAATAGAGGTCAGAAATACATGTAGTTTTGTTGCTTAATGAATTCTTCTGCTACAAGATTTGATTAGTGTTGTCTGCATGGCAACATGGTTTGTGTTTATGAGGTTTGGCTTTATGGCTTGACTATTAAAGTAAGGAGGTGAGCTTTACCAACAATGTCACACTTAAGTTTAATTGTTGCATGCAAGTTACTATCTCATTAACTGCTGAAGGAAATGAGTTGAAACTCCACACAAGCTCTCAGGGTCATTTTAGAAAGTCAATGATCAAGCAACCTGACTCTGGCTTAGATTTTGAGCAAATAACAATGTATAGAGGCTCAAACCAAATACCATACATATCATAGCCTATATATATGTGGACTATGTCTGTATTTTCATTGTGTTATGTAAACATCAAAATGAAAACATTCCTCTTATTACCTAAGGAAAGCTATATGCATCTTTGTTTACTAAGAAAATCATAGTATAAGGTTAATGTGAAACTTTTTATCTCAAAGAAAAATTATTTATCATGACCTTTTATCACTATAGAAATTTTTATCACATAGTTGATGTTGATATGCTGTCTGATTGAGAGTTGGTTATTTCATTCAGGACAGGGAGAAATTGGTAGAAGATCTAGAAAAGATGGAGGCTGAAATGGCTGTGTTGAGGAACCAGCTGAATAAATCGGGGACAGAAAAAAAATCTATATTCAACAAAGGTTGGTAATCGTATGACCAATGATTTTTTTTTTTTTTTTTATATGGGTTTTACATCACATCAACATTATTTCAGTTATGTAGCAAGCCCGACTATTAATGATGGAGGAAGACCCCATACATGACCAATGATTATTGATAAATGTTGAAACAATGTTAAAATGAATAAAGCAACCTTTGCAGATTGTGCTTTTGTAAAACATCAATTCTAATGACATCTTGGGTAGCAATTTACTAAAGTGTTATCTAAATATTTGCGTAATTCAAAATCATTATATATTGATATTTTCTGAAGCAAACAACCCATATTGTAATGTGACAAGTAATTGGAGGCATCTCAGAAAGGCACTTTCAATTATCTGTTACTTTGCATTATTGCTTCTCTTAATATTGAAATGAGAGAGAATATTGCGTTGAAGTTATGCAAGTTCTTAGTTTAAGACGTTTAGTAAAACACTACCCTGGTCTTTGTAAATAATGAAAAAGAGTAAAAAACAATTGCTGATTTTAAGAGTTCAACTCATTTAGCTTTTACTGTAAAACTGTTCCTTATCTCCTCTTAAGCCATTTAGAACACTTCAAATAAAATTGGTTATAATATTATCAAATGTCCATTATGATTGTATATGTAGATAAATATAGACAGGTAAAACATTTTCTTTCAACCCAGGAAATGGGTAAAGCAGACACCCTTTAAAATGCTTGTTCAAAGACGTGAAAAAATGAAACCTTAATTATGGGATTTATAAAAACCAAGATTGACCATCAAGGGTTTTATATGTTATGTCATGAAAAGGTTCTTGGTAAAGCTTACCCCTTGTATGCCACTTTGTCTCAAATAGTCAAATTAACCTTTGCATTTCAGGTCCTGTCACGGTTTTGGATGATGATGATGGTGATGATGATGATGATGCTGATGATGACAGAATAGAGGGAGATGACTCTGATATAGAGAATGAACATGAAATGTGTATGTCTCCGCCGCCATTCTCACCTGTCATTATGTCACAGGAACAATCCAGTCATCATGCATCACAGGAGTCTAGTAAGTTATCCCTTGTTGACTGATTGAGTCTTCTCATCACATATCCAGGGGTCAACACTAACTTCTGTATCAAAGAGGCCTACAGGAACAGTACCTTGTACAATCTATGGATCCTTCACCACTTCAACTGAACCTTAATATGTCATGTTGTCAATTCTTAAATATTATAAGATTGGGATTATGAATTGCCTCATGGGAGATTAAGCAAATAAGTAACAATATCCTTCCTTCTAAAATCTGTTGACACATTTTTGTGTAAAGGTTAGATTTCATATGAACTTTCCTCAATATCTCGTGGCCACCCAGACTATAAAATTACTGGTTGTACAAACAAAACAGGTGGTCAAGGACCTAAGGACTTGAATGAATATCTAATCCTGATATCTTTCAAACACA
This sequence comes from Cerastoderma edule, assembly GCA_947846245.1. NCBI lineage: Eukaryota > Metazoa > Mollusca > Bivalvia > Cardiida > Cardiidae > Cerastoderma > Cerastoderma edule. The sequence continues at coordinate 30,381,983 of OX401414.1, forward strand.
GATATTTCATTAAGTTCATCAATCGGGGAAGGGAAAATCTGATGATTTTTTTTACTTGTCTGATTAGACAGTCAGGACCCACCCTCAGCAGAGGTTTTATTGATGGCCTGATCAACAAATACTGACTGAGTGAGTGTCTTTTAATGCCAAATATGTTACAGCAATTGTTTGTATGATGGTTATAGAGTTAATTTCAGTAAAAATTTGCTTGACTATTCAGGCTTTTGGGCAGTATGGACAATTGATTTTGCCATCACTGGTTCAATACAGTGTCAACAAATATTCAGTTATTAAACTGCTTTCCTAGTATTCACTACTACTTAAGAAGGGTTGGGAAGTGTCTTGAATACATTTTTGATATATGTAAGAGGGTGAATTAGGATGCATTATTCATTAAGATATTTAAAAAAAAGTTGATTTTACTTAGGTTTTGTAACTATTCATATCTATCTGTTCTCACAGCACAAGAACCTATTAACATTGAAAAAGATAGCATGAACAATATCGACAGGCTAACAGGAACAGAATTATCACCTGTGAGAAAACCTCTAAAAGATATAGATGTAAATATAGTGTCCAAGATTTCAGACAAAGATCAGACAAAAGATTTACCTGTGGAGAATAAAAGGCTCGGATTTGTTGCAACCGGTTTATCATCTCTACAAGTGGTAAGAGATCTCTTTAATCATTACCCCAAGTATGGGGCTTTGTGACTGTTCCAAATTAATAGCTACAGTAGAGTGTAATTATCAAATGGTACTACAGTTTTTTGTGATTTTAGAGGGGCCTCAGTGGCCTAATGATTAGAGCAGGGATTTACAAGACACAAGATCTTGCATCTAACACCCATTGATCATTAGGGAGGACCTCTCAATTCACTCAACCTGCGTCCTCTGGGAAGCATGTTGGTTATGCCTTTCATTAAAATCCATAACTATGCGAGTCCAAACTATGAAAGGCTAACTCTTTCTTTCCACCATAATGGTTAGGGTTTTCCCATATTTTACAGGCTATCTATAGATAGAAACACTATTTTAACCAATCGTATTGAAGGTTGTCGAAACAGTCCAATGGAATTTGTGTTACTATGTGCTATGCAGTCTCGTCATTTCTCGTTATGATTTAGACGCTTGTTATTCAATGTTTTTTCTTACAATCAACTACTCAAATGACATGGATGATATGATAGTCTGCTAAGATGTCAAAACAAGGCGAACTGCAAACTTTTTTCAGTAAAAGGAAAGCAGAAGATTACAATGAACTATCTCCTTGCAGCAGTTTGGTGTCAGAAAAGGCCAAACAATCTCAAAAACCAACTCTGAAAAACAATCAGGAATTCCTTTCTTTCTGGTAGGATTGTTTCAAATGGCTAAAATACGGAAATGACTTGGATGTTCTGCAATACTTGTTTGTCACCAAATTATATATATATAAAAACGGGACCCCCATTTTCAATGCTGGGACCCCAACATAATCAAAATTGAGTCCCAAGGACCGCCAAGCATTCATCTTGATGTAAAGACCTGATTAGAGTACAGAATTTGTAATCAAATGGCCCTTATTCATATTGGATCAAATCCCAGTGACGGCATTTGGATTTTCATGAAAGGCAGTCTCCTGATGGAGTGACAATGGTTCTACCCGACTTGATCGCTCTTATGGGCAGTTGAGTATGGGGTCTGCCTCCCATCGTTAGGAGTTGGGCATCACCACATAATTGAAATAATGTTGACACGATGTGAAACCCATACAAATGAAAAAATGGTGACTGGTCCAAATTGAAAGCTATAGCCGGATGTAATTATCGGATGGATGATACTATTTTTTTTCATTTCAGGAAGGAACCATTGTGATAAAAAATGTTGCTTGTTAAAAGCAATAATTTCCCTCTTTGTACTTAGTGGTTGTTAACGCCTGCCACAGCAAATGCTATAAAATGAGCAATTGTGGAGCAAAAGGTTTAGTTTTTCCCAAAATACCCTAAATGGCTTCCTCCAAACTATAACGAAAATGTTTGATGTTTTTGTCTTTACATGATCTTCAGTGATGGCGAAACCTTATTTTGATTCAATTGTTCGTAAATACTAAAAGTTTTTCCTTACTTGCCTGTATTATGATAACAGTAAAAAATTCAATTGTTCGTAAATACTAAAAGTTTTTCCTTACTTGCCTGTATTATGATAACAGTAAAAAATTCAATTGTTCATTGGTACCTATGGACATGCTGGGTACGACGGACAATTGATTTTGCCAGTCCTGCTTTTAATTTTGATAAAAAATGCAAATATATGAGAAAGTACCAAGAGTTCAGTGACTAAGATAACGTTACATATCGTTTGTTTCAGATGGAAATAAAGAAGTTGGCAGCAGCTAATGATGTTGTGTTTTACTCCAAGATGAATCCATCTGTATCCCATGTTATAGTGAAAGCAGGTATGGGCTCAGTGCAAACCATGTGATATCACATTGCCCCTTTTCTTGAGGGTTCAAATACAGCTTATGGCATTTAGATACTCATGGGGTCCTGTGTGGCCCAATGGTTTAGATGGCAGACTAAAACTCTGGGGTCGCAGATTAGAGTCACACAGAGACCTTTGGTTTCGTGGAAAAGGCCTTTGGCTAGTCACTTCAGAACCATAGCCTAGTACTGGTTGATCCAGCAAAGTAAAAAAATAACTGAAGAATTGTTGACACAGCATGCAATACCATATTAGAATATTAGAAACTCTCGATAGGTAGTCTACTGGCTGACTTAAAGTATGCTGATGGTTCTACCCAGCTTGAAAAACCTTGATTGACTTTCATGTTTGGAGTCTTCTTCAATCATTATGAGACTGGCATGGAAAAGGAAACCTGCATAATTGAACAGTGCAACCAATGAACTGAAATGATAAAGCATTTCTTTGCATTGATAGTGAGAGTGTGCTAATAAAAGTTAATAGTCGAACCAATACAATTTGAAGATGTTTTTTAAGGAATTATTTTGTTTCGTAAGAAAGTGTGCAATAAGATTTTGAAAGAATTTGCATGTTTTGAAACACTTTATATGAAAATTGTCTCTTCAACTAAGACAGTCTCCTTTGGAACTCATTATTTTACTGATTACACCCATACTTATTACAGATCTGTTTTGATATTGCTAAAATCCAGTTAATCATCTCTATTTCAGATGAAGATGATAACCGAATGTGTGACAGAACACTGAAGTTCTTCCAAGGCGTCGTCCACAAATGTTGGCTGGTGATCTATCAGTGGGTTATAGACAGCAAGGAGGCTGGGTATTTAGTACCTGAGGTATTGAAATTGTTTTATGTTGGCTGGTGATCTATCAGTGGGTTATAGACAGCAAGGAGGCTGGGTATCTAGTACCTGAGGTATTGAAATTGTTTTATGTTGGCTGGTGATCTATCAGTGGGTTATAGACAGCAAGGAGGCTGGGTATCTAGTACCTGAGGTATTGAAATTGTTTTATTCCTTAAATAAGGTCAAGGGTTTTATAAACACTTAAGCATTTGATGGATTTTGTAAATGGACACAAAGGCGTCCTAGAAATCATTGGTGCTTAACCCATTACCAAATAACAACATTTTACCATTTTGTTTGAGACTTCTCTGTAAAACATTGTGGGAAAGGAAGAAATTGCTATTGACAAGCAATTTCTCCTTTTGCCACAATGTTTTCTAACCTATCAGAAGATTATGTACCAATTTCATCATATTTGGAATGTTGTTTGCAAACTCTCAATTTGGGACTGTTGAATAGCGTTTGGTAAAGGGTTAAGAGAATGTTCAAGAGTGTATATGGTTCAAAGGTTGCATGAATGGTTAAACTCAAAGTGTGTTGAACTTTACCAGCGAAAACTTTCGCTCATGATTTTTATTGTTATTAAATTAAGGAATGCTATTTTGCATAAACATGATTCAGTGATAATTTCCAGAAGTTAATTCAAATGTAATAATTTCTATTGTAGGGCCATTATGAGATACAAGGCGACACTACTTTGGGAATTCTACACAATGGTCCTCGTAAATCAAGGCTAGCGAAAGATGATTTGTTTAAAGGGTTACAATTCTCTCTGTTTGGTGATAACAGGTACCTCAATAAAGGTGAGTTAATGACCCATTTTACGAACCAATGAGAGGACAGTTGTCCATGGTACCGTTTTACTCAACATTTTATGCTAAAAATTTGCGCAGGTTCAAAACAACATTCCTTCTCATTTCAATATTGGGCTAAGCAATATTGCAAAGTAAACACTTCATTGGAAGGGTCTCTTTGAGACGCTTACAATGATGTATCACATTGCAATATTTTACTTTTATTTAAGATACTATCACTGAATGTGTTGACTTATGCAAATATATTCCTCAAGGTGTAAAGTATAACAGTACCCAGGGGTAGAGAGTCAGCCTTTTGGCAAGAGGTTCAAGGGTTCGAATCCTATGAGTAGAGAAACTTATCATGGGATCTTTCATTAATCCACATTTGATGCAAGAACTGTTTATGCATGATGGTTCTGGGTTTAAATCCACTGAAAGGCAGGATCCACCAGGCAATCTTTCATTAATCCACTTTCAGCACAAATACTTGTTATAGAAAGGAGAATCAAGAGACATTAGTCTAAGTTGTACAAACTTGTTTCACAATCTATGTAAAAATTGATATGTTTGAAACAAACTAATCTAATGAACTTAAAGGGGAAATTGCTCAAGTCTTGGTTTTAAATTAGATCAGTGTTTTACTTCTTAAAGATTTCTGTTTAGGCATCAGAAGCTTACCACTTATGAAATTGTTGTGTGTGAGAGAATAAATTGGACAAAACAAAACTTTCTTCTGTCCCAATCAAATGTATGAAAACAATGTGATTAATTAGAAATTCCTCCTTTGGTCACAAGGACTTTTTCCCCATGATCGTTTACAATGAAGATTTTCTTTAAGCACTATGATAACCCATTACCAAACAATAACAAACTTTTACCTCTTTGTTGCAAAACTGGAAATCATTGTGGGAAAAGGAGAAAATGCTCTCAATGAGCAATTTCCCCTTTTCCCACAATATTTTCTGCCCTACCGGAAGATTATTGTTCAATTTCATTACATTTTGAAATGTCATCTGCAAAATCTTTCAATTTGGGACTGTCGAAAATTTGGCGTTTGGTAAAGGGTTTATTGAGTTACACCTTTACCTTGACATTTTTTAAAAAAAACCTCGTACACACCGTTGTGAGATAGGTCTATGGTAATTGATTATAACTATAATTATATTTTATTGCATAATAAACATTACATGTTATATAGCAAATACAAAATTGTACATGATAAAAAATAAACATGGATGAACAGAAGAGCTCAACGATGGTATTTCAGATTCGTTGATGGAGCTGATAGAGGCATGTGGTGGTGAGATTGTCTCCGGTCTGGCACACAACAGGCACGGCACACTCGTCATCTGTTGTACAGATTTAGAGGAGGAAGGGAGTCAGGAGAACTCTGAGGCAGTATCTAAGAGCAAGGGTAGGTATTGGGTTTGTTTGGGGTTTATCAACTTTCAACAATAAATCAGTCATATGGTATCCATGCGTACACCTATCCTTATTTCGACCTGGTATTTCATTGCCAGTTCTGAGCAATATTTAACATAAACTGCTGACTTGGTTTAAAACATGAACATGGTATAAAAGTGGTAGGGGTAACCGTAATCATGTCCTATTTGACTTTATCAAAAACAATATTGTTTTAATGTATGAAATGGTGAATTATCCCTTTCCCTCTTTTTTTTGTTTTGAGAGTTTTCTAGTTCTAAAGAATCAGTAAAAGGCAGTTCTAGAGAATAAACAATGATGTTTTGCTTGCTTGTGAAGTTAAGTTTGGTATGAGAAGAAATTGTTTGTTACAATGAATTTCTTGTTTTGTTATGGTAGTTTCTATTGCAGCAAATAGTTCTGTATACTTTGTTTATGGTAATCTGTTGACATGTGTATATATGGAGCATTTGGTAAACCATTTAAATCAATAAATAATTGATTACAGAGTTATCTGAAAGGAATAAGAATTGATTGATTCAATGCAATACTATAGCAGACCTTTGCATATGTGAATAACATATTGTTGGTTTGAATCACAATTTATTTAATTTCATTTTATTATAGAACTGAAGAAGGAGTATGGAGTTGTAACTTTAAAGAGGGACTGGGTAATGGACAGCTTGACCACCTACAATGTACAGCCATTCAAGCCATATACCATTCTCTGATAGTGAATCGTAGAGACCTTCAAAGTGCTTGTTCACAGAAGAGAAAATATGAAAGTCAACATGAAATGTCGTTAAAAATGGTTTTGATTTGTTGTTAGATATATACAATTAAATATAGCCATTGAAAGCATTAATAATTCAGGAAGCTTCAATTTATCTAAGTATGTACAGTTTGTATATGTATGTAGTAGTTCTCAGAAGTTGGTTTATTACATGTTACTTCACTGTATACACACTTTAAAGAGTTAAAAATTAATCTAATTTTGCTTCCTAGGACTTTCCTTCAGTGTGTATCATATAAATAGTAGTTTCCATCTACAGTGATTAAACACACCTTAGTTGGTGTTCTACAATCTGACAAAGAGTCTCTTATAATTCAATCTTGAATGGTATGGTTCTATTGTGTCTTTTTAACATTTTATATGTTTATACTGTTGTAACCATGATGAGACTCTAATAAAGATTTTATATATACATGTATAACAGTTTAGCTATTGAGCAATTTTAAAGAAATTAATTTTTAACTTTCAAATATTCTCACATCTGTGAACAAGGACCTTTAATATCAAACACACAACTGTTGAGTTTTGATGTTTGATAAGTTACAACCATTAAATCATTAAACCATTTTTTTGGTTTCAAATCTTCAAGACTTGTAAAGATAGAAACAGATGTCAATGTGTAACTATGATATTTTAAATCATAATTACTCTGTTATTGTAAAATATATAACATTAATTAAGGATCCTGTGTAGCTAAGTGGTTGAAGAACATGTACAGAAATTAAAATCATATTGAGGGTTCAATGCAATACTATAGTAAGTGCTTCATGATTATGAAGCACTTACTATAGTCTTGCATTGAGTCCTTGATATGGCCCCTCTCCATGTGCGTTCAAATCTCAGTGACTCTATTTGGGTTTCAATGGATAGTAGCCTCCCTAGTTAACTTTCAGATTGCTGATAGACTACCCGCTACAAGTTGTTAAGCTTGTTGTTTTCTTCTATTATTAATGATCTAGTCATTGCCACAGGGATCTGTAATTATCCTTGGGTCAGTACTATGTTATGTAATATTACATAGTTCTAACCCAAGGACCCTGTGATCATTACAGCGTAAGTGAAATAATATTGACCTGATGTATAAACCCAATAAAAAAGTTTCTGAGTATTCATAAATGTATACCTATAGCCCAGTACTATAGACTTGTGTGTCTGCAAAAGACATCACCTAGGAAAAAGAACAGATTAATATATATGACTTACAAAATGTAAAACACCTTAAATTCATCATTTATAATTGAAATTGTTGAGAAGTCAATCCGAGTTGGTAAAGAGTTTGTTTGATATAAACATTTTTAACTCAAAGTTATGTCTTTTGATAATAAGGTTCTAAAAAATAATGTTTTGTGAATATTAAGTAATTAAATGCTTTTTTAACTTGATCTTTGCGGGTTTTTTTAATGTCAAATGAATTGTTCTTCAGGATATATATAGTCACTATCCTTCACTTTTTTTCTTTGTAAGCAGGTGAACTTTTTATATCTTCATTCTAAATCATCTGTTGTATGTGATTTTAGAAAGGACATTGACAAACAGAGATCAAGACATTAATCACATTTCGACCCTATATTCAAATAAAATGTTGTATCTGATATTTTATGTTTGATGTCTGCTTCATTTCACAAGTTGTTCAAGTTACAAAATCCAATGTGAGAAAACGTGTTTGATATTACAAAGGACTGTTATTTAACCAGCCCCCCCAGGGACTTTCTGTAGTCTTCAACTAAATATTGGGTAATGCGCTAACTTTGAAATAAACGTTAAATGATGAACTAATGTAAAGCATGCATATAATGGTTTATGTAACATAAATGAATCAATAAATGGATATTACTTATTAATAACTCTTACTTATCATTTACTCTTTTTCTTGGTAAAATTTTCTAAATAAGTCCCTTTTATGACTATGCTATCTACAGTCAAGCCTGATATCGTGCTAGGTACAGAGTCATGGCTAAAATCCCTCATAAAGAACTCTGAAGTCTTCCCGCAAGATTATAAAGTTTATAGAAACAATCGTAAACGTAGAACAGGAGGTGGGGTCTTCATCCTTATCTCAAACAAAAGTGTCAACAAATCTCTACCTGAGCTTAAATCAGACTCTGAAATCATCTGGGCCCAAATAAAGCAAAAAGGTAAAAAGATCTTTATGTTTGCAGCGCATATAGACCAGATAGAGATTTCAACTGTATAGATGAGATACACCGCACCACATCCCTGATTGACAAATCAAGCAACGTAATTATAGTTGGGAGTGATTTAAACCTTGGTGATATAAATTGGGAATCTCTCACTGTTGATACTGGTGCCTCTCATGCTGAAGAGAGTAACAAATTTCTTGATGTAGCAGACTCTTAAAGCTTTCAGCAGTTGATTCAAGAACCAACTAGATTTTCTGAAACATCACAAAATATTCTTGATCTGTTATTCATAAATAACATAACATTGGTCGATAATTTCAAAGTTATTCCTCGATTCACTGACCACTGTATACCCTTCATAGGTGGGGCCTCAACCCCAAGAATTAACTATAAAGAAAGAAGAAAGATATTTTTATTTGAAAAAGCTGATCGGGAGGGTTTTAAATCAGAGCTGATAAGTTTTGGACAAGATTTTAAAAACATGACAGACAATTTTAGTATTCAGGAACTTTGGGACAAGACCATATCTAAAATTGAAACATTGACTAATGAATATATACCATCAAAATCTGTTAATGGCTAACAACACCTGTCTTGGATAAATTCTGAAATAAAAAAGTTAATGAAAAAGAGAGATAGACTATAATATGCCAAGGTAAAAAAAGGGAAACACAATAATTTTGTGAAAGTAAAGGCACTCTTGCAAAGGAAAACCAGAAAAGCTTACTGGAATTACATTAACAACATCATGTGTGACCAAGAAGAACATAAACATGGAACCACAAAACGTTTTTGGAGTTTTATCAAAAGCCTTAAAAAAGATTCATGTGGTGTAGCTCCCCTTAGAGAAGACGGTATTTTAAAATCTGCATCAGTTGACAAAGCAAGTATTCTCAATCGCCAGTTTTCTTCTGTTTTTACCAAACCTGATGACTCTGAGCTTCCCTATCTTGGTGTCGGTCCTTTCCCTGATATGCAAGATATTTCAGTTTCTGACAAAGGAGTCTGTAAATTGCTTAAAGGCCTAAACCCACAAAAAGCAGCAGTACCAGATGCCATAAAGCCCAGGTTACTTAAAGAATGTGCCAATGAACTAGCACATATATTTACCTCCATTGTCAACAAATCCTTACAAACTGGACATGAACCATCAGACTGGAAACAGGCAAATGTTACCCCTGTGTTCAAAAAGGGTGAGAAATTTAAACCAAGCAACTACCGCCCAGTTCTCTGACATGTATTGCATGCAAATTACTTGAGCATATTGTGGTCAGTAAAACCTTTGATCATCTTGATAAAAATCATATTTTAGTTGACAATCAGCATGGTTTCCGAGCAAGGCAATCATGTGAGACCCAGCTTGTAGGGTTCATTCATGACTTAACGAAATCACTTAAACGGTACCAGGTTAATGTTGCTATAATGGATTTTAGTAAAGCCTTTGATGTGGTCGATCATAGGAGACTTCTTTTTAAACTCAAATTTTATGGAATAAGAGGGCCAACAAATAACTGGATCAATGCTTTCCTCAGCAATAGAAAACAGAAAGTGGTAGTTGACGGGTCTTTTTCATCTGAAGCTACTGTAGATTCAGGTGTACCTCAAGGTTCCGTTTTGGGCCCTCTTCTGTTTCTTCTCTATATCAATGATCTTCCTACTGATGTTCAGTTGCAGGTGAGGCTCTTCGCTGACGACTGGATCATATACAGAGAAATAAAATCTGCGAAAGATTCACAGACCCTGCAGGAAGACTTGGCCAGACTGGAGAAATGGGAGAGGAATTGGAGGATGTCTTTCAATGTGGACAAATGTCACATTATGCATATTACCAAATCAAGAAAAACAATCAAGGCATTTAACTACACTCTGCACAATCAGTCGCTCTCTGTTGTACAACAAGCCACATACCTTGGTGTCGAACTTTCATCAAATCTATCATGGTCACCACACATAAACAAGATTACAAGTAAGGCCAGTCAAAATCTTGGCTTTCTAAAACGTAACATACATTCAGCTAAACCTGAAACAAAAGCGGCAGCCTATAAATCAATAGTCAGACTCTCATTAGAGTACAGTTGATCTGTGTGGGACCCATATCATTCAAATGATATCCCAAAACTAGAAAATGTACAAAGACAAGCAGCCCGCTTTGTTAGAAAGATCCACTTTGGATTTTATGTGCCCTGTGAGTATTCGATCCCAGTTCTCCCGGTTGACAGTCCAAGACATAACCACTGAGCTAAAGAGTCGGCTCAGTAATGCAGAGGTAACATCTAGTCCTGATTGATTGTAGCTATGCTGTAGAGAGTGAGGCGGTTACGTAACAGTCGGCAAATTAAAACATATAAAGGGATTATTTCAATTAATATCTACCTTGAAAAAAAAACACAAATGAATGGTGTTAAATTCTTATTCAGACACCTTTAACGTATATGAATGGTGATTATTTATTTGTTTGATGTTTGTTGAAACCTAATTAACTTGAATTGTTATATCAATATTTAGCAGTTTAGTTTGATCATCGGGAGATATATTCTATATAAAATGATTGCGACTCCTCGATGACTATATATAAATCAACTGCGGGGAAAACGGTCGTTCGGGGAAACGACCGTCACCCTTGCGTCCTATGTGTCTAATAGACCTGATAAGGGATATTGTAAGGTTTTATATCGCGTTGCGCATTGGCTCCTACCAGAATATGTATATTACGATACTCTTTGTGGAGGACAGTGGTCAAAGGGCATGGTGTTAGCCTCCCGACACGAGGGTCGTTGGTTCGAATCCCGTGAGCAGCATGATCTACCTTGGGACCTTCATTAATCCACCTTGGGCGGATTTTCTAGTTCTGTATCCAGAAAGCAAATCCAAGAACTTATCCTCATTCTACTTCTTCTTCTTCCACTTATTATTCTTTATTTCTTTAATTCTTTCTTTCTATATATATATCTGTATTTCTTCGGTATTTAGATAAGAGGTCCATCCTCGAGGTTATTGTAAGTAGTTGTCATTGTATGTACGATATTAAAAGGTTACGATATAACGTTTCATTCAAAGGTTACTTCCCTTGATAAAGAAATATCAACATCCGGTTGTAAACAAATAGCTGTCAGTTATATTAAGATTTTTCTAGACTGTTCTCAAGACATGCAGACATGTTGAGGAGGCAAGTTTAATGTCTTTAGTATCATTCGATTATACACTTATAAACTGCGTCAAATTGCGATTGGTTTTGGATGATTTCTTTTGCAATCAGAGTTAGAAATTACACCCAAGACCTGCATATTGTGTTGTTCGACGGCCACGTTAGTTATGACATAATCTTACATAGACCAACTGATTACGGTTTGCTCGCCACGATAATTTGACCAAATCTTACCTAAGCGCAGGAGGTATTGTTATGAGCGGTTTTTTATTTATATCAAAGAACAGTTTTCGAGTAATTTTTGCCCTTATAATAGAGAGCAAATAGTCTCTTTTTGCAACAGTTTTGATTTTGATTTACCTCGATTTGAGAAGTCCATGTGTGGCTACTGGTGAATGTTTTATACCTGTCCCTTCAGGTTGTATATTTGTAGTGTAACAAATGGTAGCCATATTGAAGTACACATAACTTTGTTTGGATTGACTATTGCTGATGCTTTAGCTAGCTAGCTTGAACACATTTAAAACACTGTTGCTGAAATTTGTAGAATAGGAAAAGAAAAGAATCTATTTATGATCAAACTAGGTACAATTACCCAAATGGGTTCAAGGAATGTATGTATTATTTTATCTGAAAAACCCTGATACAGGATTCATGGCCTTTTTTCCTTGAATTTGGAAAAGGCATAGATCTTTTCATTGGGGGAAATTGTATTTGTTGAATTCAGAAACCATAAAGCTGGTGTGATCTTCTAAGAAGTTTATTGATTGAACAGTGAAAGCATCCCAGCAGAGTAAATTACTAAGTTATTCCTGAAAAATTTACAATTTAAGAGAAAACGTAATTTTCCCTAATTTTCTGGTGACAGACCCATTCCCAAAATTTGTAAAAAGTGGCTGTGAGTGGCAGTGTAAAAGATATTTGTACAAAACATCCCAATTAGGATTTATAGGAGAGATCTGAATAAAATCAGCCAGTGTTTGTGAACCCATGTAATTTCCTCCTGACTCATAGATCCAAATGGAAGAATTGAATGCCGTCTTGTACACATATGTGGCACCATCTGAGAAAAATTGCCTAATGTGGGTATCTTGGTGAAATTGAGTTTCTATCATTTCTAGACACTAAAAGGTCTATTGAATGAGATTCAATCCAATATTTTTTTTCAATACCTGATTTTTGGAGGAATTATAGCTATTGTTTAATTACTAGAGCAATTGATAAAGTCATGACGCCATCTATAGTCCCGCTTCTCTGGATAAGGGCTGAAAGTCTCAGTCACTGGCACATATTTCAATCCATAGGTTTGACCCAAAATTGTTTGATAATTGGTACACCTGTTCGTTCATATGAGGCTTTGAGATTAATCTAAACTGAAAGCAACAGCAGGAAATCATCATTGTAATTTGATATTGCAAGTAACATGTTTTTAGTGAGATTGTGTAAAAAATCATTGTCACAAAAACTCATGAGCAATTTCTCCTTAGGTCCCACTGATTTCATGAATTGCCTGCTGCAGGTGCGGGGGCTTTTTTGGGTTATGTAAAAGACTCCTGTAAGAGGCACCTTCCCAATTGGAAATTTCTTTAAAATCATCCATATTTCCCAAAAACTTAGAGTCATACCAGCTTAAGGTTTCTCAATTGAGCAATTTCAGCGATAAAATTTCCCAATTTCAACCGATTTGGGCCTATTCCCAATTGAAAAAAAAAAGCCCCGTCTGGTATGTAGATAAGCAATACAGAACAATTTGTTTTAAGTAAATTGAACTCAGGCCCACAATCCAAACACAAATTACACAATTCAAATTAAGTTCAGGAGTGCCCAACACTATCATCAATATAATCCATACACAATTTAAACAATAAAAGGTAATTGATGACCCAAGAATTACATAAACACTACAAGAATTATATTAAGTCAAGTGGAAATGTGTTCTAGCAATTTTGATACATAGAAAGGACAGTTTAACGCCACCCCACACCCACCCCCACTCCCCCAAATATATAGATTATACCAATAGTTATATGTTTTTCTTTTTATTTCATTAGAATGATAAAGAAATTTAGACCAAATGCATTGGACGGTGATAATCATAATTATACTGGCACACTGCCCCTCAACAACCTTCGCATATCTACAGTGATAGCTGAGGAGGTAACAGACTTTAGTTCTCAGTATGGCAGTGAAACAAGCATTTCATACACAGCCAGTAACTTAGCCGGAAAGACAAACATTTTCCCCAACTATGGAGATTTCACACAAGCTTGTGTATTTGTAAGTAAACTGAAATTATTATGAAATGTTTTTTTAGGTTAAAGTCAAATTGATTTGAAGACAAATTCCTTTCTTTAATGGCTATGATTTTTAGAATTCCTCTTACTTATTTTATTCAGCACTTAATATTCTCCCAATATGAAGATTTTACATCTTTATGTATTTGTAAGGTAGCTGCAATTTTCAAGGTTCTGAATAAAAGATTTGTGTTCTTGGTATGTACATAATTGCTTTAATGACAAATTTCTCAGTTTTTTAGTTATACAGTAATTTGAAATTTGCTCTTACTAGTTAGCTCTTAAAATATTGAATACCTTCCCCGGAGCATTTATTGATGTTGACACTTTTGAAGCAAGACAACACTGTTACCATGTGAATATTCTCTTTCTTTTTTTCTGAATGGTTTTAAATGATTATGTTAACCAAGACACTAAATTTCTGTGTGACATAAATGTTTATAATTTCTGTTCCAGCGGATATATGGTCCATGGTGGGATATTTTGCCCTCAAGTAGGGCCCCATTTTACCGGACACCCCCTACTTTTCACAGTCAGGATTATATAGGTAAGGAAACCATTTAGTCCACTACTATACTACAACTCAGTTTGATGACATATCTACTGCACTTGTATTTAAAAACCATTGTCTTTTATTTGAAGTTTTAAACGTGAAATGCACATATGCTTGTCTTTAGAAACCATTGTCTTTTATTTGAAGTTTTAAACGTGAAATGCACATATGCTTGTTTTTAGGTCTCAGTAGTATTTCAATTGTCAACATTAAGAAACAAGTGCCAGATTTATAGTGTAATACAATTTAGTTACATTGACGAATAGTTATGTGCTGCTAATCCACTTTACAATTGTACGAGTACCTTTCCATTTAACCATTAACAAATTACATATCAAAGGTTGTTTCTCTTTTTATTATGCTTCTTGAACCTGTTTTGAATTTTGTCACACTGTCATCAATCTACAATATTGAAAGCTTAAAGTTGATTTTTTTTAAATTAGGTTTGACAATATTATCAACAGTTTTTCAGTTATATCCAAAACAAGTACATTGAAGTTTTAACTATACTCTCTTGGTAACCTACAAGCATAAGGCTTGGCAAAATATCTTGCCCATGATTATCTTGCCCATGATTATCTTGCCCATGATTATCTTGCAAAGAAATAGAAAGCTGCTATGAGGAATCACATCTTCAGTACTAGACCAGGATATAGACGATTGCCAAGGGGCACCATGCAAAGAAATAGAAAGCTGCTATGAGAAATCTAATCTTCAGTATTAGACCAGGATATAGACGATTGCCCATGATTATCTTACAAAGAAATAGAAAGCTGCTATGAGGAATCAAATCTTCAGTACTAGACCAGGATATAGACGATTCCCCAGGGGCACCATGCAAAGAAATAGACAGCTGCTATGAGGAATCAAAATTTCAATACTAGACCAGGATATAGACGATTGCCCGGGGGCACCATGCAAAGAAATAGAAAGCTGCTATGAGAAATCTAATCTTCAGTACTAGACCAGGATATAGACGATTGCCCAGGGACACCATGCAAAGAAATAGAAAGCTGCTATGAGAAATCTAATCTTCAGTACTAGACCAGGATATAGACGATTGCCCAGGGGCACCATGCAAAGAAATAGAAAGCTGCTATGAGAAATCTAATCTTCAGTATTAGACCAGGATATAGACGATTGCCCAGGGACACCATGCAAAGAAATAAGATATCAGCTGTCATGGATGGAACACTGAGTGACTTGTCCGAAAATTCTGCACTAACTGCTACCACAGCTATGATCCCTGGTGGTTCTGAACAATGCTTGTATATCCCTTTGCAACATACTTCAGAGCCCAAGCCTAGTTCTAGTGAATCCGAGAGAACTTTAATACAACTGAAAAATTGTTGACATTGCATTAAATCCCTATATAAACAACCACAGAAAAGGTAATGATTTATTTTTGTTGTTTTAATTTGTCATTGACTGTATCTTTCCAGAACTTTCATTTCAAACGAAATTGTACCCACTGAAGATTACTGTGTTTGAGACCTACAACCCAGGGTGTGTTGTACGGATACTTGCCTGCGACACGAGTAATGACACTGATGTTGATACTGGGTTTAAGTAGTAAGTAATGAATGTGTGGTTATCAATACGTGTTATGGTGATGAGACTATTTATATGTGTATGTATGTATTAGTAAGTAATGAATGTGTGGTTATCAATACGTGTTATGGTGATGAGACTATTTATATGTGTATGTATGTATTAGTAAGTAATGAATGTGTGGTTATCAATACGTGTTATGGTGATGAGACTATTTATATGTGTATGTATGTATTAGTAAGTAAAGAATGTGTGGTTATCAATACGTGTTATGGTGATGAGACTATTTATATGTGTATGTATGTATTAGTAAGTAATGAATGTGTGGTTATCAATACGTGTTATGGTGATGAGACTATTTATATGTGTATGTATGTATTAGTAAGTAATGAATGTGTGGTTATCAATACGTGTTATGGTGATGAGACTATTTATATGTGTATGTATGTATTAGTAAGTAATGAATGTGTGGTTATCAATACGTGTTATGGTGATGAGACTATTTATATGTGTATGTATCCCATAAAGAATAAACAACAGGGTCTTCCCCAGGATTGTTTGGTGATTGTTTTGTGAGGGAAGTTTGCATAATAGCGGTTATGCCCTTCCCCGTCAATTTCTTTTTAAATATGCATCCCAAAATTGTAAATTTCTAGGGGAGATCTTTGATAAAAAGACAAAAATCACTGTTTCTAAATAAAATCAAATGTACTAAACAATGTCAGAAGCAAGTAGACTGCCTGCAGGACAAATTTAAATCACAGTGGACAAATTAAGGAGCTGCGGGATTGTAGATTTTAAGATTCAGGCACTGGGGCCCCCAAAGCGCTTGAAAGGCCTCGGAAAGACACTGAAGAAGTTTTTCTTTCTTAGATGGAGGGAAAGGCATTCATCACTGATCAAACTTACAAAAAATGTACTATCGAGGATTGATACTAGTATGTGAAATTTTTTATATCAAAGATTTGGTGCAAAACTATAGTATGTGCTTCACATTTGTGAAGAATTTACTATAGTCTTGCACTGAACCCCCAACATTTAGTATGAAAACCTTTTGAATTAGGCTATCATGATTTTTCAGATGATATATTAATCCATACACTTATCATGGCATGTAATTGCTCAATACACATTGAACAACAACATGCCTTACATAGATATTTTGGTTACTATATTCATGATACTTTTTCGCATCAGTGAAATGATTTCTTGGAGCAAAACAACTAAACTAGAGAAAAGATCAAACCTTTTTGGCGAGAAAAAGACACTTTTCCTACCAGTAAGACTTTTATTTCATAACTTCATAAATCAATAAAGCTTGCACTTGAATGACAAGAGAGGTAAGAATTAGTTAGGAAGTACATGTCTTGTTGAAAAATGGTAACAAGCAGAGCAAAGAGTACTTCCTTCCATAAATTTGCATCTGATCTGGGGGAAAATGATTAGGTGTGCCATTTGTATGTTTTGCTACGAATTTTTTTTTTTTTTTTTTTTTTTATATGGGTTTTACATCACATCAACATTATTTCAGTTATGTAGCGATGCCCGACTCTTAATGATGGTGGAAGACCCCATACTCAACTGCCCATAAGGGCTGGTCAAGGTGGGTAGAACCATCGGCATTCCGTAAGTCAGTCGGGAGACTGCCTCTCATGAAAATCCATATCCCTCTCAGGATTTGAACCCACGCGGAGAGGGGCCATGTGATTTCAAGTTCTGTACTCTAACCACTAGGCCACGGAGGCCCCCTACGAAAATATGGATTAGGCTCTAAAATTTGTATGAATAGCTTTCAAACTACAAATGAAAAAAAAAATGCCTCTATCTTTTTTGCCAGATTTCTTAAATTTCTTACCCTGTTCCATGAATATTGCAAAGCACAACCTGGGAACAAGTTATGAGAAAACATTATCCAAAATGACGAAATGCATAAAATTGATATTTTGTACTTAACAAGAAAATTTCAACATCTCACATTTTTAAATACTTACAAAAACACTGTTTTAGAGGGAATCTGAACGTTATAATTCTTTGTTTATTTCAGTACTAGATGGAAAACATTGTGGGAAGGAGAGCCAGAGAATATACCCAGCAAGGATTTAGAAGCAAGAAAGTTTTGTCCCCCACTTGAACCATGTCCTTTCCCAACAAGGTAACAAAAACCCAATTAAACCCATCCCCTCCAAACAGACTCAGCCAATATTCTTTTTAAAGTTTAATGAAGTCAATGCTACATCATTTATTTGTCTCTTCCCACAGAACATTCATGTTTATATATTAGAAAGTAGTTAACAGATTGGAAAGAATATTATGCAGTACTGGTTAGAAAACCAAGAGAGCATAGATAGTTGGGCTGACCCTCGTGATCTCAGTGAAATACTGTGGAAAGACAGTTTAAGTTGTATTAAACCCAATCTAACCAACCAAACTTGCATGGAAGTTTATGAATTGTTTAAAGCAAAAGCAATAGAAAAGATGATACAGTTTGGAAAAGCATCTTCACTTTCGCTTATCAAAGTTAACAAAATCCATCGACAATATGGCCCAGCTTGTCAAAAAGACTAAAAAATTTACTTTGTAGCCATTACAGGACAAGTGCGGGAAACGCATTTTCAAGCAAGGAAATCAAAATCAGATTTTGCCAACTTTGCCATCTCTGCTTATTGACGCTGTGATAAAAGGAGAAGTTTCTAACAATCCTCAGAAACAATTTCTATTTTATTATAGTGATATCAGTATCTAGATATGCCAGCTTGAGGTGAGTAGGTTCACTCATGCCATCAGCTGCACTGCCTCAAACATAGGACTTAAAAACTGTTTTTAACCCTTTACTTAATGCCAAATTTTCTCCTGTCCCAAATTGAAAGAGCTTGCAGACGACATTTCAAAATGTGATGAAGTTGAAAAGATAATCTTCTGATAGGGCTGGAGACATTGTGGGAAAAGGATAAATTGCTCCATAGTCCTTTTCCCACAATCTTTTGGAAGCTGCTCGGAGGGACGAATCCAATTATGGGTTACTTTGCGAAATTTATTTTCTCCATATATAATGAAGGGGGAATGTTTCAAAGTTATGGAAGGTCGTAGCATAAGACCTATCATAAAAGGCTGATCAAGCTTGTCATGTTGGGTCCTGATGACAAGGGAAGTCTTAGATAGAGCAATAAGACTTGGTAAGCTTATTCCAGGTCAATCAATGGACCAAAAAACAAAATAATTGTATAATTATCATAGACAGTGTCAAAGGACTATTTCATAGGTTGAGGAATTGTTGGGAAGCATTTTACCTGAAGAGCTTCTATTCAGTTTCATCTCCTGAAATATTCTACTGATCAAAACTTTAACAAGAAAAACAACTATGATTTTGTTTTCTGATTGAAATGTTATATTTTTATTTGCTTTCCTCCTTTATTGCCTAGTAATTACATCATTTTTTATTTTGCAGCTTGATTCGTTTAGAGATGTGCCATCGCAATGCCTATTATTACACAGAACTGGACTGTGTAGAGTTGACTGGTACACCAGATAACCCTTATGAAAGTAGCGAGACAACAAGTCAAGGTAACATTCATTCATCCCCCAACCAAACAACCCCTATAGAATGTTGATTTTGTTAAATTAATCCTTAGAATGCTGGGTAATTTTCTAAAAATGGAATTTATTTTCGTCTTCTTTCCAAAACTTTGAAAAGTCTGCTTAATCTTGATGAGGAAAGATACTCAGAGTACCAAACAGGAAAGATCACAGGTCAGCCGCCAATTTACTTGGCAACTGGCCTGTGATCTTACCTGATTGCATAGGCATGAAGTCAATTCCAGCAATATAGAGTTTACAACATATTTTGCAGAGGTGATGCAACAAATGCAACAATTATGAATAAATGAATTTCAATGTTGTTTCATTTGAAAAGTTGGATAGAAACCAATATGATAGAAGAAGAAATTGCTTGTTATGAGTAAAAAGTAATAAGGACCAATAATGAAATATTTTATGTGAAATGGATAGTTGTTGAAAACATTGTTAAAAAAATGCTAAACAGAGTCTTTTCTGAAATTTTCTGTTGCAAGTACAGTGGACCCTCGTTTATCCGAACACTTTCGTCCCCAGGAGAAATGTTCGTATTAACGAATTTTCTGGAATAAAGAATATGCGAGTTACAGCGAAATGTTTACCTTTACACGGTGTCGGTGTATCATGATCATTACTATGAAGTAAGAAATACACAATTATTTTTTTTTGAAGGGAAATATAAAGTGTGTTAAGGAAGTGTTTATTTGGTCAAAACGGATTTTTAAAAAAAATGACAATTTGAAGCAATGTCTTTCGAGAAATTAAATTTCCTTAAGATAGCTCTGAAAAGAACTGTCTTCGTTTGGCTGTGGGTGTAGACATCTTCAAGTTGTGTCTTCTTATTTCAATATCGAGAAATGAGATAGGTAGGGATTGTCGAGAGTTTATTTATAGGCAAAAGGAGCATATCGATTGAGTAATAATTGAAAATGATTGCCAGACATTGTCTCCCGATCGCTGTCTAAGCAGCCAATCAGCCAATCAACACCTTTTACAAACTCAACTATCGACATGCGACCGTAATTACAATAATGTAAGACCAATCAACTGACAGAATGACCGATTAACAAACAATCAACACCTTCCAGTATACTACACTAGGTGACATGTTATGGTCAAGCATACGTGACAGTTTGCAAAACGTGTGAATGCCGTTTACAACAGAAGACCGATCCCTTCATTCGCAACTGTAACCGCAAAATAAACGACTTTACTGGTTTCCGGACTAGCCATACGCATATACTATGAAAAGTGACTGTTGGTTCCCGAATATTTTTGTCCGGTTCCGGAACGCGGATTTTCCGCATTAAACAGTTAAATTGATGAAGGTAAGATCCGTTCCCTCAAAATTCTGTTCGGATGGTGAATATTCCGGATAAACGACGTTCGGATTATCGCGGGTCCACTGTACATCATAGTGGATCAATATATAGTAATTTGAATATAAGTTGATTTGACTATATATCAGAAAAGCATTATTCAAGATAGTCAAGACAAGTTTAGACAATACAAGAATAGCTCTAAATTCAGTATAGTAGAAACAGGAACTTTTGCTCTGTTCTCTTCAAATGATATCATTGTGACCAAAAAATGTATCAGATTTGTATGTTATGATTTTTGTTACCATCAATGTTAAACTTACATTTGGTTGAACAGATAATCCTTTAGATTTGTTCAGCTTTTAAGGCTGAAGAATGTATATCAATAAAATGTATTCACAGATGCTATTAATAAACTCTCTATTTTCCCTCTTATCCAATGCTTATTAATCCTGTTGCAGCCAAATTAATAGCAAAAAATTCATCTCAGCGCCAAATACTTTTAAGGCTTACTTGAAGAAAAGTAGTATGTTCACTAAAAAATTAACACTTTTTTTTTTTTTTAGATAATTGACTTACACCACGGCAGTCGACTTTTGGTCAACAGCTTGGTTGACCACCATAGATGACTTTAGGCAACATATTGTGTTTTACTACCTATTACAGTTATACCACCATATGTCGAATAAAGTCACCAACGGCGGTCAACCAAGCTTTCAACAAAAGTCGATTACGTCTGTGAAAGGGTAAAACTCTATTTTTTTCCCTTGTTTCCAATGCTTATTAACATCTCTATTTTCCATTAATTCAATCTATCAAACATGACTTTAATTTTATCCTTAAACACAGATGATTCTTTGCAAGACAGTATTGTTGGAGCCCTGAAAAACCTAGCACTGGGTGGATCTAAAACAAAGGAACCAACTTATAAACAACCGGAGGAGGATGTAACCAGTCATTCAGAGCCAACTACAACAAATGTTACCTCAGATAGAGATAAAACCAATGCTCAACCAAGGGAGACTTCTCCATCCAGGAAGAATTCTCAACCAAGGGAGACTACTCAACCAAGGGAGACTTCTCAACCAAGGGAGACTACTTGTAGTACATCACCAGGAGCAACAACTGATACTCGGGAAGAACAAAGGAATAGAACTGTTGATCGCTTAAGACAATTTGATGACCATGAACTGGAGGATCTTACCCAATCAGAGGATAGAATATCGCCAGACAATGGATATTTTGATGTGTTACCGGTAATTATACAAGTCCAAATAAACTGGCGTTTACAAATTCTATAAACATTTATTATATCATAAACTTTATGTTTCTTTCATAGAAGTCTATATGACAATGTATGATTTATTTTCATGATGGAAATAAGGGGAAGTTCATGATCATATATGTATGATGTGGAGGACTTTTTGATTGAATGGCTATATGTTAATACGAAGAGAAAGTTCATGATAACATGCCTACATGATGGTAATATGGAGTAAAATATGGAGGCAAAGTTTATAATTGCTCACCTTCATATTTATGCTATCAAGAAGGTTATTATTTTTTTGCCATTTTTTTGTGTTAAAGGGGAGGGGTGTTATGATTTAACCCTTTCCGTAACAAAAACGACTTTTGACCACTTTGTTGCATACAACTTAATAAAACATTGTGAGAAAAGGAGAAATTGCTCGTAACGAGCAATTTTTTCCTTTTCCCACAAGGTTTTCTGCTCTATCTGACAAATATTTTCCATTTCATCATATTTTGAAATGTCGTCTGCAAACTCTTTCAATTTGGGACAGTCTAAAATGTGTTGTTTGGGAAAGGGTTAAACAATTCCAACATACCCATATGTTTATAATAAGCAGGAGTTATTGAATATTTACATCCTTTTTTACAGGAAGAGGTCATTCAGCTGATTCTCAGTTTTCTGGATGTTTTATCATTGTGCCACGTTGCCAGAACTTGCAGGTCTGTATTTGGTGTATTAGAAGTGTTTGGTTCTTTTTAACCTTCCTTTATTTTAAAGAGAGACAGTCTTTAGGCAGGCCAATGGTTCTTCCTATCTTTTCTAACCTTTATGGCTTGTCAAGTTTGGGGTGTGCCACCATCATTATGAGATGGGCATCACACAACATAATTGAAATAATGTTGATGTGATGTAAGACCCATATACACATATATGTATAACCCTTACCTTCATAAAGGATCAGTTTGACACAAATGGAAGTGGAAAACTCAATCCTGATCCGAGTGAAAAAATAGCTTAACCCTCTACCGAACGCCAAAATTTCGACTGTCCCAAATTGAAAGAGTTTGCAGACAACCTTTCAAAATGTGATGGCAATGAAAAATAACCGTCTGATTGGGCAGAAAACATTGTTTTGAAAAGGTGAAATGCAATTTCTCCTTTTCCCACAATGTTTTCCATAGTCGTCTGCACCAAAATGGTCAAATGTCGTTATTGTTTGGTAATGGGTTAATGGTATTGATGGTTTCCATATTTCTATGCCAAATAATACATTGTATTGTCTGAAATCACATAAAGACTCATTTGAATATGTTTTTATGTTGAACATGTGTTCTTTATATAACAAATAAACATAATCGAGATGTCAATTAAAGAGGCAAGAACTGTGGTGGGAAATATGAAGCTTTTTAAAGTTATGAGCTAATACATTTGTGTCTTTTAAATTAAGTTATGATTTAAAAAAAGACATATGAGATTTTTATAATGTTTATGGTCAAATAATGAAAAACATTCTGCTGTGTATGGTAACGGATGGATTCTTATAGAATATGGTTGTGGACAAGAGACAGATGCAGGTGCATGCGTGAGGTGTAATGTCTTGTTGGGTTGTGAGTGTGGAAAATAAGGACTATCTCACAGATTAAGATCTTAATCTTTTTAAAAGTAGAATGTCTATTTTAAATGAATTGACACCATAGACTGATTGAGTGTCAGAAAGCTAGATTATGGATATAACTCCCATTTCCTTTCATATCTGTCATGGAGATAAAGCACATCTATTTTTCTGATTAAGTAAATTATTTAAAGTGTTTATTTTGAAAACAGTGATGTTTTATTTCCGTTCTGTGGAAACAGGTTAGGTCCAGGCCACCCACCAAGTAAATTGACATCTGTCCTGTTATCTAACCTGTTTGCTACTCATCTAGATTAAGCAAATATTTAAGGTTTTGGAAAGCAGATGACACAAAAATCTATATTTAGACAATTACCCAGCATTCTAAGGGTTAAAGATCTCACATAACAATATATATAAATGTTGACCATTTCATGCGTCGTCAATTTTCAGGCTTTTTTGGAAACACAGCTACGATTCCTTACAATATACAGAACTCAATTTACAGCCGCATTGGACACAGGTTGGTGGTTTGATATCATTTAATACTGATTGCAAAACAATTGTTTGTTTCTGGTTCATTAGATAAAATTTTGAAAAAAGAATGTAATACTAATTACCATTGAATCTAGATGTTGATATTTTATTTTATTCATCTCTCTGGTTTATCACAACACACAACCAGTACTCATGGAGAATGTGGATTGATGGAAGCTTTAACTCAGATTTACCAAAATGGATCCTGTATGATAAGTTATCTCCTCAAGTTTATGAAACTCACCTTTATATGCATTATCTTCTAATAGCCAACACAAAAAATTGAATTATGTCTACTTTTCTTTTGAACAACCATCAATATGTATCATCATAAGTACGAATGAAGACATATTTTTAAGTACGTCTTCTAAAAAGAAATGGCCTAATCTAATGTTGTTAAAACTTGCAGCCAGGCTATTTTATCATATCTTATACATTTTAAGTTTGTAGTTTGCTGTAAGAACTATGACAATAGAATATGTTTAAAGTATTAAAAAGAAACGAAAAGAAAACTGGCTCTGGATGAGCAAATATATCAACAAAGCTGCAATGCCATGCATGATTGTAATATACTTTTCACTTGGGTAACCCATTGTACCGTATTGGTGCAGATATTCATTTGAAAGCAACAACAATGCAAAACTATGAAACTAATAATCAAGTAATAAACTCAAAATTGCATTGTTCTTTTCTTTTGTCTACAAACCATGACAAATAAGGAACATTTTTGAACCCTTCGAATGCTGGGTAATTTTCTTAGAATAGGATTTTGTTTAGTCTGCTTTTCAAAACCTTAAATATCTGCTTAATTTTGATAAGGAAAGATACTCAGAGTAGCAAACAGGTTAGATCATAGGCATGGCACCTATTCACTTGGCTGGCCTGGATCCAACCTGTTTGCATAAGCATGAAGTTGATTCCAGCACTATAAGTGTTAAAGATGTTTAATTTTAGACTTTTACTTTCGGTTTCAGGTGAATGATGTGGCATTAGATAGTTTACATTCGAGAAGTCGGTTCCTACAGAGATTAAACTTATCCTGGTGTCATGGCAACATCCTATCCGATCATGCATTTATAAGGTAGACAGTTCACCTACTCATCTAACCTTTTTAACCAATTCATTAACTCAAGCAATAGTCTTATTTTGAATAATGCCGATAACAAATTTTGATACAGTAAGAAAGATCATTTTCACTCTGAAACTGGGTAGAAAGAATGATGGGAGGAGAAAAATTGGCTTGCTAAAAACTTTTTTTTTTTCATATTCTATTTGGTTATCAGGGTGCCGTTTTACTTAACATTTTATGCTAAAAATTTGCGTTAATTTAAAACAATATTTTTTTTTTTCAATATTGTGCTAAACCATATTGCAAAGTAACACATCATTGCACTATTGTACTATCCATGTTTTTTCCTGTAGTTGTTCAGTAAAACAATACCCAGATTATTATTGCCATATGTCATAAAACCACCCTACTACAGAAGCCGGGGTCCTGCTTGGATCAGTTGTTAAGGTGATGGACGAGGGAGATAGGGTCCAAGCTTCTAGCCCCACTGGTACCTCTGTTTTTGTGCAACTGTCCAATGGGAACTCATTTTTGAGTATTATCGTACATTTTCCTTGGTTTCCTACCAGTACTAGGCTAGGAAATGTGCCTTGCCCAAGGACACTCCAAAGTGGAATAATTGGCTGCGTTCGGGGATTGAACCCGGGATGACCGGTCTCTGGTCCCCGATGTCAACCACTTCATCACCGCAGGTCCCAGGAAATCTCAGAAAATTGTTGAAACAGCATAATAACCCATTCAAGAGAAGATGCAAAAATTACTGACAAAGTGATAAATTGCAAATGAACAATCAATCCTTTTTTTCAAAACAGTTTCTCCCCAATTTCAAAAAGAAAATGGTTTTTGTTCACATTGTCTTTTTATTGTCTGCTGTTTCTTTGAATTTGGACAAGTCACATATTACCCAATTAAGATTTGATGGAGACTAATGATGAATATTAATCAGATAGAGCTTTATGGATAAATTATTTCACAAGTGTTTTTTTTCATCTCTAGTTTAAGAAATAGATCTATGTTCTGTAAATATTCTAATAAAAGCAAAAATTATATGTTTATATAGTTACAAATATATTAAAATGTATTGAAAAGTATTTCTTGCTGCTTTGAAATCAGTTGATATTTGAGTTTTCTTCTCTGTTTCTGTTATAAGTTCTTTAAACCCATTACTCTGACTTATGTTTGTAACAAGATGCATAAATTTCTTCATGAATTTTCTTTAGATATTTGAAAACCTGTGGCGAAGGTTTAAAAGACCTATATTTATCATCCTGCAATTTCCTGCATAGTGAAACCATTCTTGAAATTGTGGATACTTGTCCAAACTTAGTTGGTAAGTTCACAAATGTTTGATTCTCAGACATAGTCCTAAAATATCTTTTGATTCAGAGGGATCTCGAAATCCCAATTGGTATAAAGAGAAAAATATGTTTTCTTCTACTTTGATCCGCCAAGAATTGCTAGGCGTTTATTACTGGCATCTTCATGCATTAAACCATGTATAATGCTTTATGCTTTATCAAAATAAACCTTTAGTTTGAAAAAGTATTAAACATTAATTTTATCTTGTTTCTGAGTTTGTAGTTTCAATGATTATTTTAGAAATGTCAAATCGATATGGAAGGACAATGGAATTTGAGATTTTGTTTCAAGTCTTCGAGTCTCTCATTTATTGAATCACATAATGGCCAATAAAGTTGTTGAATTTCAGAGACTCAAATAAGAGATGCATTTACTTTATTGCTTCTCTAAACCATCTACAGTTCAAATTATTACCCAAATGATAAAAATTGACTTCTAGTTTTTTAAATGTAGAGAGTTATTATATATTAGATTAGATTCATTACCTGACACAGGTCCCATATGGGTCCTCTTCGTCAGGGCCGTTCCTACATATTTCAGTTATGAGTCAATTTATTTTATACACTAATGCTTCAGTAATGGATCAGTTCAAGATTTGATTATGCTTACTATGTGTATCTTTTCTTTTTCATTTAAAGCTTTTTTATTGTAATGCTGTGAATGTAAAATGATCATCTTTTTTTCAGAGTTAGACATTGGGAGCTGTAGACAAATTAAAACAGAAGATCTAAATCAGTTGACAAAGTTGAAACATTTGCAAAGACTCAACCTTTATCGAACAATGGTTGACACTCCTACCATCAACTCCATTATAAGGTATAATATGTTAATAGTCAAAGTAATTTGACATGAAGATTGCCTTTTTGTTTTCTGACAGGAGGTATTGCCCTGCTAATATATCCCAATAGTTCCTGATAGTGTCAAATAAGTAAGACTTAATATTTAAAGTGTGATTTCATGTTATTACATTTCTTTATCAGTAATTCAAGTTGCACCAAATACATGATTTATTTGATGTTCATTTAAGCTTTACTTCGTAACAACATCATTTCATTCAAATTAGGAAGATTGGCTTATTATTATTATACGTCAGTGTCCAAATTACTTTTAAATGCTTACAAAGTATGCATCAGTATAGAAATTTCTTTCAAATGCTCACAAAGTATGGAACATTGTCCAAATCACTTTTGTTCACATTCACAATGGTAAAACAAAGGATATACTCCTATAACTTTTTATATCCTTTCTTTTTCAGGTCATGTTTAGAACTGCGCCACCTCAACCTTGGTTCATGTATTGCCATAAGGAATTATGATGATGTACTGATTGTATTAGGTCAACATTGTCCGTAAGTATTCCTTTGTATGATGATGTACTGATTGTATTAGGTCAACATTGTCCATAAGTATTCCTTTGTATGATGTTTAACACTGAGTCACATCTTCAAATGCTTACAATAGAAGAAACATTGATGGAGATAGGAGACCTTTTTGTTTTGCCATGAGCAATATCCTCTATCACAGTGCTTGCATCAGAAACTTGCTGCAGAATTTTTAGCTAGCCATAGTTGTGTATCTTGAACAGGTAAAACATGTTGACGTAATTCTGAATTTCAAATACTATATTCAATTTAGATGTTTGTAGTCTGCAATAGAATAATTTTGTTCATTGTTAAAAAAAATGCTTTTGTAAGACATATATGCCAATGCATTTTGTCATTGAGTTTTTCTTTCTCAATAACTGTAGGCGTCTTAAGATTCTTGCAAGGTATATATTCAATGCATATTTTTTCTACAACCTAATCTCTAATATGAAAATTATGATTGATCAAAATTGAAAGTTACAAGAGAAGACAGTAATCATATGTTTTAAACCACATTTCCCTTGTAATATTAGTTGAAAATGGGGACACGGATTTTACAATTGCCTTCTTTTATTCTGTCACGATTGGCATTTTTGGACCAATGACTAGGTCCTGTATAACATTTGTGATATACAGCACTAACCTTATAACACACAGTCAAGTGACTACTCATGATGTCATCAGTATGTCATGACCTATGTAGTCATGTTTACATTCTTAGCTTTTTTGTACTGTCACTTAATTTTGATTTTTCGATTTGTTTCATTTTTTCTATTTTTGTATGCTTATAAGAGTCATTAAAGGCAATTCTGATTTGCAACATCAACCAACTATTCTCCATAAATTTTCGACTGCAAATGAAACTTGTGTGTACTGGTTAATGTTGATGATGTGTGTGTGGAGGGCAAAGGTATAATACTTTGGCTCATCATATGTTGATGATGTGTGTGTGGAGGGTAAAGGTATAATACTTTGGCTCATCATATGTTGATCATGTGTGTGTGGAGGACAAAGGTATAATACTTTGGCTCATCATATGTTGATCATGTGTGTGTGTGGAGGGCAAAGGTATAATACTTTGGCTCATCATATGTTGATCATGTGTGTGTGGAGGACAAAGGTATAATACTTTGGCTCATCATATGTTGATCATGTGTGTGTGGAGGGTAAAGGTATAATACTTTGGCTCATCATATGTTGATCATGTGTGTGCGGAGGGTAAAGGTATAATACTTTGGCTCATCATATGTTGATCATGTGTGTGTGGAGGACAAAGGTATAATACTTTGGCTCATAATATGTTGATCATGTGTGTGTGTGGAGGGTAAAGGTATAATACTTTGGCTCATCATATGTTGATCATGTGTGTGTGGAGGACAAAGGTATAATACTTTGGCTCATCATATGTTGATCATGTGTGTGCGGAGGGTAAAGGTATAATACTTTGGCTCATAATATGTTGATCATGTGTGTGCGGAGGGTAAAGGTATAATACTTTGGCTCATTATATGTTGATCATGTGTGTGTGTGTGGAGGGTAAAGGTATAATACTTTGGCTCATCATATGTTGATCATGTGTGTGTGGAGGACAAAGGTATAATACTTTGGCTCATCATATATTGATCTTGTGTGTGTGGAGGACAAAGGTATAATACTTTGACTCATCATATGTTGATCATGTGTGTGTGGAGGGTAAAGGTATAATACTTTGGCTCATCATATGTTGATCATGTGTGTGCGGAGGGCAAAGGTATAATACTTTGGCTCATCATATATTGATCATGTGTGTGTGGAGGACAAAGGTATAATACTTCGACTCATCATATGTTGATCATGTGTGTGTGGAGGGTAAAGGTATAATACTTTGGCTCATCATATGTTGATCATGTGTGTGTGGAGGGCAAAGGTATAATACTTTGGTGTGTGTGGAGGACAAAGGTATAATACTTTGGCTCATCATATGTTGATCATGTGTGTGTGGAGGGTAAAGGTATAATACTTTGGCTCATCATATGTTGATCATGTGTGTGTGGAGGACAAAGGTATAATACTTTGGCTCATCATATGTTGATCATGTGTGTGTGTGGAGGGTAAAGGTATAATACTTTGGCTCATCATATGTTGATCATGTGTGTGTGGAGGACAAAGGTATAATACTTTGGCTCATCATATATTGATCTTGTGTGTGTGGAGGACAAAGGTATAATACTTTGACTCATCATATGTTGATCATGTGTGTGTGGAGGGTAAAGGTATAATACTTTGGCTCATCATATGTTGATCATGTGTGTGCGGAGGGCAAAGGTATAATACTTTGGCTCACCATATGTTGATCATGTGTGTGTGGAGGACAAAGGTATAATACTTTGGCTCATCATATGTTGATCATGTGTGTGTGGAGGGTAAAGGTATAATACTTTGGCTCATCATATGTTGATCATGTGTGTGTGTGGAGGGTAAAGGTATAATACTTTGGCTCATCATATGTTGATCATGTGTGTGTGGAGGACAAAGGTATAATACTTTGGCTCATCATATATTGATCATGTGTGTGTGGAGGGTAAAGGTATAATACTTTGGCTCATCATATGTTGATCATGTGTGTGTGGAGGACAAAGGTATAATACTTTGGCTCATCATATGTTGATCATGTGTGTGCGGAGGGCAAAGGTATAATACTTTGGCTCATCATATGTTGATCATGTGTGTGTGGAGGACAAAGGTATAATACTTTGGCTCATCATATGTTGATCATGTGTGTGCGGAGGACAAAGGTATAATACTTTGGCTCATCATATGTTGATCAAAGGTATAATACTTTGGCTCATCATATGTTGATCATGTGTGTGCGGAGGACAAAGGTATAATACTTTGGCTCATCATATGTTGATCATGTGTGTGTGGAGGGTAAAGGTATAATACTTTGGCTCATCATATGTTGATCATGTGTGTGTGGAGGGCAAAGGTATAATACTTTGGCTCATCATATGTTGATCATGTGTGTGTGGAGGGTAAAGGTATAATACTTTGGCTCATCATATGTTGATCATGTGTGTGTGGAGGGTAAAGGTATAATACTTTGGCTCATCATATGTTGATCATGTGTGTGCGGAGGGTAAAGGTATAATACTTTGGCTCATCATATGTTGATCATGTGTGTGTGGAGGGTAAAGGTATAATACTTTGGCTCATCATATGTTGATCATGTGTGTGCGGAGGGTAAAGGTATAATACTTTGGCTCATCATATGTTGATCATGTGTGTGTGGAGGACAAAGGTATAATACTTTCATCATATGTTGATCATGTGTGTGTGGAGGGTAAAGGTATAATACTTTGGCTCATCATATGTTGATCATGTGTGTGCGGAGGGTAAAGGTATAATACTTTGGCTCATCATATGTTGATCATGTGTGTGCGGAGGGTAAAGGTATAATACTTTGGCTCATAATATGTTGATCATGTGTGTGCGGAGGGTAAAGGTATAATACTTTGGCTCATCTTTGGCTCATCATATGTTGATCATGTGTGTGTGGAGGACAAAGGTATAATACTTTGGCTCATCATATGTTGATCATGTGTGTGCGGAGGGTAAAGGTATAATACTTTGGCTCATCATATGTTGATCATGTGTGTGCGGAGGGTAAAGGTATAATACTTTGGCTCATTATATGCAATACATAAAAATGGTAAAAATTGTCTCCTCATAGGTTCTGAAGTTAATTGAAATAGCATTTTTAAACTAAGGAGACAGTTGTTTTTTAGCCAGAGTTCGATTAATGCATACTACTGAAGAGGGTTATCATAGATTAAGATATGTATTGGACTGTTTTTTTTACAGGAATCTGGAGTCATTAGATTTGTGGCGGTCACACACTGTTAGTCATGTTGGAGTGAATGCTATCGCTGAAGGTTGTCCTAACTTATTGGAACTGGATATTGGCTGGTGGTGAGTTCAATATATATATAAGTTAAAGAATCAGTGTCTCTCTAAGTCAGATCTTTTCAAAAGTATAATGTTGATACAATACCTGCATTTATACATACTGTCGATCTTGTTTTAAGCAACCAATGTTGATCTAGTAGGTCACTCTATTTATTTACCATTCCAGCATTTGAGAGAGATAAATGTTTCAGAAAGGGTATTTTAGAATCAATTATAAATGTTATGAATCGTATCAATCGTTTATTTTGAAAATAAAAAGAAATTGGAGAGGTTTTCATGATTGTTTAAGAATGAAACCGGCCACATATATGTGAAAGGTTGTCTGTTTTTATCAGATTAATGTTTAAATGATATCTATCTATTCACAGCAATGAGGTCAAGTCTAGCAGCAACTGTATTGTAGACTTGGTGAAAAGGTGCCCAAAATTGAAGAAACTCTTCCTTACAGCAAATAGGTAAATTTTTCTGATTCCTTTATCTTCACAAAAAACAAATTCAAACCAATGAGTCATGTTTCAAAACATTTTTTTGAAAAGGTATTTTATGAAATTCAAATTACTGTTTGAATTGACAAAATGCCCATAATGAGCCCATCCACCTTTTCTCCCAATAATATCTTATTTTATAAATTGATAAGTGATGTCAAATTTGTAAGAGAGAAATGGTTAATCATTACTCAAAGAGTATCATTTTAAAAATCACAAGAAAAAATTTGATGCTTTGATGTGAGTCAAGCGATTGGAAAATTATCAGTAAATTATTTCAGTGTAAATGGTGGTTATGATAAATTAATCATCAGAAATAATGAGTGTTTATTCCGAGGAGAGAGATGTCTTGTTATATTTATTTTTGATAATAGAAAAGCTGATATATTAATTTTGTCTACCAATTTCAGGACAACTTGTGACAGGGATTTAATTGCAATAGCAGATAACTGTGCTGACCTGGAGCAGCTGGATATACTGGGAACCAGACAGGTCACAGCTGAAGTGGCCCAGAGGTACCTCCTTTACTACTTCATGTGATACTTTGCCTTAAAGGGACTAACTCAGAGATTTGTGGTCTGGGAAAAACAAAAATTACAAATTTGATACAAACAACCATAGTCACTAAACCAAAGACTATTTCAAATTTTTTACTGCTGAAACATTGGAATTTCATTGAATAATGTGATGTGAGGTGCCCCAGACGTACCTCCTTTTCTACTACCTGCAACTTTTTTCAGATAAGACAATTTGCAAGTCCAAATAGAATGTGTATGGGACAATACAATCATATCATTATTGATATATTACTTTAACCCATTACCAAACAAAAACGACCTCTGACCAGTTTGTTGGAGATGACTTTTCTCAAACGAGCAATTTCTCCTTTTCCCACAATGTTTTCTGCTTTATCAGAAGACTATTTTTCAAATTTATCACATTTTGAAATGTCGTCTGCAAATTCTTTCAATTTGGGACTGTCTAAAATTAGATGTTTGGTAAAGGGTTAAATCACCTTATCTGATGATGTGCCTTAAAAAGATTAACTCAGAGATTTGTCTTCTTGGAGTAAGAAAGGTTACATATTTGGTCATTAACAACCATAGTCATTAAACCAAGGACCATTTTAATTTCTTTACTGCTGAAACACTGTAATGTCATTGAATACCTCCTTTACTACTACACAGTACTGGCTCATAGATTGGACAATTTGCAAGTCAAAATATAATAATGTCATTGAAACAATACAGTTTTTGTATTATGTATAATGTTTGATAAATAATAACTATTTAACATGATATTGATTCAGACTTTGTCAATATATCTAAGTATGCATAATTTGCAAGTCCAAATATTATGTCAATGGAGCAATACAATCATATTGTTATTGATATATATTACTTAAGTCTCTAGAAATATGATAGTACACCCTCTCTTTAAGAATGACATATAATAATATGTTTAAGAATGAAATATAGTGTTTGCATAATATGTGATAAGATTTTAATTTACTTGAAGTCTCTAGAAATATGATAGTACACCCCTCTCTTTAAGAATGACATATAATAGTATGTTTAAGAATGAAATATAGTGTTTGCATAATATGTGATAAGATTTTAATTTACTTGGCGGCTGGCCTGGATCTTACCTGTTTGCATAAGGATGAAGTCGTTCCAGTACTATAAGGGTTAAAATTGATTTAGTCCTAAGCACATAGGCTGTTCAAAAGTTGAACATCCATCTCTTAAATTGACAAGACAGTCAATACTGATGATGCAATGTAAAACCCTTATAATGATTATAATCAAAGTATTTTTTCCCTTTATTTTGCAGAGTTATGGAAAGATGCCCAAAGTTGTGTTTCTTTGATGTTTCATTTTGTTCGGGTATTGATCATTATACTGTTCAACTTTGGAGTAAACAGTTCCCGCTTGTTGCTGTCAAACGCAGCTTTCAAAACTGATCATAGCCTTCTTACCCTGTGATATTTCAGATATAACCTGTTTTTACCAACATACAAGACATACATTTGTGCATGCAATTTTTATTTTTATTTGAAAATTACATGATTTTATCCAATGAAATGCTTTTTTTTAACTTTGTAAATAAAGACGCCAAATTCAGTTTTTGTCTATGTTTTGAAGAAAAGGAAAATTTGCTTTGCCTTTTAAATCAAAATAATTTATATGAAAAAAGTGCCTAAGCCTTAAAAAATAGATTTTTCTGTCATCTGCTTTCCAAAACCTTAAATATCTGCTTAAGTTTTTTGTGGAAAGATATTAGGAGTAGCAAACAGGTTAGATCACAGGCCAGCCGCCAATTTATTTGTGGGCTGGCCTGGATCTAACCTGGTTGCATAAGCATGACGTCAGTTCCAGCACTATAAGGATTAGTTCACTCAAACAGCTGATGAATTTATTGTTGCAGTCTCAAGGACAAGACAAAAGAGAAACTCTCTCCAGTTTATATCCTGGCTTTGGAAGGGCTTTATATTTCATTAAATGAAAGAAAACCAATACAATCTATCTGTTGACTTGTCACTGATATTGTACTCTCTCTGGGGTAGAAACAAGAGCTAAATGATGGTTTGTCCTGTACTTATTTTAGTAAATAACTGGATTAACCTTTTCACTACCAAACCTTGTTACTTTCTCGTATACCAAGGGAATATGTGGAATATGTTGGTAAAAGACAGAATTTACCTCTGTATTGCATGTAACAGATGCCTAAATGATGTCACTAATTCAAAAAACTTTATATCAAATTTCACAGTACACTATACACTAACCTTCTATACTCTAACATGTACCCAAATCTTTTATACATACAACCATGTTACACTGTTTCTTAACGTCAGATATGGTATATAAGGTGCTTAAAGTGTGCTGGATATATCTGGTGCTATAGGTAGTCAAAAGGTTAATGTTCTACCCTTCTGGGGCAGAAACAAGAACTATGATGCACTTGCTATTGACTTGCACTGAAACCTCAAAAATTGCTCAAAAAAGTAATGAGTTGTTAACAGCCTGCAAACTGTTGCATGTAGGATGTTGTTTTTTTATAGGTTTTCATTGTGTGATTTGAAATTGTTTTAACCCATTACCAAACAATAATGACATTTAACCACTTTGTTGCAGAAGACTGGAAAATATTGAGGGAAAAGCGGAAATTGCTCGTAATGAGCAATTGTTCCTTTTGCCACAATGTTTTCTGCCCCTTCAGAAGGTTATTTCCAATTTCATCATATTCTGAATTGTCTTCTGCAAACTCTTTCAATTTTGGACAGTAAAAATGTGGCATTTTGTAAAGGGTTAAGTGATCCTGGGAATCTCGACCACACTTAAAACAATGACTGAAAGGTTTTTTAGTGTGAGGGTATTTTAATAAAGGACCCATGTTTATTTTGTTTTAACCATTTAAAATGCTAAGTAATTTTCTAAAAGTAGATTTTTATCTTGTCTGCTCTCTAAAACCTTAAATATCTGCTTAATTTTATTTAGGAAAGATACTCAGAGTAGCAAATAGGTCGGTTAGATCACAGGCCAGTCACTGATCAACTTGGCAGCTGGCCTGGATCCAACCTGTTTGCATAAGCTTGAAGTCGGTTCTAGCACTATGCGGGTTAAACAACTGATCTTAAACAGTGTTTGAAAGGGTATTTAGTATCGAACCTATCTTAATACAGAACTCAATTCATTCAGAAAGCTTCTACTGGAGCTGTTCCTACCGAACCTTTATGGATGACTGGTGTCCATATTAAGCCATTAGTTGTCTTATACAGCACAATTCCGCATCCTTTTACAATGGTCACTTAAAACAACTCTGACAGTATTTGCTGTTATCTGTTTTCATTTTGTGAAGGACTTGCTCTATATATCTGCTATTCTTGCTTTTCTACCCTGTTATAGTATAGTCATTAATTGGAACAATATGTATGATTGTTTATTATAAACTTTGCAATTGTGATAGAATGCTTATGTGATAAACTGAATCAGAAGAATAATTTTCTCCCATCATTCTGGTAGAGAGACAATTTCATTATCTCCTGTTTGATGAATACTTGCCAATATTTACCCAAGTCACTGGTACCAGATCTTAAAATAACTCCTGACTTCACATTCATATCTATAAATATCATTTATACATTGTATATGAAGGTTACAGACCACATCAGGGTATTTTAAGATCGGCGCCAGGTACCCAGGTACTTTGGGGTTATGGCCATTGAATGTTGAAAATAATTGATATTTATACTTGTACACCTTCTCATTCAAAAAGGCCTCATTTACTGTTTTATTAAGGCTCGGTGGCCATGATACAATGCTCAACATCAATATTGAGCAAGGACGCACAATGAACCTTAGAATATGGTAAAATGATATAAAAAGATCAACATCTTTGGCATGTCTGGTCTCCAACAAAAAAGGTTCATATTAAGCCTTAGAATGCTCAATAATTTTCTAAATAATAGATTTTTGTGTCGTCTGCTTTCCAAAACCTTAAATATCTGCTTAATTTTGTTCAAAAGATACTCAAAGTAGTCATCAGGCTATATCACAGGCCAGCCGCCAATTTATTTGGCGGCTGGCCCACACCTAAACTGTTTGCAAAAGCATGAAGTCGGTTCCAGTACTATAAGGGTTAAACCTTATTCAAACTTTAAGAACATATTTTTGACCATCATTTAAAAAACACATTAACTATCTGGCAAGATTGCTTGAAGAATTTTTAAGTTACGGCCCTTGAATTATATGTTTTAAAACAATAATTGGTTTTTAATATTCCCCCATCCGTACTCATTTTAAGTCCCTTTTATTGATTGAGAATGAAGCAAATGCCTCTGTTCTGGAAGTATCTTCTATTTTCTTTATTGGTCTAAACCATTTTGGATTAAATGATTTTTCTTTATTTTAGAATATACGTACTTCTGCTTGGTCTTTGAAAAGCTCTCAAAAATCTCTATGGGGAAATGTATACATGGTCAGTTAAATATTCAGTATTTATTTCCATTAACCATTTATTAGTTTGGTCTTGTAGTGTAGATTGTCATATCAATATAAACATTGAGTTTTATTTCCTCCTCATGAAGTTTATTGCTTCTGTTATTAATTATTTTTGTCAATCATGACATTGTTTATCATTTCTTCCACTTCATCGTTATTATCTATTATAAATTTTGTTTTCTGGCTCTATCAAATATCATTTGTATCTATACATTTTGTATTCTTTGAGTGATATCATACATTTGTGAATGTTTCTCCCTTGCCAATGTTCTAGGTAACTTTTTAGTGTGGGTTCAAATCCCGGTGTTTGCATTTGAATTGTTGTGAGAAGATTTCTCCCTGCTGGTTTAAGGTATGTCAATGACACGGCATGACCAGCCTATATGGCCATTCAAGTTATCGGGTGTTCTTCCATTTCTATATGTCGGGCATTTCACCATACAGAAAAGTATGTAGTTGATCTAATGTAAAATCTATTTTTACATTTATTATGTATTTAATTATTGTTTTCCTTTAATCTCAAAGGTCTCAGCCAACATTGAAAGAAAATGATTATCATTTATACTTTTAGATAGTTGTAAAATCACATAAACTGGTTGAAACAAATGTTATAATGCATATTTCAACAATCATTGCAACTCCACTTATCTGGTTATATCTCTTCCATCGATTTTAACAGCCTTTCACAGTAACTTATTCATAACTATGTATATCTTAAGTCTTTATTAAAGACCCACCTGAGGCATTTAAGCCATGGTCATTTTGAAAGAAAATTTAACCCTCAGAATGCTATGTACTTTTCTAAAAGTGTATTTTTGTATCGTCTGCTTTCCAAAACCTTAAATATCTGCTTAATTTTGATAAGAAAAGATACCAAGAGTAGCAAGCAAGTCGATCATATGCCAGACGCTAATTTACTTCTCAGCTGGCCAGGATCTAACTTGTTTGCATAGGCATGGAGTCGGTTCCAGCACCCTAAGGGTATTTTTTATATTAAAATACATTTAAATGCATTTTGTTGTGTATTCTATGCCTTTTTGAGAAATAAAGCATTAATTGTTATTTGTGTTTCTTTTGCCTTGTTTCTAGACAACTAGTACGTCAGACTTATGGGACCTTTCCATCCTCCAGGTTGTGTTTGTTAGGGATTTCGTCTGGAATCTGTTTAACATAATAGAAAGGGACAAGCTGCAACCTCTTCCGTAAACCAACCTAACCTGATTATAGCTTTATTGATATATTTACACCGTTAGTATATGTTAATGGAACACAAAAAACCTCTCTATCATCCACACAAAAAAAGATTCGTATTTTATTGTAAAACTTTTGAAACGAGCAGACCAATTAAACAACCCCCTCCTAATTTGTGTAATCGTTAAACAAACATTTCACTTTTTGGGGCAGAATATAATGTTCTGTAGATAGTGTAGGCATGATTTCTGGTAAAAATCGGAGATGAGAATTTGGTGTTAGGGTTGAAGGAGACAGGAGCGTACACCTTATGCCTTTATTAGTACAACCTTTATTTTTCGAACCTGAATCGGCTTTCTATTTGAAATTTAACATTACCCAAGCGGGGGAGAGGAGGAGGTTATTCTGGGGTCCTGGCCCGTGTGTGTATCCTGCACTTGGGCCAGGTGTCATAGCGTGGTGTCCTGGCTATGTTTATAGCGTGCACTTGGGTATGGGGTCCTGACCCGTGCGTGTCAGGCCAGGACCCTAGGCTACAGAGAAAGAATCAATCAATTACCTCGTTTTCGTGTGCTCACACCTGTGACATTTCAAACAAGTGTCCGATACACTACCCATGAACCATTGGGAAAATAATTTCATGGAGAAATGCTTGGGTGATTATTTCATTCTCTGACTGAAAAATAGTTAACCCAACATTAAACCAAAAACGTTACATCAAACTCCTTTTCTGAACTCAGCGTTTGTGGCTGGTCCAGGTTGAAAGGAAGAGCAGCAAACATAATTAACATTGTTTACCGTTTTGGGGTATCTATAAGATAACACCATTCATATATAGGCTTACTAGATAATAGCTGGATTTCACCCCGGTTTTATCAGAAAGACAATGTACATGTAGAGATATGTTTCGTTACACAATGATATACGGCCTCGTCAAATCGTTTTTTGCAGGCGACAACTATTAATCGAAACTTAAATCGGGAGACGTTTGTTAGATAGAAATGTAACTGAAATAAGCCTCCTTTTCCCGCCAAAAATCGACTTGCTCCGCTGAATGTAGTATAGTTTGGAAATATCTGACTTGGCAATAGGCATGTTGCCAGAACTGGACAGTTTATCGATATCGAGTAGTTTTCTCTTCCCCCAACTGAATTTGATTACAAAAGATAAATAGACTGAGATAAGGTAAATCATATCTGTTTGTTTAAGAGGTGCTTGTTCGCAAATTTGAGTAAAGTTGGATATTATTATTTTTTTCTTCAAAACTGCACATGTATAGCAGCTGTACCGTTGCATGAGACATATAATACTGGAGAATGGCCATTGAAATTAAAATTAATCTTTATTTAAGTATTCAGAACCTGTCTACAAGGAATAGATATGTTTTTAGATACAAAAGCGTAGTAACGGAAAAGCAAAGTAATGGTTTTAATATCCACCGCATAACATCTTTGCATACTTAGCTATATTGACACAATTCTGAATCAAATTTGCAAACAGAAGCTATTTTTCATTAAATAGCATACCCAACTTAAAAATGAAATTGTTTAAACGACAATTCATTTTGACTTGCAAATCGTCTCTTGTGTGAAAAATCGCCTTAAACCCATTACCAGACAATAACGACATTTAACCACTTTGTTACAAACGACTCTGGAAACTATTGTGGGAAAAGGAGAAATTGCTCATAACGAGCAATTTATCCTTTTTCCCACAATGTTTTCTGCCCTTTAAGAAGATAACCATCCATCTCCATCACATTTTGAGATGTTGTCTGCAAACTCGGACAGTCCAAAAATTGGACGTTTTGTAAAGGGTTAATTGGAGTTTATAATAGCGTCAACATCTTCTCTCTGGTTAAATTGCGATGCCTGACCCATACTCGATATAGAAAGGTCCCAAGAGTTCTAAACTCATTCAGTTTATCCAGTGAAATAGCTGTAATATGGAAGCCGCCATATTCTTTCCTCGCGATTCTTCTTTCACTGTACTCTCCCCTTCAACTACATATGATATAGATCTGTAAAACCTGAATAGTTATTTAATTAAGGAAACAGATAAATAACACAGTTTATAATTTCACAATTATGTATGACTTACCGCTAAAAAATAATGATTTAAAATGAGGTTCAACACCTTCATAGGAATTGTGCCATAAGCCGGGGACGATTCACCCGGAATGTATGCACTCACCTATGAGCAATCGGAACTACTCGGATATTTCCGTGAGCTGTGTTTTCATTGGATAAACCCGATTTGTTCGGATTGACGTACGAGCTGTATTTCTCAGATCACGGAAATACCAGAGTAGTTACGAATGCATCCCTATCTGTAGCAATCTGAACACATCTGGTTTATCAAATGAAAACACCTCTGAAATAATAGGGATGGCACCATATTGTTTCCCGCGAGAATGACGTCACTTTACTTTCGTTTTTTAGAATAGATCTTAAATGTGAAGTCTTAAAAGTCGTTAAATTTGATTAAGGAAACAACTATACATGTCACAACAATAATTTCCTCATTTGGT
This sequence comes from Cerastoderma edule, assembly GCA_947846245.1. Classification (NCBI taxonomy): domain Eukaryota; kingdom Metazoa; phylum Mollusca; class Bivalvia; order Cardiida; family Cardiidae; genus Cerastoderma; species Cerastoderma edule. The sequence goes on from OX401414.1 coordinate 30,423,217, forward strand.
ATGAGTTACTGATAAAAAATGATTTAAATGGATGTCCAACAATTCCATACACATTAAACTACTTAACGTGCACGCTTAGAAAATGTGTTCATTGCCGGATGCCGATTTACCCGAAAAATTGTAACCCTACACTTATATCCGAGCATTCGGAACACCTCGGCCATTTCTTAAAATAACCTCGGAGGCATTGGGGAGCCATTTTTGAAAGTAGGTCAGCAACGAAGGGCATGTCCGTTTGCAATCGTATCTACTCGGAAAAGAGCCGATTGACAAAATATGAATCAAAGATGTGTTGATATGGTCATCTTTAATGAAAGGGGTAAAAACAAACATTCCATTGTGATATATAACCAACTTGTGTGTATTTAGATAAATATTTAGTGCCTGTGTACATTTTGCGTTAGCCGCCGGAAATAAGGCGAATTATCCCAGGATTTCTGGTGTATTCATGTACTGCCTACGAGGTATATCTACCGACTTGTTACGGGGATTGCCGAGTAGATACGATTGATATCCGAGGTGTATTTCACAGCTCACGGAAATACCCGAGTAGTTCCGATTGTAGCTGTAGCGCATACAAGGGCTTGTCAAGCTGAATGAGATCATTGACATTCCGTTAGTCAACCAGCGTAAAATATTACTAAACATTTTACGCTAAAAGATTTACGTTAGTTCAGAGCAACATTCCCTCTTATCTCAAATATTGGCCAAGCAAGATTGCAAAGTAACACCTCATTGGAATCGTCTCCCCAAGACGCTTCCGATGAGGTGTCACATTGCAAAATTGTACTTTCATTTAGGACACTATCCATATTTATCAGTTTTGGCTTGCCAAATACTTTCCTTAAGTTGTTAAGTAAAGAGTACACAGTAACCTAACTCTCCCGAAAATCAAAAAACCGTTTCCGGGATTGAGGCTACGTGGATTTTCATGCTTTAACCACGGAGGTCACGACTATACTTTGATTGTTAGGGAAGAAATTTTGTAGGAAAAGAAACAAAATGCTCTTATGCAGGGGTTAATGAATTAGTTTTAACTTATTCATTTTACATCGATTGTGAAACTAGTTCTTAAAACTTAGATAAAATTTCTCGATTCTGCTTCCTGGTTACATTACCAGTACTCGCGCCGAATGTGGATTAATGAAAGGTGGCAAGGCATATCCCGCAACTCACAGGATTCAAACACGCGATCCTTGTGTCCCGAGGCTGACGCTCTACGCATAGACAACTGTCCTCCACTGTTAATAGATGAGAAACCAGTCTTTAAAATGAGAAATTTCTGTCTGTGAGCCATTTCTTGTGTCGTCACAATTGATCACTTCTCAAATGTTACACATTTTTCCCCTTGAACTCATAACTAATTTCTACTGTTGCTTTCCATACAAGCACACGAAAAATGAATCTCATACGTATTAGAGGAAAAAAGGTTAACCCTTATAGTGCTGGAAACGTATTCATGCTTATGCAAACAGGGCGGATTCAGACCAACCACCTAGTAAATTGGCGACTGGCCTGTGATCTAACCTGTTTGCTACTCTGAGTATCTTCATTAATATTAAGCAGATATTTAAGGTTTTTGAAAGCAGACGACGCAAGAATTGTTTTTAGAAAATTGCCCAGTATTTAAAGGGTTTACGTATAGCTTAGATAGTTGCTTTTGGCTGGTCCAAGTTGGAAGCAGCATCAGATTAAAACTATATAGAATCAAAGCGCTCATAGCGCTGAAGGACTAATGTGCGTTTAAAGCAAGATGATTGGGGATACATTTGAAAGTTTCTTTGAGCAACATTTCGAGGAAAACAGCTGCTCCTTTAACCAACATTACCATAATTATTATTTCTGTGAACACAGACTGAACGATAGTCTATTTTTCGAACATCTGGACATTTTACGATTTCCGATGAGGCAACAGTTATAATAATATAGAGCAAAACAAAGCGAGTAAATCCGGACTACATTCCTAGTTCCAAGAACGTATTAGTCCGCACAGTGAAGGCGGATGTTTAAAGAGTAATTGGGGTCAGACCGCTGTTTGTGTATCGATAAAATACCGTGCCTCAAATAGTGGTGTGTAAATTCAATAGACTAAGCTGCTGACGCACCCTTAGTCCAAAAACAATATATCTGTTTTGTTTTGGTGATGAACATAGACAAATACATTTTATTTCAAGTACCTAGGCCATCCGCCTAGTATACAGATAATACAGAGAGGAAATGGTCATGGATAGCGCCATATTGGTACTGGTATCTTATTGAACTTCTACATTCGGTTATTACACAATTTGAAACTTACTAGAATCGTACATTTAACTTTCCATTTCAATTATATTAACCCTTTCCCAAAAAATTTTCGACTGTCCCAAGTTGAAAGAGTGTTCAGACAACATTTCAAAATGTGATGAAATTGAAAAATAATCTTCTCGTAGGGCAGAAAACATTGAGGGAAAAGGAAAAATTACTCGTCACGAGCAATTTCTCCTTTTCCCTCAATCTTTTTTAATGTCGTCTGCAACAAAGTGGTCTAATGTCGTTATTGTATGACAATATGTTAAGGGTGCATTGATTTTTCTTATCAAAAATTTGAAAACCAGGAAGACATGGTGTAGTGACATAGTGGGGGTTTACAGCGATAACAAATCGTTTAGTCGAAATGTACATTGCATGATCACACGGACCAATGTCATTCAGGGGCATAGCTAAGCTCTTTAGTAAGTGTTAGCATGAACGGGAAGTCTGGGGCCATTCTCCACCTGGAAAAGTGTATTTCCTAAGTTCTAACTGGTGCAAACTAAGGGTGTTGCGAACAAGGAAATGCATAAGAGTTCTGGGGGAATCTGAAAATTGATACAAGACGTTACCAATCGGAACTACTCGGGTATTTCCGTGAGCTGAGAAATACACCTCGGATATAAGTGTAGGGTTACAGCTTTTTATAGTAAATCGGCCCCGGTGTATAACACCTTTTCTAAGCGTGCATGTTAAGTAGTTCAATGTGTATGGAAGTGTTGGACATCCTTTTAAATCATTTTTGTCTCGGTAACTCATACGAAATGGAACAATTATAAGTTGAGACATATATAGTTGGTTCTTTGATCAAATTCAACAACTTTTTAGATTTCTCATTTAAGATCAAATTTTGAAAACGAAAGTGAAGTGACGTCATTCCGCGGGAAACAATATGGCGTCATCCCTATCATTTCATAGGTGATTTCATTGGATAAACCCGATGTGTTCAGATTGAGACGTTAGGTGTACACCTTAGGTTTCCATTTGTAATGGACAATGTGTACGTAGGAAACTACGCGCCTGTCATCTGACCTGGCTTTATTATCGATATATATATTTATACAAGTTGCATTATTCAACAAACTTAATGTGAGTTTACTCGGCAGAATTCGTATACAATGACCTTTTGTTCGGGTATCATCGTTTGATAAATATTAGTAGGCGAATTGCCGATACGGAAACACCCGAAAGGTCTCGCGAAAGTGAGGTAGTCTCAAGTTAAGTTTTTTGAACAATCTAAACAGTGATAATACAGGCATGTCAGATGACATTGGTCCCGTGTGTTTGATAAACGATTTATTATCAAACAGTTAGCTGATAGTTGGACTAGACTGACGTACGGTTCCCCAGCCATAGCGGTAAGTTATTGATTGTTTATACTCATGTAGACCTTGTCTTTCCCATTCCATTTAATTTTGTTTTTGTGACTGGTCGAATTTCAAAGCAGTGTTTTGAAGACGAAAATCGAAAAGTATAAAAAAAAATATTTGATTTTTAATTAGAACTTCTGTGTCAGTGAACTTGCTTGAACAGACCAACTTCTGTTTTATCACAAATTTTATTTGATTTTTAATTAGAACTTCTGTGCCAGTGAACTTGCTTGAACAGACCAACTTCTTTTTTATCACATGCATTGGTGTGTTTTGATTAAATGATACAAACAAGTCAAAAGAGTGTTTTAGTGCAGAGCCATCAGTAGTAAAGGAGAGGACCCTGGGGCACTTTTTTGCCATGAAGTGCCCCAGGGTCCTCTCCTATCCCGGGGTGGTAGAGGAGTCTGAGAAGTCCACAGGTTCCTGGGCAAAAAGTTGGAAAAATTGTTATAAAGTTATAAGTTCTTAGGTTAGGGCAAGAAATAAGAAAGAATGCCCTGAAATTTTCTAAGTCCGAAAATGGATCGAAAAATTTCTAAGTTCGAATTTTTGAAAATGGGGCAAAAATTTTCTAAGTTCGAATTTTGAGTAAAAATGACTAAGTTCGAATTCTGAGGTAAAATTTTCTAAGTTCGAATTCTGAGCAAAAATGACTAAGTCCGAATTCTGAGGTAAAATTTTCTAAGTTCGAATTCTGAGCAAAAATGACTAAGTCCGAATTCTGAGGTAAAATTTTCTAAGTTCGAATTCTGAGCAAAAATGACTAAGTCCGAAAATGGGTCAAAAATTTCTAAGTTCGAATTTTTGAAAATGGGGCAAAAATTTTCTAAGTTCGAATTTTGAGTAAAAATGACAAAGTCCGAAAATGGATCGAAAATTTTCTAAGTTCAAATTCTGAGGTAAAATGACTAAGTCTGAAATCGGGTCGAAAATTTTCTAAGTTCGAATTTTACGTAAAATTTTATAAGTTCGAAATCGGAGTAAAAATGACTAAGTCCGTAGGTTACTGGGTAAAACGTTGGAGAAATTGTTCAAAAAAACGACTAAGTTTCTAGGTCATGGGGCAATATTAAGAAAAAATGCCCTGGATTTTCTAAGTTCGTAATCTGAGTAAAAATGACTAAGTTCTTAGGTCAGGGGCAAAAATTAAGAAAAAATGCCCTGAAATTTTCTAAGTCCAAAATCGGGTCGAAATTGTTGAAAAGTGAGGTATACATGTCTGAGTCGCTTAATTCAAAATGATTAAGTCAATAAATGACAAAGTTTGACAAGTAGCATGAATTGTATTAACACATAGATAGCATGCAAAGATCTTTGTTTTGTATGTAAGATGGGATTTTCAAACCTACTTGGAAAATGAATTTATAACAGAACAATTTCTCAACACGCTTTCACAAAAAGTCGAGTTGTTTAACTTTTATGTACGATATGCGACAAATCCTGTGGAAAGTGACGATTCGTTACACCCATGCATATCTGTGAAAGGATATATCATTTTCGATCGAGATGTTTCAGAAAAACCGTGTTCACATTTGTTTACAAAGAACTTGTATAAGATGGAGAGACAAGTTCGATTCTATTTCTTCGATCATCAGTATCCACATCAAATAGAAAATTTTGAACTGTATAGAACGATTATTGGAAGTGATTACAAAATAGAAAATGTGTTTCACTGTGTTTATGATTTTTAAACAACTGTTTAAAATGCTTGTATAGAATGCTTGTATATAATATTATCACATTGTTTTAAAATTGTATGTCAATAAGTCATTGTCAAAACATGTTTTACTGTTTAAATGATTAAAATGTTAGTTATGAGTAATAACAAAATGTTCATCGATAAACTGTTGTCTGTTTTGTATTTGTTACAGGATCCCAAGTTGTGCACTTGATGACTCCTTGATGACTCATTGTGTACTTAATGACCCCTTGATGACTCATCGTCCTACCGCCAGTTTGCAACGCGAATGACATCATTTATTGCAGCGAATGACGTCATTTATTGCGAAATTGTCTAGCGAATGACGTCATTCGCTGCAATAAATGACGTCATTCGCGTTGCAAACTGGCGGTAGGACGATGAGTCATCAAGGGGTCATTAAGTACACAATGAGTCATCAAGGAGGCATCAAGTACAGAGTCAAGGTCATGACAACCCCGACGATTTGGAGTTAGATCGGGGAAGAACAGTGATTTTTTTGCTGCAATTTATAGACCTTGATTATGAAATATTTCTGCCGTAAACAAGATTTTGAAAGTTTTGAATACCGCGATGTATATCGTTGTATGAAACTTTATCAAAATTGTGTTTTGAATAATTTTATCTTTTCAATACTTTTAAATACTTTGAAGGGATAAAATTTACTAAATGTTGCATTTGTTGTCATTTTACATTTATCCTTTGAAGAGACAAGTTAATCCAAGAAATGGATATCCAATCCCTTTTGTTTCAACACCCCTGTAACATTTACATAAGCGGGCCTAGTGGATGTGGGAAAACAGAATTTGTCCGTAAACTTATTGACTATCGTGAAGATTTATTCAATATTGTACCAGAAAAAGTGGTATGGTGTTACAAAGAATGGCAACCTGCTTACAATTTAATGAAAGAATCATTCAACTTCATAAAATTTATTGATGGTATTCCCAAGGATGAAAATGAAATTGTTAGCGATCCCAGCATTTCACATTTAATTGTATTTGACGATATGTTCGGGGACAAGGCTGAAGAAAAAATCAAGTTATGGTTTACAAGAAAAGGACATCATCGTAATGCAAGTGTTATTTACATAACTCAGAACATGTTTCAACAATCAAAGTCAAGTCGAACTATAAGTTTGAATGCGCGATATATGATTGTGTTTAGAAATGAAAGAGATAACAATCAAATTAAAACACTTGCAAATCAAATGCAAGCCCCACATTTGATCCCAGCTTATATTGATGCAACGTCTAAAGACCATGGATATCTTGTCATTGACTTTCATGCCAGAACAAAACGAGAATTACGACTTCGTACAGATATTTTTCATCGGTGGTATTCGCAAAATGATTATCAAGGACCTATGATTTATTCACCAGTATAAAACTGTATGCATATGAAAATCAATTGTCATTTTTTATGATACGGCCTAAGGAGATACACAATCCGAGATGGCGTTACCAAACACCTCATCATCGATTTTACATGCATTGCAAAATTTAAGTCGGGAAACAAATAAACATGCAAGAGAAGCGTTGTTAAAATTAGGGTTTAAAGAAATGCTGAAATGGTTTACATTAGCGGCAAAAAAAATTACAGATGGTAAAATCAAATTACCGAAACAAACCGCTAGTTACATGTTAAAACATAAAGACGACGTAAAAAAGTTATCGGACCCCATGACAAATGACGATGAAAAACGCAAAATTATTTTAAAACCTGGGGGCGGAGGGTTTTTAGGAGGTGTTATTATAAGAAGTTTGATACGCTGGAACGGTGAAAAAAACTGCAAGAACTTTTTCAAAACAACCCAGACAATCAAAAAGGAAAAATACCCCGAAAAGAAAGACAAGTAGCCCGAAAAGACAACAAACAATCAAAGTTGATGAAACTTTTATTACACAAAGAAGAAGAAGATCTGAAGGCAAAGCACACACACAATCTCCTATGAATTCTAAAAAACAAGCAATGATACACAGACTACACAATATTGGATCTAAATATATTCGATATTTGACTCCTCGTAAATTGCATTTTCAAGACATTCCGTCAACGTCGTTATCGCTAAGATCTCAGCATGAATAAAATGTTGGGGAAGAGAATTGAACCAACTTAGACAGGATGCAAAGCAATATGTAAAGTCAAAAGAAAAACCAAAGAGTCCAGAGTATACTGCAGTTCGTTTATCTCCAAGACGTGTACAGGCCAATTTTGCCCGTTTTTTTCACCATTGAATAATCCAAACTTATCGGAACCTGCACGAATTGCACTTATTGCATTGCAATCACAATTTTTATAAAACATTTTATAAAAGTAGGATGTCCTTACATCACGGATATCAGTTTGTTTAAGACAGTTAAAGAGTCAACATGGTAAAGAAAACGCCACTTATTAAAAAACATGGTCCAATGGTTATGGCTATGCTACAATCTGCCCCAAAAATAAGAAAAAAACTTATAAAGGAAGCAAAATCTCCAGTCATAAAATGTGTAGCAGAATGTTGTCACAATGTTTTAAAAGGACATGTTCCTTTGACAGAAGCTCAAAAGAAGAAATTGCATTCAAAGCGACAACATCTTAGAAGTTTAGCATCAAAATCAGTTTCTATTCAAAAGAAGAAACGTATTTTAAATCAAAAAGGAGGATTTCTACCACTTCTTTTAGGACCATTATTGCCTTTATTAACAAAAGTTGTAGTCGGAGGTCTTGGTGGTGCAATCAACTCTTTGTAAAAAATGTCTGTCAGAAAGATGGCTGTTGTTCCTGTACAATTATTAGAAGAGATAAAAAGAATTAAAGCGGATCAAATGCATAACCCACGTTTACCACCAAATCCACAAGTTACAGATGTTGTGCAACAACAAAACAAAATGAATAGTATTTTGGAAAACTCTGCATTATCGGAGTCGGAAAAGGCTCAAAGGTATGGTGAAACTTTGTTTAAGTTGCAAAACTCACTCGAAAAAGTTAAAGTGCCCGCACATAATATACCATCAGATAATACCCACAAGCAAAACGTAGTATCTGATACAATGCAAGATCGTATTTTGCAAAGTGTACCCAAAACAATGCAAAGAAAAGCAGGATTGCTTTTAAATATGTTGAAAGATAACAACAATTTGTCTTGGAATAATCAAGGGGCTGTAACATATAAAGGAACGCAAATTCCTGGATCAAATATAATAGATCTTATAAATGATACATTGCGACAAAGAAAAGGTGTTGAACCGAAAGGCTGGGAAATATTTTCAAAGGCTTTAAATGAAACAAATGTTCCACAAGAAGTTGTTGGAAATGTTGTTAGATGGAAATGGATGCACAAACACGATCACACGGATAGTGATAGTGAAAACGAAATAACTTTTAGGACCCCAAAAACGAATACTCCAAAAATGAGTACACCAAAAGCATCTAAACGACTTAAATCTTTAAGTAAAGTACACAAAGCATCGCCGTACTCAGACCCCCTTGAAAAAGAACGTTTAAAAGAATATTATACCCAAGAATTAATGACCCCACCATCGACTGTTAAAAAATCAACTATAAAGAAACGAAACGTTGTGGCAAACCGTCAAAGATGGGAGGCTTGGTAAAAGAACAACATCGTAAATCAAATTCTTTATTGAACAAGTTGTACTATGACCCAAAAAGTAAAACAGCATTTTCTAGCCCAAGATATTTGTATCAAAAAGCAAAAGCAACTTTAAAAAAGATAAAGTATAAAGACGTTAAAGAATGGTTGGAAGGTGAAACAACCTACACGTTGCATAAACCCCTTCGTAGAAAATTTAAAAGGCGAAAGACTGTTGTGGGAGGTATTGATAATCAATGGCAAGCAGATTTAGCCGATATGCAGAAAATGTCGAAACAAAATAATAATAACAGATATCTACTTTGTGTCATTGATGTATTTTCAAAATATGCTTGGGTTGTACCTATTCAAAATAAAACGGGTAAAACTTTAATTACTGCATTTCAGTCGATTTTGAAAAAGTCAAAACGAAAACCTTTGTCTTTACAAACTGATAAAGGATCAGAATTTAAGAACAGAGAATTTCAACACTTTTTAAAAAAGAATCAAATTCATTTTTTTACAACTGATAATCCAGAAACGAAAGCAAGCATTGTCGAACGATTTCAAAGAACTTTGAAAACTCGCATGTGGAAATATTTTACTCATAACAAAACACGACGTTATGTCGATGTACTTAAGCAGTTAGTTAATAATTACAATACAACTTTTCACAGAAGCATTCAAACTTCTCCAGACTCGGTAAAACCATGCAATGAAGCTAAGATTTCTGAGATATTGTATTCTCCAAAGAAAAAAGAGTTAAAGAAAAAAGAGTTAAAACCAAAGTTTAGAGTTAAAGATAATGTACGGATTAATAAAACAAAACATACGTTTGATAAAGGTTATTTACCAAACTGGACACAAGAAATATTTGAAATAACCCACGTAAATAAAACATTACCAATAACTTACAAGTTAAAGGATTTAAATAATGAACAGATTATGGGGACATTTTATGGTGAGGAATTACAACTTATAAAAGATAATGAAATCTATGAAATTGAATCAGTGCTTGATAAACGTACAAGACGTGAAGGAAAGCGTTTTGTTAAAGAAATAGAAGTAAATTGGAAAGGCTACCCTAAAAAATTTCAAAGTTGGATTCCAGAATCATATGTTGTTTAAAGCTTTTGACGAAATCTTTACAGAAAAAATATATAAAAACAGACTACATCTGCCATGCATTCTCAGTGTAATATTGAGTCTGGTACCGAAAGTATTAATAGTGGCAAAGTTACCCAATATACATGTTGCGGAAATCGTGTTCCTAAAAATCAGTTTACTTTTGTTTCACAAATTATTGTAATTTATGCAATCATTGCAACATCAATAGTACATTTAAGTATTCAATGTAACAATCGAGAATTGTGGTTGATTTTACTAAGCAGTTCATTAGGTTATATTTTACCATCTCCAGGACTTAAGTTTAATAAACAAAACAAACAGATTGATTTTCCTGATGGCAAACATGAGTTCATTTTATCTAACTCTTCCAAGTGACAGTTCTTTAGACATGTATCCTGACAACTCACAATGCTGTTATAAAGTTAAGTTACCAAAAACAATTCATATTGATAAAGAAAGGTGGGAAGTTGGATTGGCTCAGTTAATAACTCCTTCACAATTTTTGAATATATCTGAACACGAAGCAGAATTTCACATCATTACAGCCAATGTAGATTTATATAAGTTAATAGAAAAAAGTGAAAAGAAAAAAGATCTATCAATGTATGTTATTGAGAAAAACAAAACCTCAGGCAAACCAAGTAAATGGGGTATACGTTTTAAGTTTCAACCAGGATCTTACAATAGTCCTGCACACGTATTAGGTGTAATGAATGAGGTGTTACAAAACTGTATAGGAGATGAACTTGTTTCAAGAAACATAACATTTCAAATTGGTTATGCTGAGGCTTTTAAGCGGCCTAAGTTTGGTTTCAATAATATAGGCCGTACAGGAGTAAAGTTTCACCCTTTTCTGTTTTTAAAATTGGGTGGTGATCCAGAATTTATGGGAAAAACATTATATCCAGGACATAACATTATGCAAATGTTTAAATACAGTCCAAATTTAGATGCAGGATATAACCATTTATACATTTATTCAGATATTGCAGAATATAATGTTATTGGGGACACACTAGCACCAATACTTCGTGTAACCCCTTTTAAAACATCTAATGCCCACGAAAATGTGAATGGTAGTCAGCACATTAACCATGAAATATCAAATGTTCAATACATTCCAGTTTCAAAATCAGAGTTTGATACTATTAACATTCAAATAACTGGTGATGCAGGTATTCCTGTTCAGTTTGTAATTGGCAAGACAATCGTTAAGTTACATTTTCGACGAACCAAAGAAAAATAAATAAAACGTTTTTATTAAAACAGTTTTTACTACCGAATAAAAGGTTTTCACAAAAAACTTTTTTAGAAAAAAACATTTTAGAAAAAAACATTTTAGAAAAAATAAAAAACATTTTTGAAAAAACATTTTACAAAAAACATTTTAGAAAAAACATTTTAGAAAAAATAAAAAACATTTTACAAAAACATTTTAGAAAAAATAAAAAACATTTTAGAAAAAATAAAAAACATTTTACAAAAAACATTTAAGAAAAAAACATTTAAGAAAAAATAAAAAAATTTTTAGAAAAAACTTTTTAGAAAAAACATTTTAGAAAATTTTTTTTAGAAAAAACATTTTAGAAAAAAACTTTTTAGAAAAAATAAAAACATGATTCCAGTTTATCGAGGTGTGCAGCATCAATATGGTTATGGCTTAGGTTCTTTATTCAAAGCTGCATTAAGAACTGTAACACCACTTGTAAAGACAGGTTTGCATGCATTAAAGAAAGAAGGCATTAAGCAAGGAATAGGTGCAGCCCAAGATATTTTTTTACGTGGCAAAAAACCAAAAAATGTTTTATTATCGCGTGCAAAAGAAACTGCCAGATCTGTTGGTGAAACTTTGTTTCAAAAACCCAAGATAAATAAAAGAAAACCTCAAAAACGATCTCAGTTACAATCTACAACTCGAAGGAGAAAGATCGTTTCAAAGAAACACCGTACACATTATCAGAGACCCCTAGATATATTTGATTAAAAATGATGCAAAACGGATCATGCGAATGCAGTAAATCTGAGTTAGATGTGGTTTCTGTACCACCTACAATGACATCAATGCAAGAAAGTCAGTGGATTGAACATTTTCCTGTAGCCCCGTTATCTAATTATGCCCCGATCGAATTTAACATTCCACCTCAAACCGAGTATTGGACAGACCTGTCACAGTCATATTTGTATGTAAGGTTTAAGATAACAAGAGCCAATAACACTAATTTGCATGACTATGACAACATTGCACCAGTTAATAATTTTTTGCATAGCATGTTTAGTAGTATCGATTTGTACTTAAACAACAAACTGATAAGCAGTAATTTAGACACATATCCATACAGAGCATACTTTGAAAATCTTCTGTCGTACAACAAAGATAGTAAATTAACACATTTAAATGCTGGTGATCTTTGGGTAAACGATACTGCCGGTCATTTTAACGCTTTAGCCATTGATGGAAGTAATGCAGGGCTTAAATTAAGGTTTAATCAAATATCACAAAGTAAAACGTGTGAATTACTCGGTAGACTACATCTCGATATATTTCAACAAGAGAAATATTTACCAAATGGTATTGAAATTCGTCTAAGATTAAACAGAGCTCCTTTAAACTTTTGTCTAACTGGAGCAGATGGTGCAGTCGCTGCAAAATTGGTACTTGAGAAAGTTAGTCTTAACGTCAGAAATGTTGAGTTACTTCCAGTTATTGCAAATGGTCTTAATCAAGCAATTGCCCAGAATCACATGAAAATTCCACTACGACGAGTGGAAGTAAAAACATTTACTATTGGAAATGGTTTACAGTCAAAAGTAGAAGATCATTTATTTCAAGGACAACTTCCAAAACGTATTTTTATTGCAATGGTAACAAATGCTGCTTTTAATGGTGCCTACAATACTAATCCATTTTATTTCGGACACTTTAACCTTTCGAAGTTGGATGTTTCTTGTAATGGACATAGTATTCACAATCGACCATTTGAACCTGACTTTGAGCACAACTTATTTCTCAAATCATACATGTCGATGTATCAAACAGTATCGGCGTTAGGACTTAACAAATCCTTTGACATTCCTAAAGAAGATTACGCAAATGGTTATTGTATCTGGGGATATGATCTCACACCTGATCAAGGAAGTGAAGGGGGACATCTCCATCCTATAAGAACTGGAAATATAAGGATAGAACTTCAGTTTGCACAAGCCCTTGCTCAAGTCATCAACGTTCTTGTTTTGCGGAGTTTGATAATCAGATCGAAATTAACAGTTTAAGAGAGATCATCACAGATTATTAACAAGATGTTAGAACATGAATACGCTATACTTTTACGAGATTGAGCGGAGAACGTGAAATATCCATGGCAGAGTATAAAGACAAATGTACTTTGCGGATTTACCGATATGTGGTTGGATAATTGGCGTGAAACGCTACAACATTCGTAAAAAAACTAGGAACAACGTATTCAAACATGTATGGCTATGAAATACAACATATATTGGACCGTGGTGTATGGATTAAAAATCTAAATGCTAAAGTGGTTTCAAAAGATAAACTACCAGAACAAAAACCGTACCATATCAAAGCTTATATCGTTAACACAGATCCTTCTACTGAAGAAGGCGAACATTGGGTTGCCGTGATATTCAACGCAAACAACAATATCTTTTACTTTGATTCGTATGGATTCGCACCAATGGAGAAGGGAATACTTAACTTTATTCAGGGCCATACAACAAGATGGAATTTCAATAAACCTGTGGGGCTTACTGTATATTCGCTCTAGCCGCTGCTTCACAGGGATCAAACCTACCAAGGTGTCTGTAGAAAACGTTTTATACAATCAACCATCATAGAAACGATCAGTTTATAAAGACATGGCTTTATCAGAATTATAACCCTTTGTGCACAAAATCTATAAGACTGTAATTAAATCTATTTGATTTGTATATAGTTCACATATTACTGTTCTTACAAAGTTAATTAAAAGTTCACTGTTCAATATATTACAGGATTTTGTCTTTCATTGTTATACCCTCATACAAGATGTGTCAACGTTTATCCCCTTTAATCTTATACCTTTATCAATAAGTATGAGAATTTCTGTACCAGGATTCTCACTGACCCCTTTTCCGTTATCCCGCCAATAAGTGTCCCCTGAACAAGATTTCAAACTTTTTGCCCAGGAACCTACGGACTCATTTTTACTCAGATTTCGGACTTAGTCATTTTACCTCAAATTTCGAACTTATAAAAGTTTAAGTCAAGATTTAAACTTAGAAAATTTTCGACCCGATTTCGGACTCAGTCACAACATCGAGAAAGCGAAAAACCACAGTTTCAGCAGAATCACCCCAAAAGCAGAAAGCAGTTGACAAACACCAAATATCCGTTGCCACCGGCCAAGGAAAACACGAAAAAAACATCAACAACTTCAAGATACCACGCATATCAAAGAAAAAGAACTAACAACCGAACACAGCTTTGTTCCATAGGGAACACACCAAACGGCCCTTTTCAGAGCCAACCAGTTCTCTCGAAATAACTTCTCATATTTGTCAAGTCGTTTTACTTTAAGGGTTAGAGAGGACACTGGTCATATACCACAGTTCTCTTATGTTTACTTCCGTCAATCAATCTCAGTAGTTAAACTTAGTCATTTTTGCTCAGAATTCGCACTTAGAAATTTTTGATCCATTTTCGGACTTAGTCATTTTCTGCTCAGAATTTGAACTTAGAAAATTTTTGACCCATTTTCAAACATTCGAACTTAGAAAATTTTCGATCCATTTTCGGACTTAGTCATTTTTACTCAAAATTCGAACGGACTTAGAAATCATTTTTGAACAAGAATTCGGAACTTAGTCATTTTTGAACAATTTTTCGAACTTTTTTACCTCAGAATTCGGACTTAGTCATTTTTGCTCAGAATTCGAACTTAGAAAATTTTACCTCAGAATTCGAACTTAGTCATTTTTACTCAAAATTCGAACTTAGAAAATTTTTGCCCCATTTTCAAAAATTCGAACTTAGAAATTTTTCGACCCGATTTTGGACTTAGAAAATTTCAGGGCATTTTTTCTTAATTTTTGCCCCTGACCTAAGAACTTAGTCATTTTTACTCAGATTACGAACTTAGAAAATCCAGGGCATTTTTTCTTAATATTGCCCCATGACCTAGAAACTTAGTCGTTTTTTGAACAATTTCTCCAACGTTTTACCCAGTAACCTACGGACTTAGTCATTTTTACTCCGATTTCGAACTTATAAAATTTTACGTAAAATTCGAACTTAGAAAATTTTCGACCCGATTTCAGACTTAGTCATTTTACCTCAGAATTTGAACTTAGAAAATTTTACCTCAGAATTCGGACTTAGTCATTTTTGCTCAGAATTCGAACTGAGAAAATTTTCGATCCATTTTCGGACTTAGAAAATTTCAGGGCATTCTTTCTTATTTCTTGCCCTAACCTAAGAACTTATAACTTTATAACAATTTTTCCAACTTTTTTGCCCAGGAACCTGTGGACTTAGTCGTTTTTTCAACGATTTCTGCCCCAGACTCCTCTACCACCCCGGGATAGGAGAGGACCCTGGGGCACTTCATGGCAAAAAAGTGCCCCAGGGTCCTCTCCTTTACTACTGCCATCACGTCTTTGTCACGACAAAAGTTCATTTGACACAGTAGTTACTACTCAATCTTAACACGGTAATAACTCTGAAAAACGAAGATATGTTGTGTTCAAAATTCTATAAATTATTTCGTTATTCTAACCGCTTAGACGGATCGAACATATTCGACTGTCTATAAGGGTACATCTGGTTCCATACTCCTTCTTTGTCACCATAGTCTATATTCGTTAGCACAAACGGAATGCTATTTTATGCTTTATAATTCTCGTCTGCTGTTGTTTTCACTCTGGTCAATTAAGTTAGCAAAGGGTAAACAATTTGACGACACAATTCAATTCAGTAGTAATAGGTTGTTGACATAGTTTCGTTGTCAATGTTCTGAAAGAGTCTTTATGCTACGGTATAATTTTAATCTGGGTGGTTTTGATTTACGTTTAAAACGTTTATTTTTGTTGCAGGTAGTTTGGTAGTGACTAGCATCCATATACTCTCATGGTCTTTAAGGGTCTAACACTTTCTTTATACAATTTTTCAGTTATATTTCACCTACTGTTCGCCCATTTGAGTTACTCGAAAATGTAATATTAGACTTAACATGTAAGGAAACAGTGCCTTGACAAAGGACGCGGCACAATGAAATGATAAATCGCTATAAGAGATCGAACTTCTGAAGCAATATATTCACCACCCAGGCTTATAACCTTTTTCTTGTCGTATAACTAAACACAGTTGTACAATTCTTAACATAACGAAAATGATGTTACACATTGATGAAGGGCTTTCCTTCAAACCCTTATACATATGGGAAATTGCTGAATTCGACTTATTTATCATGATATATAATATATATTATCTACACAGGCAATCACTACTTCTCGGGAATTCTCTGAACCCGTTTTCATAGGACCAAACTGGATCGGGGTTTATCGCCGTTTTAAAGAGTGTTCCGGTTAAATCGCTCTGTTCGTCTATCCCTGCCTCCGGTGTTTGGTCCCTCTTCCTACACAGTATTATCTCTAGGCTTCCCACTGCTTTCCCACATGAATAAATCATGTCACAACCCTGGTAATGGTTCTGCTGTATTCCAAGCTTTATTATCGTTAGCAAAGTTAACAGTTAAGGAAATCACGCAACACACCATTCCTTATTTCGGTCATTAGGCCATCCAGAGGAAAACTGTTGGTACCCATTTAAACCGCGTCGGACTGGCCATATGAAATGCGCTATCCGATTAAAAACAAGTAATAAGGAAAATGTCCTTGTTTAAAAACCTGAACGAAGGGTTTGGCTGCCCCCCACCCCCCCACCCCCCATTGAAAATGTTACTAGTGGTGTAGTACACAAACCAAATAATGAAACAAAGTTCTCTTACAGATATACTCCACCAAAGTAGCATCATCATGGAGTTCGACAAACACAAGCGATTGCCGCGTTCTGTTGAAGATTTGTTATTAGATCAACTGACACACAACGCAGATGTTTGTGATGTAACAGTCAAACATGGAGCTTGGGTAGGTTTATTGGTTGTTATTGAATATTTGATGTTAGAATTAATCAAGGACTTTGGACTTTGAGAATGTACATCACCTAGGTCTATTATTGAACATGTCATGTTGTGGTAAAAACAGACTTTTGGTATGTTTGTGAGATTTTATTGAAAATGTGATGTTATGATTAAAGATTGACTTTGAGAATGTACATCGCCTAGGTCTATTAATGAACATGTCATGTTGTGGTAAAAACAGACTTTTGGTATGTTTATGAGATTTTATTGAAAAGGTGATGTTATAATTAAAGATTGACTTTGAGAATATACATCGCCTAGGTCTATTATTGAACATGTCATGTTGTGGTAAAAACAGACTTTTGGTATGTTTATGAGATTTTATTGAAAAGGTGATGTTATGATTAAAGATTGACTTTGAGAATGTACATCGCCTAGGTCTATTATTGAATATGTCATATTGTGATAAAAACAGACTTTTGGTATGTTTATGAGATTTTATTGAAAAGGTGATGTTAGATGAAAAATTGACTTTGAGAATATACATCGCCTAGGTCTATTATTGAACATGTCATGTTGTGGTAAAAACAGACTTTTGGTATGTTTATGAGATTTTATTGAAAAGGTGATGTTAGATGAAACATTGACTTTGAGAATGTACATCGCCTAGGTCTATTATTGAACATGTCATGTTGTGATAAAAACAGAATTTTGGTATGTTTATGAGATTTTATTGAAAAGGTGATGTTATAATTAAACATTGACTTTGAGAATGTACATCGCCTAGGTCTATTATTGAACATGTCATGTTGTGGTAAAAACAGACTTTTGGTATGTTTGTGAGATTTTATTGAAAAGGTGATGTTATGATTAAAGATTGACTTTGAGAATGTACATCGCCTAGGTCTATTAATGAACATGTCATGTTGTGGTAAAAACAGACTTTTGGTATGTTTATGAGATTTTATTGAAAAGGTGATGTTATAATTAAAGATTGACTTTGAGAATATACATCGCCTAGGTCTATTATTGAACATGTCATGTTGTGGTAAAAACAGACTTTTGGTATGTTTATGAGATTTTATTGAAAAGGTGATGTTATGATTAAAGATTGACTTTGAGAATGTACATCACGTATATCTATTATTGAATATGTCATATTGTGATAAAAACAGACTTTTGGTATGTTTATGAGATTTTATTGAAAAGGTGATGTTAGATGAAAGATTGACTTTGAGAATGTACATCGCCTAGGTCTATTATTGAACATGTCATGTTGTGGTAAAAACAGACTTTTGGTATGTTTATGAGATTTTATTGAAAAGGTGATGTTAGATGAAACATTGACTTTGAGAATGTACATCGCCTAGGTCTATTGTTGAACATGTCATGTTGTGATAAAAACAGAATTTTGGTATGTTTATGAGATTTTATTGAAAAGGTGATGTTATAATTAAACATTGACTTTGAGAATGTACATCGCCTAGGTCTATTATTGAACATGTCATGTTGTGATAAAAACAGACTTTTGGTATGTTTATGAGATTTTATTGAAAAGGTGATGTTATGATTAAACATTGACGTTGAGAATGTACATCACGTAAATCTATTATTGAATATGTGATGTTGTAATTCAAAGGACTTTTGGTATGTTTGTGGGATATTACTAAAAATGTGAAGTTATGATTATATACACAGACTCTTCGCTTGTTGATGGCGTTTTATTGCAGAATACTTGATGTTATAATTTTACACGAACATGTGTACATGGTATAACCCATTTTCACACACCACAGGCATGTATGATAGTAAGATAAAAGACGGACTATGTGAATGTACATGACTAAATATTGAATCATCTGTTATCTAACTCAAACATGGACAGCTTTGTAGTCAAACAATGGGTATTTTCATCTCGGGATATCTAATATAATACTTGATAATTGATTATTCAATCGACTATTCTGTTATGTTTACAAATGGAAACTAAAGTTGTATTAACTTTCTTATCTTGTACTTTCCTTGATAATCCTCACCAAACTGTTGCTGTCTATGAATATGTTAAATATATGTATTATTTTTGTAATGGTTATAATTATGCTTTATGCTATTGTATGATAATTAAATTAAATTGAAAATAAAAATTAGAGACGCTACGCGTGAAGTTCAAATATGTGCATTATGATCATTCTATTAGCATATTACACTGGATTCTTGAGTTTTATGCACATTGAGGTCCAATGGAGTTATGGATCATACTAAGTGGTTATAAAGTATACATGTACATTTGTTCTTTTTGACAGGAAAAGAAGTTCCACTGGTGCGTCTTGGTTGAAAGCCCATACTTTGCTTGTATCAGAAGATGTAGGTGCCAGGAAAGAGAGTCTGGTAAGAGCTTCAGTCGTTGAAGCTTAAGCTATGAGCTTTAAAGGTGTTTGTTCACAGAAGAGAAAGTTTGAATGTCAAAATGAAATGTCGTTGAAACCATACAGTTTTTGTATTGTTGTTTGATACACGGTTGAAATTAGCTTTTAAAAGCATAATTAATTCAGAAAGCGTCAATGTATCTAAATATGAACATTATGTATGCTATCTATATCTCAAAAGCGATGTGACACTTTTGGATTAAATACATGTTTATTTACCTGTTTGTTACTCTGAGTAGATATTTAATGTTTGGGAAAGCAGATCACACAAAAATCTATCTTAAGAGAATTGCCCAGCATTCGAAGGTTTAACTATCCTTTAACACAGTGTTAACTTTACCCTATACTTCAAAAGTGTGTTTCAGCTCGTTTTCACCTTTCTCATTTTCATTCGTTTTGAATCAATCCTTAAGTGCCAATTTACTTAACAGCAAGGCTACAATGAAAATATGGAATAGTCTAATGCTCATTTAGATCTTAAGTGTTATCATTTTGTTACAAATATCCGGCTTTTATTGTGAAATTAAAGTTATCTTTTCGTAAATAGAATGTGCACTTTCAATAATGGACGATTATGATAGGGCACATTCTATCTGTAGGTTTGACGTTATGAATCACAAGACACCATTCATTTTGACCTTGTAGTGATAGTATGTTTGTTTATGAATTTATAAAGCACCTTGTAAGTTTACGTCTGAATGAAATATTCGTATTCGTAATTCTTGTTTTCAGGGGTGATAACTCTAGTTATAGGTAGCCCTGCAGCTCTTGAAGAGGGTCTCCTGTTTTTGTATGGAATACCACCCAGAATTTCCGCCGAAAACATCGAGGCTTTATTTGAGGTCGCCGAATATCTCTTTCTCCCTGAGTTAAAGGTAAACATCGTCGACGCTTGTACTCATACTATCGGCTATGATAAGGAAATAGATAGTTACAACTATATTGTAGAGCAGGCCACTATCGCATGCATGCGTGTTGTACGGTGACTCTGTGGCATGGTACATTCATATCAGTGACATAGAGATATAGGATTAAATCCCGATTATAAGCTTTATTAAAGGGCTTACTGTTTTGAGTCGAGGCTAGATTGTGCATAACAAAGACATTGGCATACCAACATAGTACCCACAACGTGCCATCTATGACTGAAAAGCAAGCCCATTTTTCAAAGTTTTTTTTCATGGCTGAATGCCATGTCAACTGCTTTTATTACTATTACGGCTTTCCTGGGACCCACCAGTACTGAAGTGTTTTGCCAAACAATCGGTGACACCCTGGGATGCAGGTCCGTACCAGTAACCAGGACACCGCCTTAACCACTGGGTCACGTAGGCCCCTTATACTGGTTTAGCTCCAATCCGTGACCCTTTCGGTGTAATATAAAGTCAACCACCTTAAGCAATTGGTCACGTAGCCATCTTATACTTGTTTGGCTCCAATCCATGACCCTTTGGGTGTAATATATAGCCATCTACCTTAACCACTCGGTCACGTAGGCCCCTTATACTCGTTTAGCCTTAATCCGTGACCCTTTGGGTGTAATATATAGTCAACTATTTTAACCACTGGGTCACGTAGCCCTATTATACTTGTTTGGCTCCAATCCGTGACCCTTTGGGTGTAAGTAGTAAAGGAGCCTCCCTGGGACAAAACCCATGATTGTTTTGTCCCAGGGTAGCCTCCTGAGACGGGATGGTAGGGCAGTCTGGGGACAGAAATCGTTGAAAAATGACTACGTCCGTAGGTTCCTAGGCAAAAAAGTTGAAAACTTGTTATAAAAACGACTAAGTTCTTAGGTCAGGGGCAAGAAATAAGAAAAAATCCCCGAAATTTTCCAAGTCCGAAAATGGATCGAGAATTTTCTAAGTTTGAATTATGAGGTAAAATGACTAAGTCCTAAATCGGGTCGAACATTTTCTAAGTTCGAATTTTGACGTAAAATTTTTTAAGTTCGAAATCTGAGTAAAAATGACCAAGTCCAACTACTGAGATTGATTGACGGAAGTAAAGTAAGAGAACTATGGTATATGCCCATGGTACTCTCTAACCCTCAAAATAAAAAAAACGGAGACTTGACAGATATGAGAAGTTCTTTCGAGAGAACTGGTTGGCCCTGAAAAGGGCCGTTTGGTGTGTCCCCGCTTGAACGGAGTGGTTCAAAGGTGTGAACATCCAAAATTGGCTCCACACACCGGACATTTCTGTTGACGGCTGTAGGTTGTTACTATTTTTCTGTGCCCCCGCCACTCCACAGTCCGTCGATATTCCACTTTGACAATCCGAACATCGTCCTCCTGTGGCCTTTGGTGAATGATCGACCACATTTCGATCAACCCTCTCTGTAAGGTGTTGAGATCCTCAGAGAGTTTCACTATTGTGCTGCGTAAGTGGTCCATGGTAGCAGTAGAAGTGAAATAATAGCGTCAACCTCAATTGACGTCGCTTTTATACTGCCAAAGAGGATTGAAATAATGTCCAATGAAATTAGAGGGATAACGTCCAATGAAATTAATGGAACAATGAAGAAACGTCCATTGAGATTTGGTGTAAGTAACGTCCATTGGGGGTGTACGTTGGTTTGGGGAATGGGGACACTTATTGGCGGGATAACGGAAAAGGGGGCTATTGAGAATCCTGATACATAAATTCTCATACATAGTAATATAGGTATAAGATTAAAGGGAGGGGTAAACGTAACACATCTTATATGAGGGTATAACAATGAAAGACAAAATCATGTATTATATTGAACAGTGAACTTTTAATTAACTTTGTAAGAACATTAACATATGAACCATATACAAATAAAAGTAAATTAAAATTACAGTCTTATAGATTTTGTGCACAAAGTTCCATAATTCTGATAAAGCCATGTCTTTATAAACTGATCGTTTCTATGATGGTTGATTGTATTAAACGTTTTCTGCAGACATCTTGGTAGGTTTGATCCCTGTGAAGCAGCGGCTATAGCGAATATACAGTAAGCCCCACATGTTTGACCAAGTAAACTCTGTAGAGTCTGTTTATTGAGAGTCCATCTTGTTGTATGGTCCTGAATAAAGTTAAGTATTTCCTTCTCCATTGGTGGGAATCCGTACGAATCAAAGTAAAAGATATCGTTGTTTGCGTTGAATATCACGACAACCCAATGTTCGCCTTCTTCAGTAGAAGGATCTGTGTTAACGATATAAGCTTTGATATGGTACGGTTTTCGTTCTGGTAGTTTATCTTTTGAAACCACTTCAGCATTTAGATTTTTAATCCATACACCAAGGTCCAATATATGTTGTATTTCATAGCCATACATGTTTAAATACGTTGTTCCTAGTTTTTCCACGAATGTTGTACCTTTTCACGCCAATTATCCAACCACATATCGGTAAATCCGCAAAGTACATTTGTCTTTATACTCTGCCATAATGTGTAGGTTTCTACAATTTCACAATCGTTTAATTGTAGTTCTTGCAAGTCTTGATACCACTTCTCCATAACTTTGTAAGGGTTTATGTTCATCATAGCTTCATGTATGAGCATGTTTGTTTGTTCGTAACGATCCACGAACAACCACATAGGATGTTGTAGCTGACTAGGGTGATCTTTCTGACATCCTGGGCACTGATTATGCACTTCCTCAATGATTAATGTCTGTAGCTCATCTACCATATGCTTATCAAAGGATGTACAAATATCCAATCTTCAAATGTTTTGACTTTTAGATGGATATTTCACGTTCTCCGCTCGATCTCGTAAAAGAATAGCGTATTAATGTCCCAACATCTTGTTAATAATCTGTGATGATCTCTCTTGAACTGTTAATTTCGATCTGATTATCAAACTCTGCAAAGACAAGAACGTTGATGACTTGAGCAAGGGCTTGTGCAAACTGAAGTTCTATCCTTAGATTTCCAGTTCTTACAGGATGGAGATGTCCCCCTTCACTTCCTTGATCAGGCGTGAGATCATATCCCCAGATACAATAACCATTTGCGTAATCTTCTTTAGGAATGTCAAATGATTTGTTAAGTCCTAACGCCTAAACTGTTTGATACATCGACATGTATGATTTGAGAAATAAGTTGTGCTCAAAGTCAGGTTCAAATGGTCGATTGTGAATACTATGTCCATTACAAGAAACATCCAACTTCGAAAGGTTAAAGTGCTCGAAACAAAATGGATTAGTATTGTAGGCACCATTAAAAGCAGCATTTGTTACCATTGCAATAAAAATACGTTTGGGAAGTTGTCCTTGAAATAAATGATCTTTCACTTTTGACTGTAAACCATTTCCAATGGTAAATGTTTTACTTCCACTCGTCGTAGTGGAATTTTCATGTGATTCTGGGCAATTGCTTGATTAAGACCATTTGCAATAACTGGAAGTAACTCAACATTCCTAACATTAAGACTAACTTTCTCAAGTACCAATTTTGCAGCGACTGCACCATCTGCCCCAGTTAGACAAAAGTTTAAAGGAGATCTGTTTAATCTTAGACGAACATCAATGCCATTTGGTAAATATTTCTCTTGTTGAAATATATCGAGATGTAGGCTACCGAGTAATTTACACGTTTTACTTTCTGATATTTGATTAAACCTTAATTTAAGTCCCGAATTAGCTCCATCAATGGCTAAAGTGTTGAAGTGCCCGGCAGTATCGTTTGCCCAAAGATCACCAGCATTTAAATGTGTTAATTTACTATCTTTGTTGTACGACAGAAGATTTTCAAAGTAAGCTCTGTATGGATAGGTGTCTAAATTACTGCTTATCATTTTGTTGTTTAAGTACAAATCGATACTGCTAAACATGCTATGCAAAAAATTATTAACTGGCACAATGCTGTCATCGTCATGCAAATTAGTGTTATCGGCTCTTGTTATTTTAAACCTTACATACAAGTATGACTGTGACAGGTCTGTCCAATACTCGGTTTGAGGTGGAATGTTAAATTCGATCGGGGCATAATTAGATAACGGTGCTACAGGAAAATGTCCAATCCACTGACTTTCTTGCATTGATGTCATTGTAGGTGGTACAGAAACCACATTTAACTCAGATTTACTGCATTCGCATGATCCGTTTTGCATCATTTCTAATCAAATATATCTAAGAGTCTGTACGGCGTTTCTTTGAAATGATCCTTCTCCTTTGAGATGTAGATTGTAACTGAGATCGCTTTTGAGGTTTTCTTTTATTTATCTTTGGTTTTTGAAACAAAGTTTCACCAACAGATCTGGCAGGGTTTTTTTGCACGCGATAATAAAACATTTTGCCGCGTAAAAAAATATCTTGGGCTGCACCTATTCCTTGCTTTATGCCTTCTTTCTTTAATGCATGCAAACCTGTCTTTACAAGTGGTGTTACAGTTCTTAATGCAGCTTTGAATAAAGAACCTAAGCCATAAACATATTGATGTTGCACACCGCGATAAACTGGAACCATGTTTTTATTTTTCTCAAAGTTTTTTGTGAAAAGTTTTTTCTTAAATGTTATTTTCTAAAGTGTTTTTTTCTAAAATGTTTTTTTATTTTTTTTCTAAAATGTTTTTTGTGAAATGTTTTTTCTAAAATGTTTTTTATGTTTCTAAAATGTTTTTTTCTAAAAAAATTTTTTTTATTTTTTCTAAAATGTTTTTTTCTAAAATGTTTTTTATTTTTCTAAAAAGTTTTTTGTGAAAACTTTTTATTCGGTAGTGAAAACTGTTTTGATGTTTTATTTTTCTTTGTTTCGTCGAAAATGTAACTTAACGATTGTCTTGCCAATTACAAACTGAACAGGAATACCTGCATCACCAGTTATTTGAATGTTAATTGTATCAAACTCTGATTTTGAAACTGGAATGTATTGAACATTTGATATTTCATGGTTAATGTGCTGACTACCATGCACATTTTCGTGAGCATTAGATGTTTTAAAAGGGTTACACGAAGTATTGGTGCTACTGTGTCCCCAATAACATTGTATTCTGCAATATCTGAATAAATGTATAAATGGTTATAGCCTGCATCTAAATTTGGAGTGTATTTAAACATTTGCATAATGTTATGTCCTGGATATAATGTTTTCCCCATAAATTCTGGATCACCGCCCAATTTCAAAAACAGAAAAGGGTGAAACTTTACTCCTGTACGGCCTATATTATTGAAACCAAACTTAGGCCGCTTAAAAGCCTCAGCAAAACCAATTTGAAATGTTATGTTTCTTGAAGCAAGTTCATCTCCCATACAGTTTTGTAACACCTCATTCATTACACCTATTACGTGTGCAGGACTATTGTAAGATCCCGGGTCAAACTTAAAACGTATACCCCATTTACTTGGTTTGCTTGAGGTTTCTCAATAACATACATTGACAGATCTTTTTTTTTCAATTCTTTCTATTAACTTATATAAATCTACATTGGCTGTAATGATGTGAAATTCTGCTTCGTGTTCAGATATATTCAAAAATTATGAAGGAGTTATTAACTGAGCCAATCCAACTTCCCACCTTTCTTTATCAATATGAATTGTTTTTGGTAACTTAACTTTGTAACAACATTGTGAGTTGTCCGGATACATGTCTAAAGAACTGTCAATTGGAAGAGTTAGATAAAATGAACTCATGTTTGCCATCAGGGAAATCAAACTGCTTGTTTTGTTTATTAAACTTAAGTCCCGGGGATGGTAAAATATAACCTAATGAACTGCTTAGTAAAATCAACCACAATTCTCGATTGTCACTTTGAATACTTAAATGTACTATTGATGTTGCAATGATTGCATAAATTACAATAATTTGTGAAACAAAAGTAAACTGATTTTTAGGAACACGATTTCCGCAACATGTATATTGGGTAACTTTGCCATTATTAATACTTTCGGTACCAGACTATATATTACACTGAGAATGCATAGCAGATGTAGTCTGTTTTTATATATCTTTTCTGTAAAGAATTCGTCAAAAGCTTCAAACAACATATGATTCAGGAATCCAACTTTGAAATTTTTTAGGATAACCTTTCCAATTCACTTTTATTTCTTTAACAAAACGCGTTCCTTCACGTCTTGTACGTTTATCAAGCACTGATTCAATTTCATAGATTTCATTATCTTTTATAAGTTGTAATTCCTGACCATAAAATGTTCCCATAATCTGTTCATTATTCAAATCCTTTAACTTGTAGGTTATTGGTAATGTTTTATTTGCATGGGTTATTTCAAATATTTCTTGTGTCCAGTTTGGTAAATAACCTTTATCAAACGTATGTTTTGTTTTATTAATCCGTACTTTATCTTTTACTCTAAACTTTGGTTTTAAATCTTTTTTCTTTAACTCTTTTTTCTTTGGAGAATACAATATCTCAGAAATCTTAGCTTCATTGGATGGTTTTACCGAGTCTGGAGAAGTTTGAATACTTCTGTGAAAAGTTGTATTGTAATTATTAACTAACTGCTTAAGTACATCGACATAACGTCGTGTTTTGTTATGAGTAAAATATTTCCACATGCGAGTTTTCAAAGTTCTTTGAAATCGTTCGACAATGCTTGCCTTTGTTTCTGGATTATCAGTTGTAAAAAAATGAATTTGATTCTTTTATAAAAAGTGTTGGAATTATCTGTTCTTAAATTCTGATCCTTTGTCAGTTTGTAAAGACAAAGGTTTCCGTTTTAACTTTTTCAAAATCGACTGAAATGCAATAATTAAAGATTTCCCGTTTTATTTTGAATAGGTACAACCCAAGCATATTTTGAAAATACATCAATGACACAAAGTAGATATCTGTTATTATTATTTTGTTTTGACATTTTCTGCATATCGGCTAAATCTGCTGGCCATTGATAGTCAATACCTCCCACTAAGGTTTAACGCCTTTTAAATTTTCTACGAATGGGTTTATGCAACGTGTAGGTTTTTTCACCTTCCAACCATTCTTTAACGTCTTTATACTTTATCTTTTTTAAAGTTGCTTTTGCTTTTTGATACAAATATCTTGGGCTAGAAAATGCTGTTTTACGTTTGGGGTCGTAGTACAACTTGTTCAACAAAGAATTTGATTTACGATGTTGTCCTTTTACCAAGCCTGTGACGGTTTGCTACAACGTTTCTTTTCTTTATAGTTGATTTCCTAACAGTCGATGGTGGGGTCATTAATTCTTGGGTATAATATTCTTTTAAACGTTCTTTTTCAAGGGGGTCTGAGTAAGGCGATGCTTTGTGTACTTTACTTAAAGATTTAAGTCGTTTAGATGTTTTCGGTGTACTCTTTTTTGGAGTACTCATTTTCGGGGTTCTAAAGTTATTTCGTTTTCACTATCACTATTTGCGTAATCGTGTTTGTGCATCCATTTCCATCTAACAACATTTCCAACAACTTCTTGTGGAACATTTGTTTCATTTAAAGCCTTTGAAAATGTTTCCCTGCCTTTCGGTTCAACACCTTTTCTTTGGCGCAATGTATCATTTATAAGATCTATTATATTTGATCCAGGAATTTGCGTTCCTTTATATGTTACAACCCCTTGATTATTCCAAGATAAATTGTCGTTATCTTTCAACATATTTAAAAGCAATCCTGCTTTTCTTTGCATTGTTTTGGGTACACTTTGCAAAATACGATCTTGCATTGTATCAGATACTACGTTTTGCTTGTGGGTACTATCTGATGGTATATTATTTGCGGGCACTTTAACTTTTTCGAGTGAGTTTTGTAACTTAAACAAAGTTTCACCATACCTTTGAGCCTTTTCCGACTCCGATAATGCAGAGTTTTCCAAAATAGTATTCATTTTGTTTTGTTGTTGCGCAACATCTGTAACTTGGGGATTTGGTGGTAAACGTGGGTTATGCATTTGTTCCGCTTTAATTCTTTTTATCTCTTCTAATAATTGTACAGGAATAACAGCCATCTTTCTGACAGACATTCTTTTTACAAAGAATTGATTGCACCACCAAGACCGCCGACTACAACTTTTGTTAATAAAGGCAATAATGGCCCTAAAAGAAGTGGCAGGAATCCTCCTTTTTGATTTAAAATACGTTTTTTCTTTTGAATAGAGACTGATTTTGATGCTAAACTTCTAAGATGTTGTCGCTTTGAATGCAATTTCTTCTTTTGAGCTTCTGTCAAAGGATCATGTCCTTTTAAAACATTGTGACAACATTCTGCTACACATTTTATGACTGGAGATTTCGCTTCCTTTATGCGTTTTTTTCTTATTTTTGGGGTAGATTGTAGCATAGCCATAACCATTGGACCATGTTTTTTAATAAGTGGCGTTTTCTTTACCATGTTAACTCTTTAACTGTCTTAAACAAACTGATATCCATGATGTAAGGACATCCTTCTTTTATAAAATGTTTTATAAAAATTGTGATTGCAATGCAGTAAGTGCAATTCGTGCAGGTTCAGATAAGTTCGGATTATTCAATGGTGAAAAACGGGCAAAATTGGCCTGTACACTTCTTGGAGATAAACGAACTGCAGTATACTCTGGACTCTTTGGTTTTTCTTTTGACTTAACATATTGTTGTGCTTCCTGTCTAAGCTGGTTCAATTCTCTTTTACCAACATTATATTCATCCTGAGATCTTGGCGATAACGAAGTTGACGGAATGTCTTGAAAATGCAATTTACGAGGAGTCGAATATCGAATATATTTAGATCCAATATTGTGTAGTCTGTGTACCATTGCTTGTTTTTTAGAATTCATAGGAGATTTTGTGGGTGTTTTGGATTCAGATCTTCTTCTTTGCGTAATAAAAGTTTCATCAACTTTGATTGTTTGTTTTCTTTTCGGGTTATTTTTCTTTCTTTTCGAGGTAATTTTCATTCTTTTCAGGGTATTTTTCTTTCTTTTCGGGGTATTTTTCTTTCTTTTCGTTTTTCTTTTTCGGGGGGGTATTTGTCTTTCTATTTCGAGGTAATTTTCATTCTTTTCAGGGTATTTTTCTTTCTTTTCGGGGTATTTGTTTTTCTTTTTCGGGGTATTTGTCTTTCTTTTCGGGGTATTTTTCTTTTTTGATTGTCTGGGTTGTTTTGAAAAAGTTTTTGCAGTTTTTTCACCGTTCCAACATATCAAACTTCTTATAATAACACCTCCTAAAAACCCTCCGCCGCCAGGTTTTAAAATAATTTTGCGTTTTTCATCGTCATTTATCAGGGGATCCGATAACTTTTTTACGTCGTCATTATGTTTTAACATGTAACTAGCGGTTTGTTTCGGTAATTTGATATTACCATCTATAATTTTCTTTGCCGCTAATGTAAACCATTTCAACATTTCTTTAAACCCTAATTTTAACAACGCTTCTCTCGCATGATTATTTGTTTCCTGACTTAAATTTTGTAATGCATGTAAACTCGATGATGAGGTATTTGGTAATGCCATCTCGGATTGTGTATCTCCTTAGACCGTATCATATAAAATGACAATTGATTTTGATCTGCATACAGTTTTATACTGGTGAATAAATAGTAGGTCCTTGATCATCATTTTGCGAATACCATCGATGAAAAATATCTGTACGAAGTCGTAATTCTTGTTTTGTTCTGGCATGAAAGTCAATGACAAGATATCCATGGTCTTTAGACGTTGCATCATTATAAGCTGGGATCAATTGTGGGGCTTGCATTTGATTTGCAAGTGTTTTAATTTGATTGTTATCTCTATCATTTCTAAACACAATCATGTATCGCGCATTCAAACTTGTAGTTCGACTTGACTTTGATTGTTGAAACATGTTCTGAGTTATGTAAATAACACTTGCATTACGATAATGACCTTTTCTTGTAAACCATAACTTGATTTTTTCTTCATCCTTGTCCCCGAGCATATCATCAAATACAATTAAATGTGAAATGCTGGGATCGCTAACAATTTCATTTTCATCCTCGGGAATACCGTCGATAAATTTTATGAAGTTGAATGATTCTTTCATTAAATTGTAAGCAGGTTGCCATTCTTTCTAACACCATACCACTTTTTCTGGTACAATAGTGAATAAATCTTCACGATAGTCAATAAGTTTACGGACAAATTCTGTTTTCCCACATCCACTAGGTCCGCTTATGTAAATGATACAGGGATGTTGAAACAAAAGGGATTGGATATCTATTTCTTGGATTAACTTGTCTCTTCAAAGGATAAATGTAAAATGACGACAAATGCAACATTTAGTAAATTTTATCTTTCATTTTTTTATTACTCATAACTAACATTTTAATCATTTATACAGTAAAACATGTTTTAACAATGACTTATTGACATACAATTTTAAAACAATGTGATGATATTATATACAAGCATTTTATACAAGCATTTTAAACAGTTGTTTAAAAATCATAAACACAGTGAAACACATTTTCTATTTTGTATTCACGTTCAATAATCGTTCTATACAGTTCAAAATTTCCTATTTGATGTGGATACTGATGATCAAAAAAGTAGAATCGGACTTGTCTCTCCATCTTATACAAGTTCTTTGTAAACAAATGTGAACACACTTCTTTTTCTGAAACATCTCGATCGAAAATGATATATCCTTTTACAGCTATGCATGGGTGTATCGAATCGTCACTTTCCACATTTGACGCATATCGTACATAAAAGTTAAACAACTCGGCTTTTTGTGAAAGCGTGTTGAGAAGTTGCTCTGTTGTAGTTTCATTTTCCAAGTAGCTTGAAATTCCCATCTAGATGTATCTCGTCTTTGCATCCCCGGTTCAATGTAAAGTTGTGTTATAAGTCCAAATGCTGCACTAATATTGAACCGTATATCCCTTATCAATAAATTGATGTAGTATTGAATATTATACACCTTCAAAGACGATTCTCCTTTTGTACATCCATTGTGGAAGCGTTGTGTCCAAAATGCAATACTGGCGTATTGAATTTCTTTCTTTATCTTATCATTTAAAACATGCAGATGAACGAATTCTTTGTAAATCTGTTCACGTAATTCAAGTGGTAAAGGAAGCATGTCTGTTCCTTCCATCTTTAATGATTGTTTAATGCTTTTATATTTTACGCTTTGCTTTTATATGTTTTCGCCTTAAGCTCTGATGTCCATAAGGATCAGTTTCAACTTTATCGACAATGACTCTTTTTGTATATACAGATCTAAATGTTTTTGTCTGAACTTCACTTTTTACAGTTCTATCTTTATATCTTCTTATTCTACAGTCATATGTAACCTTGATTTCATTTGTACGATCCATCATGCATTTTGTAAAAGTATCAAAATTGACAATTTGGCTAGTTTTGTAATCTTATGTTATACCCTTTACTTTACATTTGCTTTCAATAGACCCATCTTTTGTTTGCATTTGATAGGCATGGTTTTTTGGTCCGAGCCCTCTAAACTTTGTGATTGTATTACCTGGCTCTTCATCAGTCCATTTTCCTAATCGACTATTGACAATGGGTGGATTCCATAGCGTTGGATCATGAATGTACATACAACTATCAGTATCAAAGTACAAAACCCTATCATCTAATTTTTCTAAAATACTGTATAACTCAAATCTTGCATACGCTGTTACGTATGAACCAACTATAACATTTGCTGTACTGTGAATTTGCACATGATCTATCTTATTTTCATAACTCACTAAAACAAATGGGCATTCATTGTCAAATATTTCAACATGCTTGATAAAAACCTATGGATTGTTGACCAAATCAAAGTATTTTGAAGGATCTTTAATGTATTCAGTTTGTGTCATGAGTTCACGTTGAGCCAGTTTCCTCCACAAACAATTGAGCATACTTTTGGCAAAAGATCGTTTACCAGGATTTTTTTTAACCAAGTTTGCATCAAGTTCAACACCTTCTGCATTTTTGTAGTCAAGAATAAATTCTTCTTTGTCTGATTCTGACTGACACCAACCAGGATAACCACTAGCCTCTTGCTTAATTTTCAGAAAGTTGTCAACATAACCTTTGAAAAATTGATCCGATAAAGAATCAAAATGCCATATTTCATAGACATGAAGCAAATAATAACCATTATCCAGAGCTTTAAAAAGTTCAAGAGTAACCCAAGTTCCTACCAATGCTCTATCATCTTGTTCATGAGTACAAACAGATAAACTATCTTCTGCACATTTTCTACACAAAGGAAACATCATTTTGTTGTTGCAATGTAATGGCAAAACAGGATGTAACAAATTAGCTGGGGGCAAAACTTTGCATTTGATGAGACCTTCATATTGACGAATATTGTCAATGTCAATATTTTCTGTTGTCAAAATTGAGGGATGACCTACAGGGTATGATTTGAATTTACATACAAATGGGTAAAGTGAACAGATATCAATGTATTTGATTTCTTTTTCATCTTTTGAGTCAATATCATGAGATATCATTATGGCATTACATCTCCCACCATATAATCTTTCCCTTGGATCTATTGGATCACAATGTGGAAATATTGATTCAATGTATTTTCTATATTCTTTGTCTTTGAATTTTGCATCAAACTCATGTTCCCACATGGCATGAACATTGCAACCTTTTTCTTTAATGTAATCTATCCTATTAATTGTTTTTTCGAACAGAGATTGCATGGTTTCCCCATTAAATGGATTTGTTTGTAATCGATTTGGATAGCAAACTGGACATCCGTGATACAGATCCCCATGAAACTCATATACAGTGTTGGATTCTTTATGAAATCCATCTTCACTATAAGGTCCAATTTCATATTCACCACCGTTTTTCGCATGCTGAATAAAAATATCATTTTCATTTGTAACACTTTGAATCCAACGTATTCCTTTGATAGAAAAACGACGTTTGGAGGAATCTTTGCTGGAAATAATTGCAATTTGACCTTCTGGCAAATAAGAACTACGCCATACTTTATTGCACGCAACTGCAATTGTTATAGCTTCAAGAAAAGGATCGATTCCTCCATGTTTAATGAAAACCTTTCTGAATTGACCACAACTCCTTCTCAAAATGTCTACATCTGAACGACAGTATTCTTCCATCTCCTTTTTGAAATCAAAGATTTTACCATTTGTAACCTGCTCGTTATACCATTCCATAAAGTTTGATCTTGCTTCGGGAGACATAGAATTTGGCATGTAATATGAACTATCCAAAAATGGACCAATATAATCCTGAAAATCATCCGTATTTGCTAAATGCGAAAAAAAAAACCTTTCGTAACTCATCAAGTCCAAATGTAACAGGAAACTTGGCTAAACCAAAACTCATGAAATTGTATGAACCAATCAAACAAACACCATTTAGTTCCAATTTCATAATATTGTTTCCATTCATGATTAATTTTGGTAGCTTTGTTCCTTGTTGAATAATATTTTTCAAAATGAATTGCCCATCGTAAGCTTTGAAATTGTGTGCAATTGCTGTTATACTTTTGTGACGATCAGCGAAAAGCCAAATACAGAATTCATGCAAAGTGTTAGATATGTCGGGTCAGATTTAATCATGTGCATATTTTATAGAGAAAACATTTCTTTGTCATCATAAGATGCTCATATGGTATTACAATTTGACAATTTGAAAAGGAAATCTTTTCGTGGGATATGGTTGGCCCTAAAAAGGGCCGTTTGGGGTGGTTACTGTTTAATGAAAACAGCCCCAATCTTTCCGCAAGCCGGACACTTGCTCGCACTTCTGCGTTCAAGTCGCTTCCTATCTAGCGGGTGTAGGTTTGCTCGCAGGAAGAACGGAGGTTCATCGTCATCATCCCAACATTCCTCGCTTTGGGCAAAAGGCTGTGGTTGTGGTGGTGGCGGTGGTGGTGGCGGCGGTGTCAACTGTCTTCTCAGTTGTTCAAGTTGGTCAGAGACCAACTTGACTTGGTTGATAACATCATCGATTTGTCGTCTCAATGGTTCCATATTGCTATGAAGTTGTAACTGTTTTCAGATTCGCAAGCCTTTTATACTGACGCAATTCGATATTTAAATATTTAACCAATCACGTTTTTAAAACTAACGTACACTTCTATTGGACGTTACTTCATTATTTCATTAATTTCATTGGACGTTATTCCTCTAATTTCATTGGACATTATTTCAATCCTCTTTGGCGGTATAAAAGCGACGTCATTTCATGTAAGCGTTATCATTTCAACTTTGTAGCTGAACGGAACAACAATGGAAATCAACTTTGACAAATTACTTGCTGAGGCGTTCAAATCTCATGAAAACCAGATACCATCTGTTATGATGTCAGACACCATTGGACCTGAGAGTTACCAGACACATCAATACCATTACCAGCCGGATAATTCAACATAAACAACTATGCTACCAACGGGGGACAATTCGTTACTTCACACCATTTTGAATGAAGTTCGACATCTGAAGTCGCAGCAGGACAGCGTGATGAACAGCATTCTGAGCGAATTACAGACATTTAACTTTCAACTTACGAAGTTGCAATGTCTGGATACAAGTATTCAGCAACTCAACCATACCATCGACAAGCTACAGAAGTCAAACCAGCTGGAAATGGAAGTTACATCGGCACCAGTGAAGTTACCGATTGAAATTGATTTGGACAAAACAAGTCTCCATAAACTAGTGAATGCATTAGCAAATGCTGTAAAACAGACGCAGTCAGCATTCTCGCAGCAATCAACATCGAGAAAGCGAAAAAAACACAGTTCCAGCAGAATCGACCAAAAAGCAGAAAGCAGTTGACAAACATCAAATATCCGTTGCCACATCAACAACTTCAAGATACCGCGCATACCGAAGAAAAAGAACTAACAGCCGACCACAACTTTGTTCCATTGGGGGGAAACACCAAACGGCCCTTTTCAGGGCCAACCAGTTCACTCGAAAGAACTTCTCATATTTGTCAAGTCTCTCTTTTTTTTTTATTTTGAGGGTTAGAGAGTACCATGGTCATTTACCATAGTTCTCTTACTTTACTTCCGTCAATAAATCTCAGTAGTTGGACTTAGTCATATTTACTCAGATTTCGAACTTAGAAAATTTTACGTCAAAATTCGAACTTAGAAAATTTTCGACCCGATTTAGGACTTAGTCATTTTTTACTCAGATTTTCGGACTTAGAAAATTTCAGGGGATTTTTTCTTATTTCTTGCCCCTGACCTAAGAACTTAGTCGTTTTTATAACAAGTTTTCAACTTTTTTGCCTAGGAACCTACGGACGTAGTCATTTTTCAACGATTTCTGTCCCCAGACTGCGCTACCACACCATCCCAGGAGACTACCCTGGGACACAACAATCATGGGTTTTGTCCCAGGGTAGCCTCCTTTACTACTGATGTAATATATAGTCAACTACCTTAACCACTTGGTCACTTAGCCCCCTTATACTCGTTTAGCCTCAATCCGTGACCCTCTGGGTGTAATATATAGCCAACTACCTTAACCACTGGGTCACGTAGGCCCCTTATACTCGTTTGGCTTCAATCCGTGACCCCTTTGATATAAAGTCAACTACCTTAACCGTTGGATCATTTAGGCCCCTTATACCCGTTTAGCCTCAATTCGTGACCCTTTGGGAGTAATATAAAGTCAACTACCTTAACCACTGGGTCACGTAGGCCCCTTTATACTTGTTTTAGACTTAATCCGTGACTATTTGGGTGTAATATATAGCCAACTACCTTAAGCACTGGGTCACGTAGGCCCCTTATACTCGTTTAGACTTAATCCGTGACTATTTGGGTGTAATATATAGCCAACTACCTTAACCACTGGGTCACGTAGGCCCCTTATACTCGTTTGGCTTTAATCCGTGACCCTTTGGGTGTAATATATAGCCAACTACCTTAACCACTGTGTCACGTAGGCCCCTTATACTTGTTTAGCCTCAATTCGTGACCATTTGGGTGTAATATATAGCCAACTACCTTAACCACTGGGTCACGTAGGCCGCTTATACTCGTTTAGCCTCAATCCGTGACCCTTTGGGTGTAATATATAGCCAACTACCTTAAGCACTGGGTCACGTAGGCCCCTTTTACTCGTTTTAGTCAATCCGTGACCCCTTTGATATTAAGTCAACTAACTACCTTAACCATTGGATCATGTAGGCCCATTGTACTGGTTAAGCCTCAGTCCGTGAACCTTTGGGAGTAATATAAAGTCAACTACCTTAAACACTGGGTCATATAAGTCCCTTATACTCGTTTGGCTCCACTCTTTGACCCTTTGGATATGATATATAGTTAACCACCTTAAGCAATTAGTCACGTAGGCCCCTAATACAAGATTGGTTCCGCTCCGTGGCCCTTTGGGTGTAATATATAGTCAACTACCTTAACCACTGGGTCACGTAACCCTTATATACTTGTTTGGCTCCAATCCGTGGCCCTTTGGGAGTAATATATAGTCAACTACTTTAACCACTGGGTCACGTAACCCTTATATACTTGTTTGGCTCCAATCCGTGACCCTTTGGGAGTTATATATGGTCAACTACTTTAACTACTGGGTCACGTTACCCTTATATACTTGTATGGCTCCAATCCGTGGCCCTTTGAGAGTAATATATGGTCAACTACTTTAACCACTGGGTCGCGTTACCCTTATATACTTGTTTGGCTCCAATCCGTGGCCCTTTGGGAGTTATATATAGCCAACTACTTTAACCACTGGGTCACGTAACCCTTTTTATACTTGTTTGGCTCCAATCCGTGACCCTTTGAGAGTAATATATAGTCATCTACTTTAACAACTGGGTCACGTAACCCTTATATACTTGTTTGGCTCCAATCCGTGACCCTTTGGGAGTTATATATAGCCAACTTCTTTAACTACTGGGTCACGTTACCCTTATATACTTGTTTGGCTCCAATCCGTGACCCTTTGAGAGTAATATATAGTCAACTACCTTTACAACTACCTTACCTTACATAAGACGCCCTCGTTTTTGTAATGGTCTTCAAGTTATAAAGTGATGGTCAAGTTTAGGCCGATTGTTAAGGTAGGAGTAAGATCGAACTAGTAAGTATATTCCTTGACCTTTAGAGCTAATGAAACATAGCCTTTGAGGTCACGATATACAATGACCGCCGAGAAAACACATTCAAGGACAAACGAAGTGCAATCATTAACTAGATAACGTACAATGTATATGGCATGAAAAAAACAAAAAGTTTAAAAATACACTAAGTGATTAGCGTCATATGTTGTGCTCAACACCAATTTAACATGACCAAACGAAAATAATAGTTTAGAATTAGACGCCTACATCATTATCTGATCCAATATTGTTTCCAAGACACTGTCTACTTTATTGAAACGAGCATAGTCGTTCGATAGTGGATGTACTTTATACAGTTATGTCTTGTTAATCTGGATGCGTCCGTCACCGTCGAAATTTCCGGATTAATGACTCTTCCTGATTTAATGAGGCAGGACCGGATCTAACTCGGATGATACATGCTGTAAAACTATGTGATAAAACGCATCAGCTTTTTAGATAAGTCCCATCTAGGGGACTAATCGGCGACAGGAATTTAAAGTGGGCACCAATCAGAAACGAGATTGTTTCGACCAATCAAAATGCTGAATTCTTATCGGAAGTGTATTGAATCAGACTCTGCGACTACCTTTTTCCCATAAATACTATTCAATTTTTCCAGATGAAGTCTTATTTCCTATGATTCTAAGTATTACGTTGATTGGATGGATTAAGTGTTACCATTATACATAAATCATTTTAATTGGTGTGTGTTCATGGAGAGATCTTCCAAGATCAGAATTCATTTCTATTGCAGGCTGAATGTGTCCGATGGATAGATCAACAACCATTAACACAGGATAATTGCCTGTCCATGTTAAAACTGTCCAACATCTATGAATTCCCATGGCAGTCTTGCGAAGACTTTGTCTCTGGTTCGCTACATAAACTCATGAAAGAGGACAGTTTCCTTGACGTAACGGAGAGCGCAGTTT
Source organism: Cerastoderma edule (assembly GCA_947846245.1). Lineage (NCBI taxonomy): Eukaryota > Metazoa > Mollusca > Bivalvia > Cardiida > Cardiidae > Cerastoderma > Cerastoderma edule. The sequence goes on from OX401414.1 coordinate 30,461,732, forward strand.
TGCACATTCTGACTGATCCATTGTTATCCTATGTTAAAACCTGTGACAAATTCGAGTTCCTTGTAAACTGGGCGAAAAAAAGACCCAATCGAGTTCACCAATTCGAGAAGTTGTTGAATCTCATTAACTTTGACGACGTTGATCAGAACTTTATCACCAACGTTGTTTTGGAGGAAAACTTGATATACGAGCTAGATGACGTCACAGCTATCCTTAAAAGGTTAAGGTCACGACGAACGCTGACGGCGTGTGACGTCTTGCTGTTTCCAGAATCATTTACGGACGATAAACTTCCTTGTTTTGATATAACACGCAGACGATGGAGCTCAGTCGTTATAAAACCCGTACTCAGAAGGTGTTGGGGAGATGGCGACCAGATGGTGCGAAATATCGAATGTGTTCAGGGCAATGCTCTTTATTCACTGACGAGAACGCATTCGGAATTCGTTACGCACAAAGATCGCCTGCATATTTGGAATTTGGAAAACAAAAAAGTTAAGGACATCAGTATCCATTTTCAAGAGTCAAAGCCAGTCGAACATTCAACAAAATCGGAGCGATGGAAACCAAAATTCTGCATTCATAACAACAAATTGGTTATAGTAAAAAAGATAGTAAAAAAGGAGGAACATGAATACACCGGACAAGAAGGCGAACCGCGCAGAATTGAGGAGTTACTAACACAAATACGTAATTATAGAACCGTGATGGATAGACCAACTAGGTACAGTGCATATTCATCTGTGTATATTGGCGAAATAAAAGGTGATAGTGTAGTTCTGTCGCCTATGCTAGTCCTTCTAAATGGAGACATATCTCACATTTGTGCAAATGGATCAAACATAGCCTTCCTCTCAAACTCTACACACCATCTTTACCTTTACAGCCTCGATTCTTCCATGCTTGAAAGAGTTTCTCTATCGACCAAGGGTCACGCTGTGCATAAGGATGATGTCTTAGCAGCAGCAGACTCGGGATTCGTTATCTACAACAACGAAACAATCACGTATATCGAGCAACGACCAGAACCATCTCAACAGCGCAACTTTCACATCAACCAGTACAAACTCCCTCCAAGGAAGCATGATGAAGCATATACTGAATATCGTGTTTGTGATAACACGTGGTATCGATATAGCTGCACCAAAGCCGGCCAATCAACATTCTGCTGCACCACGCACACAATGTTTATGACTCTGGTAGACGATCTGGCGGTAAATCCGAGCTGCGTTCATGCTGAGATATGGGATAATCTCCCAGCACCCACACGCCTTGAATCAAAAATGCTGAAGGTTACACTGCCAAAGGACAGACTTGCATGTATAATGGACTGTCCCCATTGCAATGTTTACAGCGGGGACTCTGACGAAGAATATGTTTTCAATGGTGGTGATTATTATGATAGCTATGATTTCTTCGACGATTATTATTATGACAGTCCTTATTAGCACGTGTTCGACTCAGATAGTTCAGATCTGGATAGCTGCTACTTTAATGATGCTTAGAGCATTTGATATAAACATGCCTGGTGAACCAATAAATTAGCTCTCTGTAGACATTGAGATCAAGACTCAAACAATTTTCTTTACGTTTGATCACTTAAAAAAGACACATGCTAATAGAACACGTTGCAGGTATGCAGTCCAGATGATAGACAGTCATATGGCTACTATACGAGTATATGCGAATTGGGTGTTTGAATTGTGCGGGCAGCAGAGGGATAAGTACAATATATGTAAAACCGATGTTCAAGACTTGTGCTGAGCGGAAATGAGAAGGATGAGTACTATATACATATATCTAGCTTGGTGTTTGGGACTAGTACTGAGCGGAGATGAGAAGGGTGGGTATTACAGATACCCGATGGTGTGTTTGAGACCTGTGCTGAGCGGACAGGAGAATGATGGGTACAATAGATGCCTGAAATAGTGTTTTTGACAGGTGCTGAGCGGAAAGGCGAGGGGTGGGTACTATATATGCCTGATGTTAAATTTGAGACTTGTGCTGAGCGGACATCAGAATGAGGGGCACTATAGATGTTAATGGGGGTGTTTGAGACTTGTACTGGGCGGACAGGAGAAGGGTGGGTTCTATAAATGCCTGTTGGGTGTTTGGGACTTGTGCTGAGCGGACATCAGAATGATGGGTACTATAGATGCTGATGGGGGTGTTTGAGACTTGTGCTGAGCGGACAGGAGAAGGGTGGTTTCTATAGATGCTGATGGGGGTGTTTGAGACTTGAACTGAGCGGACAGGAGAAGGATGGGTTCAATAAATGTCTGATGGGTTGTTTAAGACTTGTGCTGAGCGGACAGGAGAAGGATTGGTACTATAGATGTATGATGGGTTGTTTCCGATTTTTGCTGGGCGGACAGGAGAAGGGTGGGCACTAAAGATGTCCGATCGGGTGTTTGAGACTTGTACTGAGTGGACAGTAGAAGGTTGGGTACTATATATGCCTGATGTTGCGTTTGAGACTTGTACTGAGCGGATGAGCGGACAGGAGAAGGATGTGTACTTTATATGCCTGATGTTGTATTTGAGACTTGTGCTGAGCGGACATCAGAATGATGGGAACTATATATGCCTGATGTGGTGTTTGAAACTTGGGATGAGATGGACGAGCAATCCGGTTTGGTTGATGGTCGTTGAGCATTCGAGCTTCGGGCGTTAAAGTGACTATCTCACAGATTGAGGTTTTAAACTTTTTAGAATTGAAAAGTCCTCTTCATCAGCACAACTTAGACATGAAAGCTAACAAGAAATAACCCAGATTCACCAGTTTAATAATTCAGATTGTGTGATTCTTCACCCTTGACAGTTGATACACAAATGTTTAAACCGACCAATCAGAATTCGTTTTTTTTTTCAGTTAGAGTTTAAAGCTCCAACCCATTTATTCCCCCCTTCAATTGGTATGTGAGGGTTGGGAGGGGCCATCCCTCTACATACCTTACATTATCATACAACAAGTGCAAAATGATAAATACATTTTAACTTAACCCAAAAATCTCATAAATACATCAAATAAACACAAATGAACCACAACACTACAGCTTCTTGAAATGGAACAGAAAACTCTGTGGCAGACAACCAATCGGTTCATTTCGAGGAAGTCAGTCCCCATCACAAATGCTCTCGGGTCTGCCTTTACATGGATTTTTATAAACAGTTTTGCTTAAATAGCTTTTTATTTCACTGTAGATCGGACGGACATACAAGCATACAATGATATTCATCCTCAACATCAGATGAATTACATAAAAGACAATTTCTAAGAGATCTATCAATTCTTTGTTGAGAATAACGACCTGTTTCCACCCATAACTTGTTGGAAGAGAGCCTAAGTAACATTTGTACATTGTGTCACCAATTATTTGAAGTTGAACGACAGTCGTCGTTCAAGAGCCCTGGCCTAGTACCGGTGCATCCAGGAAAGCCGGACCAGAACTGAACAATTTAGGTACAGCACTAACGAAGAGGACCCATATGGGAACAATCGTATCTACTCAGAAATCCCCGGCACAAGTCGGTAGATATACCTCGTTCATAAATACACTAACTCGGATGATCCAAGCTGAAACTGCGTGACAGGACACCGAGAGTGAAATATCTACGTCTGGATCATTCGGACTATAAATACACCGGAAATCCTGGGGAAATTCGCTGGTTTTATGCCGGTTACATCATTACGCCCAGGACTCAATAGTTGTGTAAATACACACATATTGTTTGAATATCACAATTGACTGTTGTTGTTTTTAATAGTTTCTTTAAAGATTATCATAACAGGTCGACGGTGGTACAGTGCCGAAGGTCTCGGGTTCGAATCCCCGTTAGAACAAACAAACATATCGACACATCTTCATATTTTCTCAATCGTATCTACTTGGCCCAATCGGCTTGTGCCGGAGATGGCCGAGTAGATACGATTGTAAACGGACATGCCCTTCAACGCCGCCATATTGTCAGACTTTTTCAAAATGGCTCCCCTTTGCCTCCGAGGTTATTTTGAAGAAATGGCCTAGGTGTTCCAATTGACAGTGGACCTGTGTCAGTTAATGACTCTATTCTAATCTAAGCATAGGCAAGAATATTGTTAAACAAGATATTGAACACAAGACTCGCGTGTTCCATGAATCGATTTCACACCTGACTAAAAAAAGAATCCATGTATGTTCAAACTTGTTACTTTAATGAATTCAGAAAATGTATCTATAAAGAGAAATCTTAGTAAATATGTACTTGAGTCATTTGTCGTACGCAAATCTCGATCTGATTGATTTTATTTGCCGCCGTTCCCTATGAGACGAATCGTCGAGACTGGGGTTTGGTCCTTTCGGAACCTTTCTATGGTTATTTTTTCAAATGTCACTTTCGGTTTGCCTCCGGAGTTACGTAACTACAGGACAGGGGTGTCGTGTGCTAGATCGTATACATTGATCTATGTTCTCTTTTTTGTTAATGGATTACCAAAGAGTCCTTTTTAAGAGGAGTCTTAATCATGAAACGCTTAATTTAGCGTAATGTTAACGCTAAGTCCAGTTCTGCATTCCACTTCCTTTTTCTATGTGACCTTGATTTGTTTGTATATTATGAAAATTATTGTAATGACAACAAACTTTATAAGTTTGTGTCTCAATGAAATATTCGTTTTCGTATTCGTATTCGCTCTAAAAGTGACGATGGGCCTCAAACCCGGGATCCCCGTATTCTGAGTACACCACCTTAACCACTGAGCCACGCTGGACCCTACATAATGGATGAAATTGGTCCAGAGATAGAGCGTGGGCTCCGGGATAGAGAGTCATTGGTTCGAATTCCGATAGTAGCGGGGTCCACTTAGCGATCTTTCATCAATGCATGGATGGCGTGTGTATTGATTAAGTATCCAGGAAGCAGACTCTTGTAAAAACTTTAGTTTAAACCAAACATGGATCATGGTAATTTCTTTCGGTTAATATATCTCGTCAATAATTATTAGCATACAAATGTATAAAACTATGCTCTGTTCATATTGAATTTAGGATGATGCCTTAAGTAACTGCCTTCTCGCGTCTCTCAAATCTACCGACACTGCGAGTTGAGCCCCATTACTCTATCACAAAACAAGGGCAATGTCACCCATCTGCATATGTGTAGATGTAGACATAGGTTATATCTTATATCTAAAATAAATATATAGAAACCTTTACGATCAAGGAGATATTGCTCACTGTGAACACTTATTGCCTTTGAAATTGAATTGTTATGGCATTATACGGATTTGTTCTCCATGAGTAAATTGCGTTTGTATCTTTATTTTTCAAAATTTAACTCATTTCGCTGTTAACTCTTTAACAAACGCGAAATTATCGACTGTCCCAAATTGAAAGATTTTGCAGACGAAATTTGATAATGTAATCAAATTGAAAAGCAATCCTCTGATAGGGCAGAAAACATTGTGGGAAAGAAAAAAATGCTCGTTTAGACCAATTTCTCCTTTCCCCTTAATGTTTTCCAAAGTCGTCTGTAACAAACTGGTCAAATGTCGTTATTATTTGGTAATGGGTTAAAGAGATGTATCCTGTTTGCAGTAATGATAGAGAAAGCCCGATAACTTTCACGATCGATTGGATTACTAGTCTCCCATTCCCGGCGTTGCGCGCGCATCCGAGGATCATTATCGATCGACTGGTTCCCGATCGATACCTCTGCTGGCCGCTTTTATTGCCCGGGACCAGTCCGGATAACGGCATTCTGCTGGAAAGATTCTATTCAGTGGATCGATATCGGGAGTTACGCAAGAAATGGCGGAGAACAACACAAGTGCACCAGGGTCGCAAGGTAGGGAGGATTTAAACAGTGTAGCGAAGGGCGACTTCAATACGGAAGGTCAGGGTGATTATAAAGCGGAAGTTGAGAACGAATTGAGCGCAACTCCAATTGAGGACAGTAAAGAGCCGGTGAATACGATTACTGTCATAAAATCGAGCGACTCGGGTGGAGTGGTAGTAGAGGTAAACGGAAGAGATATTATTGATGATTTAGAGGATAAAGACACTGTTCTCGTTGAAAAGTCCGAAGTGACTAGAAAAGAAACGGATGTAGCAACATCTGTGGGTGAAGATAAAGAGGTAAATGGGACTAACCTAGAGGCAGGGAAAACGGATCAATACGTGGAGGACTATAGAGAAACTGAAAGTGGGAGTAAGGACCTTAAAAACGGCGTAAGAGAAACTTCGCCTGGCGGCAAAGACGAGATTGAACCAAGAAAAGATAACATGGCAGAAATGGCAGAAAGCGATCGCAAATCAGAAGAATCAGTACCCCACAAGAAAGTTGAAACTTTGGTGAAGAAAATAGAAAACACTGTTGATAGGAAAGACGATTCAAGCAATACAGGAGCCAGTTCAGGATCGGGTGCCTTTCCTAAATCTGCTGGTGCCGATGTTGATGAGTTTCGAGGAATGACGGAGGAAGAGATCCAGGCGATTATACGGAAATATTCCTTTATGGATCCGGAAGTGAGGCGGAGGAGTCTTCATTTCTTCTGGAGCATGGACGTGGAGCGCTGGGGCTACTTTAACTTCTCACAGCTACTCTACCTCTACCGAGCACAAGGATCGAACCTGACCGACAAACAGATATGCGTAAGTAACTTTATCGTTATCATGATATTTTTGTTTTTCGTCCGATATGGAATTTAGAGTTTTGCTTTTAGAGCGAAATAGAAAATGTCATGGGTAGATTTTCCTCTTTCTTGCAAAAGTTGCCTTTTTTCATTCACGATGGAAAATTAAATTTTCATTCCAGGAAAATATTGGCAGTGGTTCCTCTTTCTTACAAAAGTTGCCTTTCTTTCTTTCTTTCACCATGGAAAAGCTTTAGTTCAAAGAAAAAAGAAAATATCATGGGCAGATTTTCCTCTTTCTTACAAAAGTTGGTTGCATTTTGCAAACTTGAATTCATAAAAAAAGCATTCAAAATAACGATGTAAATATAATTGGTTGTTATTTGTATAACTGGATAATGCGTCTATTATTACAATGTTTTACAGTCCCAAAGCAGGATTCGTGAATATCTATCATGTCCTAGCGACAACTATTTTTCTTTTATCCTTTTCGGAGCGTCTGAAATCATTGCAAGAGAGACCAGTTTCTTTTGAAACGAGTGCGGGGAAAGGCAGTTTGTTAAAAGATCGTCTCAAACATGTTCATTTTTGTGTATTATGTACAACACTTTGTTATTTGTATTGTATAACGACTTTCATTGGATTTTACTCGCACTATGCAGGGGCTTCATAGTCTTTTACCAAATCCTACGAAACCCATGGTGCCGGTGGGGTAAAACATAAGACATTAGGGCTTCAAGTCAATGAACTAAACCACAGGGTCATGCAGGACCATATAAAAAGGCAATAAAACGCATATGCCATAATGGTTTCATTTTTTTCATCTGCTGCAAAGTCGAATTACACGTTATCACCTAACGCCACATTTTTCAGTCTTGCAGCAGACGACGTTCAAAAAGCATTATGGCAAAAGGAGAAATTGCTTGTCACAAGCAATTTCTCCTTTTGCCACAATGCTTTTTCATTCTACTCACCTATCACAACAGCAGAACTGCAAGGTGTTTCATAAGTTTACAAAGGTTTTCTAAAGTCGTCTGCTTCAAGTAAATTAATGTCGTCTGCATGTGGTAAAGAGTTAAAGTCTTTTCCTTTTTAGATAAATGTTTGAGGGATTATTGTTTGTTTATGACACGAGAGGTAAGGGTTGTGTGAAATATTGAGAGTCCTTGAATTAAACTTGAAACAATCTCGAAACGGGCCATCAGTAAATCTATGATCATCTTATGTTGATGTTTTAATATGACAACACGGTTTACTTTTCATCCTTTAGTGAAACGGAAAGCAAAAGAAAGCATACGGCATATGAGTTTACTTTGAAAAGGAAACTTTCCAGCATCATTTCCTTGTTCATCAATGTATTCTATACTTGATTTCAAAATGAAAATACATCAGTTTTTATATAAAAATTGTCGTCTAATTTGGAACGATCACAATACGAACAGTTTAGGCTTAGACCGATGTATGACGAGCATGACCTTAGTAATCAGACGCAAGAATAACAAAATGGCGGAGTATGAGTATTCTACATTAAACCATCAATTTTCGTCACATTTTGATCAGCCTGGATGGTGTTTAGTGTGTAAAGTTGGGCGTTTTCTCCCGTATCGATGCTCCATGAGTGAAATATTGGTGGGGCATAAACTTGCCCCCTTTGATGATCCTAAGTCAACACGGTGTTAAAACTATTTTAACCCCAAACACATCCTTACTTCATGTAGACTCGTTTTTCATTGATTGATATTTTGCAAACCGCGTTTTCCGTCAAACAAAATGACACTCGTATCAAGCTGAGCCATTCATGTAAGTATTCAATTTCCAAGTGCTGTATACCAATATTATGGGTGTAGGTAACCAATTAATTATTCTCTACGAGCGAAATCTTACGACCACCAACAGCATAGAACTTTGTATCGTTACCTGATAGTATATAGAATGTCTGGTATAATGAAAACGAATTTCACGTTTTCTTTGTATGTCCTTTTTATAGCGATATCAAAAGTTTGTATTTGCCAAAATTTTATTATACTTGGCCGAACATTCAGAAATTCAGAAATTCATAGGGTTAATGGAATCAAATGCTATGAAAACAATTATAAACGTTAATAAAGCCTTATATAAGGTTTATAGTAGAATCAATAATCATATTTCAATTAACCCATACTTCATTATCCTTACCAAGTACTCTCGCATTTAGTCTTTACTCTCTCATTCATTTTACTTTTGTATATCGTGATTATGACTGTTTCATTCCAAAATAACATTTTTCTCATCTATATGTTTGTATTGCCATGTTTGACAACAATTTGTGTTTAGTTTATATGGCAATAAACAATTTAAATTTGAAAATTGGTAAAACATCGCGAAAATCTTGTTATAATGACAACTCTGAATATAGCTATGAATGTTGCGATGATTATGGCAATTACGGGAAAATCTACGGAGAACACGTAATAATGCACGATTTCGCTTCGGTTAACCCTTCACTAAAGCCCAAATGTTCGACTGTCCCAAATTGAAAGTGTTTGCAGACGACATTTCTAAACGTTATGGAGTCGAAAATAATCTGCTGATGGGCAGAAAACATTGTAGGGAAAGGAGAAATTGCTCGTTAAGAGCAATTCCTCCTTTTTCACCACAATGTTTTCCAAAGTCGTCTGCAGCAAACTGATCAACTGTCATTACTGTTATTACACAATGTATAGATCCTCACTAAACACGCATGTTTGGCTGATCCTTGCTGAACTCTACGTGGTAAATATTACAATTGTAAAGCATACAATAAAATGCATGATTCTAATTGAATATTGTATAATTTGTTAATTGATTATTGGCAATTGTTTAAAGATGCCTGTTCATAGATGTGCGAAAATTTGGAGGAAGACATTTTTTTTTTAAAGATCGAAATGACCGAGCTATGTTTAGACTTCAGGAATCATGCAGGAAATGGATTTTACGATACTGTGACTACGTATATCCCATAAAGATATGTCACTTGGGGGATTTGACAAATTGTTTTCAAGCGCCTCTTTATCTCGGATATATGATGAGGCATGTTTATTCTGTTTATGAATATAATCTTCACCCTTTAATCTTTTGTCTCATATGGGATCATTGTTTGGTTTTCAACTTTAAAACATTAGAATGGTGGTTTGCTTATAATAATCATTTTCTTGAAAATGTGTTTATCCATAAGATAGAATATTTGAATATTGGAAATTCGAAAGCATGATAAGAATTTCCTCTTTATATTAAAGCAAAGGAAAATTGATACAACGTTAAAGTAATCGTAACCATTGTAAAATGTCTAATCGTAACTAACAAGGTATTATCGTAATTGCTCAGGCATTTTCGTAACTACTCCGGCATTATCGTAACTGCTCAGGCATTTTCGTAACTACTCGGGCATTATCGTCACTGCTCATAAATTTTCGTAACTACTCGGCCATTATTGTAACTGCTCATGCATTGTCGTAGCTACTCGGGCATTATCGTAACTGCTCAGGCATTTTCGTAACTATTCGGGCATTATTGTAACTGCTCAGGCATTTTCGTAACTACTCGGACATTATCGAAACTGCTCATGCATTTTCGTAACTACTCGGGCATTATCGTTACTACTCAGGCATTTTCGTAACTATTCGGGCATTATTGTAACTGCTCAGGCATTTTCGTAACTACTCGGACATTATCGAAACTGCTCATGCATTTTCGTAACTACTCGGGCATTATCGTTACTACTCAGGCATTTTCGTAACTATTCGGGCATTATTGTAACTGCTCAGGCATTTTCGTAACTACTCGGACATTATCGAAACTGCTCATGCATTTTCGTAACTACTCGGGCATTATCGTTACTACTCAGGCATTTTCGTAACTATTCGGGCATTATTGTAACTGCTCAGGCATTTTCGTAACTACTCGGACATTATCGAAACTGCTCAGGCATTTTCGTAACTACTCGGGCATTATTGTAACTGCTCAGGCATTATAGTCACTACTTGGACATAGTCGTAAAATGAGACGCGTTTTTATTAGAAGCAATACAATGTTTTTATTCGCAATGTCATACAAAGTCATTTGCACATATGAAAATAACAGAATTGTTTTAAAACAGTAATTATGTTATGGAAGAACAATATACTAGTGATATTAGATAAACACTGAGAGTTAAAAGTCGCCATTAGAAATCTTCGGCAAAGTCCAACATTACCTCGGGTCTTACTCGCAATCTAGACTCAACCGGGTTTATCCAATAAAAGCACCTCTGAGATAATAGGGATTCCATAATTTTCGCGAGACCTACGTCATTGTACTTTCTTTTTTTAGTTCTTAAACTTGAAATCTAAATGTTCATTTTTTTTATGAAAGAAATAGAGAATAGATGGTTGGTGTCGTGAATCGGAAATGTTATCGGGCAAGGCGTAGGAATATTATCCGGTGAGCCGAAGGCGAAACGGATAATATTCCGATGCCGAGCCCGATAACTTTTCCTATTCAAAGACACCAATCATCTATTCTATTTATCCTGTTACCTTTATCTATTCTTTCAAACAAACAAAATGTAAATAAAACACGAGAAAAACGGAAAAAATAAGTAGAGAATGATGTAAACATGACGTCATATCGTTCTTATGACGTCATGATTAGTCGCGTGCATGTATTATATGGTTAGTGCCGTATATCACAAATGTTATACGGCACCTAGTTATCTGTCCCGAAATGGCACTAGTGACAGGATAAACAGTAATATATATCACAATTTATAGTGTCACTAATATATATGAATCACCCATGATTAAAAATGATGCTCGACACTTACATATACATTGCACTACTTAAGGTGGACGGTTATGGGAAATGTCTTACAAGCCGGAGACGATTTACCCGAAATATTGTAACCCTACAATTATATCCGAAGTGTATATCTCAGCTCACGGAAATACCCGAGTAGTTCCGATTCCCATACTCGTCCTACCGGATTTTGCGAAGGAGTTCCGATTGGCCACCAATAGAAAGAGGCCAACATTAGAAGCTATATATGCGTTTGTGGCTGGGTTAAAAATAGTTCCGCTCAAATCCATTAAACTATATACCAAATCGGGTATGCAGAATGATAGGCAATTTATGCCAAAATATCTGGTTATCTACTTGTTTAAATGCGCACGGTTTTAATCAGTAATTCATATCCATTATACTATATGGGGGAGTGTTACGGGTTCAAATTGAGATCACTATTAGCGACAAAAGGATCAATTGCTCGTTTTGAGCAATTTATTCTTTTGTCACAGTGGTTCCTATTGTCTTTTAAAGCAGATGAGTCAAAGTTGCGTATAAAAGGGGTTAAGAAAAAACAAAATTGTCAGGGAGTTTATGCATAAGTATCTGTAATTTCACTTGTCTTTAAGGTGCACGCTTTTAATGTGATATCTTGTTAATAAATGAAATTAATATCTTAAACACCAATATCATTACCGGAAGTTATTGCTCGGTACAATGGATATAACGGTTTATTCACAACCCCTTTAACAAACTGCTGCATCTCATTCTGAATAAGTATCGTCTATTTTTTATTCAATCTGAATCGGTCACAAAAAATGCATAAGTGGAGGATCAAACCTTTTCTTATATGTAAGTGCACCATAGGCCAGAAATCAGCGTCAAAGACACACTTTACTGGATCGTATTACCGTATATTCTTTAATCTTTTATACTTTAAACGAACATAACTTTTAGACCGTTCAAATAAAATGTGTTATACCCCCATTTACATAGGAACGAAATGTTTATTCAATAAACTTGAGAAGATAGCCGGTGGTATTTATTGCAGACACATAGGTCGGTTATCTCCATAAAACTCTGTCGATATTTGTAAACCTAAGAGAGTATACTTAGTAGAACGAATTATTGTAACCTTGTAGCTTTTATAGATGGCGTAATTGTTCAAGATGAGCAATTTCATATTCGCAAAATGTATACAATATACGAAACAAAACTTGTGCACGGTACATATTTCCTCTGTGTATTGTTTCAATTAGTACATGTCAAAGAATTCCAGATTTTAACATCATGAGCTAATTTGCATCGAAAGTATTGCAGAAATGATCCATATTTAGGGTTCAATGCAAGACTTCAGTTAGTTATTCGTATTTATGACAAATGTTGTATTGAACCCTTGTCATGTAGTTTGCTGTTGTTGTACACAAGCTGAAAACCTAGCCATGACAGGAATTCCTCTTTTGGCCTTAACGTTTTCATGTTTGACACAACTAAAGCTGCAATATCATACACATCGTCAATTGTTTTAGCATTGACCAACATAAACCCAATATTACTTGCTGAGACAAGTTGGGTTATCCCAAGTTCATTACCGAATCATTATTAATAGGAATATCCAAGGAAACCGTTATATGTAATGGCATGCGGTTGATGGGGCGTTTTAACCCCGCGCAAACTGATGGCAGTAATGTAGTGGGAGTGCGTTGACCTATGGTACCGAGGGTCCCGGGTTTGATCCCTGTAAGTCAGCAGGTTATAGTGCCTTGATTAATTAGTAAGTCGGTGCACTGGTCATGTATCCAGGAAGCAATCATCGAGAGTAAATCTTAACAGCTCCAAGCTTCCATTGCAATCGATAGAAACAAATATAAGTTTAAACTAAACCTAAAACAAGTAATTTTAGCGAGTACAGATGATGCAACGGCTAGGATCGATGTTGTTCAATGGTGTATAACCTGGGAGATGTTTATAGTTAAGGCGACTCATGAATTATTGAATTGCAGCCAATTCCGGCTAGTCTCGGTAGACATATTAAACTCTCCAATCACTTTGTTAGAAAATATAGTGCGCTCATCTGTAGAGATACAACAGAACAGCACAGAAAGGTTTATTTCACGACTATAGGTTTATCGTCAATACAATATACACGAAAAAGAGACATCAGACGTTATTACGTACCTACGAAAACCTTACGTAATGCAAGAGCAGTGTTGTGTGTAAACATATAAAATGTAAAGTACAGAGTATAGTGCAAACAACACGTTTGTCTTATTTCCCTTGCTTTATTGATAAACAACTTTGCTGTATCTGCTGCACGATACTTTAGGCACAGATCGGCAAAAGGATAAATCGCTTCTTAGAGCAATTAACTAGTTTGTCGTGATTATCTTTACCAAATGAAATAGAGCAGATGTATCTGCTCCCCAAAACGACTTTTTGCCCAGGCTCGTCAATTCTGTCAATAGCCAGACTTTGGACATAAAGATGCTGAGCATGTCGACTCGACGTATTGGACAAGCGACGTATAATGACATCAGTTTACCTCTCACCAAAGATGAACCATGTTTAACTGTATCGACACACACGATCTAACGGCCTGTAATTGGAACTAAAATCAATAAATGAATCCAATTTATACTTTTACAATTATTTGATTGTTTGAGGTTTGAAAAAATAAAAGCTTTAAACAAAGGTGTAATTTTGTGCAGCCCGTCATATTGATCCTGAACATCCCGTTCTTCCACGGGTCGCATGCACCATGTATTTAGACCATTATCGATTGATGGTGATAACTAGACGCTATCATTGCACACCAGCCAGACGTTCTAGAAGAATAACATAACGCGGGAAAAAACCCCGCCTTCTCGCCTTTATCGTCTGCGTAAAATTCCATATCGAGTTAGACCATTCGTATATGCTGCTTAACTGTTTTAGTTGCAGCTTTAGAATGCTGAGTAATTTTCTAAAAAAATATTTCTGTGTCGTCTGCGTTCCAAAACCTCTATATTTGCTTAATTGTGTAGAGGAAAGATGCTTAGAGTAGCAAACAGGTTAGACACCAGACCAGCCGCCAATTTACCTGGCGGCTGGTCTTGATCTAACCTGTTTGGATAAACATGAAGTCGGTTCCAGCACTGTATGTCTTAAAGGCTACATCCCTTCAAGTTTCCTTGGAATCTTATTGTAAGTTTTATTTAAGGTATATGTTGTTTATTTTATGTAGTACAATGCAATTGTTAATTGTACCTTGCTAGCATTAAATGACAAGATCGAGCTGTTAAACGTTTCCAAAGACCCGCGTGACAATGGTATCTAAAGATGCCAACTCTTATTATAAGTTAAGATCATTGTTACAAAAAAAAGATCGTTAAAAGGGTTAGCGATATCTCGTACTAAAATGGTATTCATCCTCTCTAATATAGACAGTTATGAACGGTATAACCATTTATGCCTATCGACCCTGGGGCCCGTTTTACTAAACAGTTTACGCTTAAGATTTGCGTAAGTCTAAAACAACAAGTCCTTTTATTTCATTATTTGGCAAAGCAATATTGCAAAGTAACACATCATTGGAATCGTCTCTCCGAGACGCTTCCAATGACGTGTCACATTGCAATATTGTACTTTCATCGAAGATATTATCCATGTTAATCAATTATGACTTACGCAAACATTTTCCGTAAGTTGTTTAGTAAAACGGGCCCCTGGTGCAATATTATATAGATGGCTACGAATACCTTAATGCGTGTAAAATGATAGTCTCTCAACAGAGACTTTTAGAACTCAATAATTCAGACACAAAATTACTCTGGTGTAAAGCCAAATAGATGTCATAACACGAGTGTTTATTACGCTAGAAATCGAATCTCTATTTCTCTACGAAAGGCTGCAAGAGGAAATGTCTTTGCACGGTTCTTGGAAATATTGACACAGTGTTTTCCCGCAATCAGACGTCTTTAAGGTAGTAACCACGTGATGGTCCGGAAACCATTCGGACTCCTCAACAATCTTCATCAGCGTGTATACGTCAGAAATGCTGGGAAACTATTACATGAGCACCTTTTTAAATTCGTTAAAAGCAACTAGCTACGAATGAAAAAAAAAATGGAACAAATTGCGGTGTAGCCATGGTTGAATCAAATTAAATTTGCAAGGATATTTCAGCGGTTTTTTTAATTGGTAAATTGAAGGCCATAGTGTCGTCTGCCGCATTATTGCGCAGTGTGAGCAAGCCTCCAAAACCTAGACGAACTGTCTTCTTGTACCCTACTCATATCAGGCTTGATCGAATTCGCTGACAAAATAAACAAAGAATTTCCCCGACGCTGGTGTTTACCCTATTTTTCGAATGAAATATTGAGACTTGCCATATTGAAAGCAATTACAGACAAAACGTTCTGGTTTGTTTTGATAAATTGCTGTTACTTGCGTTTTATATGAGTTTCGTTTAACCCTTTACCCAATGACAATATTGTGACTGTCCCAAATAGGAAGAGTTTGCGGACGACATTTCAAAATGTGATTAATTTAAAGGACAGTCTTCTGATAGTGCAGAGAACATTGTGTGAAAAAAGGTTTTCCAGAGACGTCTGCATCAAACTGGTCAAATGTTATTGTTTGGTAATGTGTTCATCTTTTAGATTAGGTTACTGTTGTACAATAATTTCCTTATCGTTTCAACATTAATCCAATTATGATAAAGATGTCTAGAGACATTTCCTTTCAGGGACATTTTGGATGAATCTAAGAATGCATAATTGTTGTATTGTGTGTCAGTGGCCTTTATTTACAAATAAACTGGACTGAAACCATTGATTCCGACCTGATCAAAATATTATTGTCTGTTTTACAGGACTTATATGCAAACTAGGAAAAAGACATCAAGACACAAGCTTAAGTTTATAGTTGTGTACGATAGACCAATCCCTATTCTACTGTCATATTCACGTATCTTGTATTTATATTTACAGAGCATATTTGCCGACCTCGACAAAGATAGGGATAGTTTGGTATCGTTAGACGAATTCCTTTTAGAAATGTCCAAAAACCGTCCACGCCACTACACGTAAGTATTGGTAACCACTAGAAAAATATCTTTATACCACAATTTGATATAATTATAAAAAGTTTTAAAAAGTTATAAAAACTGTGGGGTTTACATCGCGTAAACATTATTTCAGTTATCTTGCGATGCATTACTCTTAATGATGGAGGGAGATCCCTTTCTCTGTTGCCAATAAGGGCTTGTCAAACCAGTAGAACCATTTGTGGTCCGATAAAGTTATCATAGAACATACGGATAGTCTGCAGATGTTCTGGGTGATTTGCATGTAATTCTTTATTGAAAGAGGACGAATAAGACATTTATCAAATTGACAATAGTATTATTGGCCTGGTATTGTCTCGCATTGTTGTTGCTACTCGGTAGAATCGTCTAGACGAGATGATTATAATGAGTACCCACAATATAGGGTTAAAATAAGTAATTAAGTAATCAACCCTCAATAAAGGGTTGAAATAAGTAATCAAGTAATCAACCCACAATATAGGGTTGAAATAAGTAATCAACCCACAATATAGGGTTGAAATAAGTAATCATGTAATCAACCCACAATATAGGGTTGAAATAAGTTATCAAGTAATCAACCCACAATATAGGGTTGAAATAAGTAATCAAGTAATCAACCCACAATATAGGGTTGAAATAAGTAATCAAGTAATCAACCCACAATATAGGGTTGAAATAAGTTATCAAGTAATCAACCCACAATAAAGGGTTGAAATAAGTTATCAAGTAATCAACCCACAATATAGGGTTGAAATAAGTAATCAAGTTATCAACCCACAATATAGGGTTGAAATAAGTTATCAAGTAATCAACCCACAATATAGGGTTGAAATAAGTTATCAAATAATCAACCTACAATATAGGGTTGAAATAAGTTATCAAGTAATCAACCCACAATATAGGGTTGAAATAAGTTATCAAGTAATCAACCCACAATATAGGGTTGAAATAAGTAATCAAGTAATCAACCCACAATATAGGGTTGAAATAAGTTATCAAGTAATCAACCCACAATATAGGGTTGAAATAAGTATCAAGTAATCAACCCACAATATAGGGTTGAAATAAGTTATCAAGTAATCAACCCACAATATAGGGTTGAAATAAGTTATCAAGTAATCAACCCACAATATAGGGTTGAAATAAGTAATCAAGTAATCAACCCACAATATAGGGTTGAAATAAGTTATCAAGTAATCAACCCACAATAAAGGGTTGAAATAAGTTATCCAGTAATCAACCCACAATATAGGGTTGAAATAAGTAATCAAGTTATCAACCCACAATATAGGGTTGAAATAAGTTATCAAGTAATCAACCCACAATATAGGGTTGAAATAAGTTATCAAATAATCAACCTACAATATAGGGTTGAAATAAGTTATCAAGTAATCAACCCACAATATAGGGTTGAAATAAGTTATCAAGTAATCAACCCACAATATAGGGTTGAAATAAGTAATCAAGTAATCAACCCACAATATAGGGTTGAAATAAGTTACCAAGTAATCAACCCACAATATAGGGTTGAAATAAGTTATCAAGTAATCAACCCACAATATAGGGTTGAAATAAGTAATCAAGTAATCAACCCACAATATAGGGTTGAAATAAGTAATCAAGTAATCAACCCACAATATAGGGTTGAAATAAGTTATCAAGTAATCAACCCACAATACAGGGTTGAAATAAGTTATCAAGTAATCAACCCACAATATAGGGTTGAAATAAGTTATCAAGTTGGTACTATATACTCTTATCTGGACCTCTGAGCATCTATTAGGTTAGTTTAGTTTAGAGTCATTACCCGACACATGTCCCATATGGGTCCTCTTCGTCAGCGCCGTTCCTACATTTTTCAGTTCTGAAACGGCTTTCCTGGATACACCAGTACTAGGTTAAGGCTCTGAAGTGACTTGACAAAAGGCCACGCCCACGAACCTAAATGGCCTTGTAGGGGCTCAGTGGGGCTCGAACCCGGGACCCCAATGTTCTGGGTCCACCATCTTAACCACAGGACCATCTATGATAAAGATTTTTGATAAGCGATAATGGAGTAGGCTTCATGTAATTGAATATCCCTCAAAACTAAACAGGAAATTTAGAGGAAACAAAAATACATTGAAAAACTGTATGATTATTGTCTTGATGAAAAATAGTTTCCCTACTGTAACAATAATCTAAGTGCTTTATATTTCTTTGAATAAAACATTTCATGATAAGAAGCGTTTATATCGTGAGGAAAAAAAGTCAAGTCGATGCGATTAATCATAGATAATAATCGTTGATTGTAGGAGCGTGTTATTTAGTCCCATGATTCATTATATGATAATATATCTTGCATTTAGATACTCTCCAATATGACGATATATTTCGTGGCATTTACATAAGACTATCCATCAAAATTGTCATTCCAGTCACTAAAAAGAGCACCACCGATTATCCGCACTTTGTACCTTTAACATTATAGATAATGAGAGGTGACAAAAACGATAATGGTGGGTAAAAACCTGATAGTTGTAGGTTAAAAAGAGAAAGAAAAAAGTTGTTTTGGAAATTGACTGGAGTCTGGCATCATTTAACCCATTACCAAACAATAATGGCATTTGGCTAGTTTGTTGCAGACGGCTCTTAAAAGCACTGTGGGAAAAGGAGAAATGGCTCTTAACGAGCCATTTCTCCTTTTCCCACAATGTTTTCTGCCCTATTAGAAGATTTTTTAAATTTCAATTACATTTTGAAATGTCGTCTGCAAACTCTTTCAATTTGGGACTGTCAAACATTTGGCGTTTGGTGGAGGGTTGACTTTTTCTCATTCGGAATTTCGAAAATAAGGCAGATTACAAGAAGCTGCATATGACAAATAAAAACTTAATAAAACATATCTGAAGATATTAAGATATTTGGTCAAAACCATTTTGTCTGAATGAGAAGTTGGTCGTTGTGAGAAATACTTTCCGTTTGCTTTCAAATCGTGTAACATAACAACATATACATAGTCTGATTTAGACATTATTCACACAAGTTCATAGTTAATACACAGAGAACACGAAAAGCAAAAGTCGTGAAACAATCTCCGATTTTGCTGGTGGCAGCTCACATCTTCCACTAAACTAGTACTGTTTAAAGGCAAGAAGTCTTGGATATATAAACTCTAAGAATGGAGGAAAACTAGCAGTTTCTGGTACCTCGTTTTGGGGATATGCCAAATAATTCATAATCTCCCGATCCGTCGAAAATTTATTGACAAAAATTGGCAATCTTACAAAACGGGATCAATTCATAGAGACTGAACATTTTGTGACATTTGCCAGCCTATTGATCCGACTCGTAGAGAAATTAAGACATAGTAACTATGCAGGCGTGTTGTTTTATATTTGTAGACTTAAGACCGGTCAACGGTTCGATTCTTGACATCTACCAATCATTCCATAATTAAGTGTCATTAGCCCTGTTCAATACCTTGTATTGCCTTTACAAAATAAACATGAAATAGTCTGGAATGTATCATCGAGATTTGATTTAAAAGATTCTAATGACAGCAAAAACAGGGCATGTTTCCTACTGTTTAGGTTATTTCGGTAAGTATGGTATGGCAAGAGAATTTCAATCATATTCTGTACCATAGTGTACACTAGCATATTCTATACGACACGCAAGTGGTACCATGCTAGGAAAGTACCTTCCCTGAGGACACTGCATAGAGATACGTAGTTGATTATTTACTGTAGTCGAAACTTGTACCCAAAGTGTCAATTAATTTTGTTTGGTATTTTTTCTGTTGTTACAATGATTTTGAAGAACAAAATGAAAATCATAAATAGTTTGTGTGTATTCTGCTGTTAGAGAAAACTAATATCCCTGGCACTCGTTTAGTCTTTGAACGAACAAAGTCATTTTTGACAAAGTTGTACTCAGCTCATAACTAGACGTTAAAAGCAAGCATCTATAGGGATACAGATTACACCTTCTTGTCTTTTTTTTCAAAAGCGTCAATCAACTTCCAATTGGTATCTCTACTTAATTGTTTATTATGATTTCTGTCCGACTTCAACCTTTCTATGGTTTAATGCGGCATTCCCAGGATTCAAACAAGTTCGTTACAACTTACATTAATACTCGTGATTTACATGTATTCAGCAATACTAGTAACAACATGACAGGAAGCTATGCCTACCATTTCTTCAGGCATATATTGGATAATTGCGATTTAAACCAGATATTGAACCACCAGACCTTACAGACAGGCGATCTTTTCTCTTTATACCAAAGCTTCCAGGCGAAATGCCCACATATTTTTTTATATCCACGTAAAGTGGCCAAGTAATTAAGTTGGCGATGTTAGAACACGCGGGTCCCGGATTCGAGCCCCATTGACACCTCTGGTTTCGTAGGAGGAGTAACCTTTCGCAAGTCACTTCAGAGCCCTAGTCTAGTACTGATGGATTCAGGAAAGCCTTTATATAACTGAATTTGTTGATTCGGCCTTAAAGACTATACAAACAAAGGAGAATACGGTATCTTAGCCTATCAAACGCCCTGTAGCTTATCGTGGAATATATCAATCGAAGGGTAAAACACATCGTGGATTACAACATTATTAAATCGATTTGTGCCCTGATCGATTACTGTGTGCCCTGATCGATTACTGAGGCTTAGCGAAGTTCATACATAATTAACTGTTGTAACAAACGATGCATGTTTCACAATTCAATACTGTCTGGAAACGCCTCCTGTTAACGAGATATCGTGTAGTGATGCAATATGGAGGAAGTTCATGGTACGGTACTGTAGGAGGAATAATGAACTAGCTCGTGTGAAAAACCTCTAAGTTTCATTTGATTTGTCTTCATCAGGCTTGAGGTCGAATACCCGTTATCTACCATTTTGAAACATTTCCTTTTGTCGGATTATTTCGGTCGTTCTCGGCATACACTGGTCGGGGCTAGAGCTAGTCGGTTTGATACGAATATTTCCGGTTCAGACCAATGTTTGCCGAGAACGACTGAAGTATTCCGACGAAAGAACATGTTTCAAAATATCTACCTATGGGTATTCTATGGTGTATGAATCGCCACTCTTATCAGTTTCTAGAACTCAGTTTGTTTCTAGATATATGCAGAGCTCAGTTTTTAACGTTCATTACCGCTAGGTGTGGCTGTATAACCAGGTTTCGACTAGCGCCAAAATAAATAATCTCACTCCTTCAAATTTGAGTTTGTTTCTGTTTCAAATAGGAAACCAAAGAAGGCAATATGCACCAATAAAGACAGGCAAAAGTTTTCTGTGATGTTACTATTGTTACAAAAGAGACAATCGTTCATTATTAGCAACATTTCCACACACCATTGTTATGTCCGACCTATCCAATTTGAAAGTAACACCAGACGACATCTTCAAAGTAAATAACATGACATTGAATTTTCTTGCACGCATTAGTTTCAAACTTCAAAACATTGTGACTAAAACGAGAAGTTGTTTGTCTCAATCGTTATAATTCTTTGCTAGTAGGGTTTACCAAAATGCCTTCCATGCCTGTGCAATATTGTTATTTATAATTCTATTACAGTTATGATACATCAAAATGACCCATCGTCCGTTTGAACAAAAGCTGCTCGGAATATACAAATACACCTTGAAATAGTTTGGGTGCCCCAAGAGAGATTTCTTTTGTTTCTATAGCGACAGCTTTTGAACGAACACGTGGGTGAATCAGCTCGTGGATCTGTCTAATGATTTCCTAATATTTACTGAGGGTTTTTCAAACAGAAAAATAGTAAAAAAGTTATCGCATTTGTCTCAGGACTTTTTTAAACCTCTCGTACCCAAACAAACCGCTTATTTCAACTCAAAACAGCTCAGAATCAATTCCCAAACATATTGTCTATTGCAGGAAACAAGAACTTAAAGACATGTTTCAACGGTACGACAAGAATCAAGATGGCTACGTTTGTGCCGATGATATCCACGCCACAATGAAGGAGGCATATCCAGACTACAAACCCTCGTTTGAGGTGGAGTATGACGCACTAAAGTTTGACCACACGGGGGCGTACAAGCGACTAGACTTCCTGGACTTCTCGAAATACATGCGTAAAGTTATTGACGACTTATTGTCGCTACCGCAATGTTGAACTGAACCAATGGAGGGAAGATGTACACTATATGAATAAGATAGCATTACAATATGTTTTTCTCGTATATCTGAAATCGAATATGCTGTTTTTATACCTCATAATATGTAAATTGAAAAGGGAGAAAAGAGATGTAATAGATACAGTAGAATATCTATATTTCGAAATTCTGACTATCGAACTCTTCTATACGTCGAAGTGAATATCATTTCTATCATTTCTATGGCGTTATATTCCAGACATCTATACGTCAAACTATCTCTATGTCGAACAGTTTAATGTGGTCCCTTGAACTGCGAGGTATATAGATTCCACGGTAGATAAACTAGCATTACATAAGTGGATTTTTCTTTTCGTATATCGCAAATCGAATATGCTGTTGTTATACCTCATGTTAAACTGAAAAGTTTTGTGTTTAGAATGGAACTATGTTATGTCAAAAGGCAAACCCATCCTTAATGGTTAATGCCAGGTTTCGCTGCGTCAATAAAAAAAATCTGTAATATAAGGGAGATAATCGCTATGAACGGTTCGATCGTTCCATCTCCTCACCGCGGTTATTTCCGCTATGTTCCACTTACCACTTTTGGGGTTAATTCTAGCCCGTTTCTAATCAAACCCAAGTCATCTATGGTTCTTACCAAACATTTAAGGTTTTTTGCTCTAAACGATTCTTATGTTGGTATTTTGGAGATATTAAAACCTATGGACAATATCTAATATCTAATCCGATTTAAGCAAAGAAAACAAATTTCCGACTCCTTTTATCTTCGTCGGCTTTATTTAACATCATCATGCTACCTTTTCACTCTAGGTGACAATTCGAGTAGTTATCTGACATACATAATGATATTGGTAAAAATGATTGAAACGTTCCATTGATCAATGAGGAGAAGTGTAAGTTTTATCATATAGCAATAACGGAGATGACTGTTGCAATAATATGCTATGAAGATCACCGTGATCGTTTACATAGTCTAGCAGTTAATCGGGATCTCATAACAATCTGACTTGAAAGCTGCACTATCAGACGATCAAAGAAACCACTGTTACAAAAGGAGAAATTGCTCGTAACAAGCGATTTCTTCTTTTGTAACAATGGTTTCCTCCCATCACGACACCCCATAGAACGTCATTGTTGATCCTACATGATTGTTGTTTACTATTCCGTTCCTTCCTTATAGGTAGGACAAGGTTGTTTTACACGAATAGGTTTAACCAAAAAGTAGTGCTTTCTACAATACTTTGCACTTGATATATGAAGCAAACGGCAATGTTTTAATTGCCCAAATTGGCTGAAGAACAACGAACGAACGACGAACGAACGAACGAAATTTGTATCATAGTGATATATGTGAAGTATAAACAGATAGGAAATATATTATCATGCAAGACCCGGCCACATTGGCTCAAAGGTAACTCTAGCAATATTAGAGAAATATTTAAGTATAAATGACAGAATATACAATGAAACAAGAAGTAAATACTGATTGTCATTATATGTGACAATTATGCTTTGTTTTAAGTTTTCTTCAAAGGGACCATCAATTAAGTATATATATAGGAAATTCCGTTTTCACTTTTTGAAAGAAGTCTTTATCAAGACAAATACTATAAATTCGGTCTTACATTTTGTATCCTTCAAGTACCATTACTGAAGTGTTTATGTACGTATTACCCCTTTTAGTGCTGGAGTCGACTTTATGCTAATGCAAACAGGTAAGATCCAGGCCAGCCACCAAAGAATTTGGCTGCTGGTCTGTGATCTAAGCTGTTGGCTACTCTGAGTTTCTTTCCTCATCAAAATTAAGCAGATATTAAAGGTTTTGGAATGCAGGCGACACATAAATCTATTATCAGAAATTTACCCAGCATTCTTTAAGGGTTAAACGCATGGTAATTTGAGGTCCAGTGGTTACGTGAAGTTTTGTAAAGGTAGGGCGTTAAAGATACGAATCTGTATGAGAGAACCTCTGAACCTTTGGTGAATGCAATGTCTAGCGCTCAAAATGAAGGAATGCTACTTTTGTGTGTCATAGCGGCGAACAACTTGTGTAAATATTTTATATGTACGTGTAATGTCTTTGCTCAGCTTCTACACATTTGCCTCATGCTTAAAGTGATAAACGTTATAACGGTACTATAAAAATAATTAAAAAAAACTTTCAATTTACATTCAGCGTTACTTCTTATGCTTTATTTCCTATTATCTATTCCGAATTTGACATTTTCAATTATTTGACTTGAAGTTAAAGCGGTCCAGATGACGTCACACATCTATTCAAAGTACTCTCGGGTTGTAAGGAGACTAATTATACCCGATTGCCAACTTTAGAGAAGAAGAAGATGTTTTGAATTAAAAAAGCCTGACTGCAGACTTATACATTTAAAATTTAAATACTTGTTTTTGTTGAATGCCAATATCATTCATTTGTTCTATTCCAGCGAGTACAGGATTATTTAGCTGTGTAACTGATTTGGCTGAACAGTGATGAGAACATCAGATTTCAGTTAACAAGATGACCTTTGGAACCCCAATTTTGTTTGTACTAATTAAGTTTAAAGCTAAATTAGTTTTTACTAACCAAAAAAGCGTGTTGGCCGAGGTGTCCAAATGAAATTAGTAAAACCTCTGCAAACCTCGTGACTTGACGAATGTACGTTCGAAATAGTGTGGTACTTCGACCTTGCAACACGGTCTGCATTAAGTATGGTAGTACAGTATGGTGAATTATACATAAGATAAAGGCAATAGCACTTGAAAACTAGCTGTAACTAACTACGAAATTAGTTATATCACTCCGCCTCCGGGACCGACTAAAACCACTTGAATTACCTTCACTCCAGTACATAAGGTTATGGGCAGATAATATCGAAACCTACAAAATTATCAACAACATCGACACAATTAATTAGGAAATGCTACCCATGAAATTTACAAAAAATAGAGGCCACAAATTTAAAATAAAAAAGTACCATACTCGTCTAAAAATTAGAAAATACTACTTCAGCCAGAGGATTGTGGATTTCTGGAACAGTCTACCAGCTAGTGTTGTAGAGTCACTTAGTGTTAATAGTTTTAAAAACAGTTTAAATAGTGCGTGCAAATCCTCCACAAGTTAATTTATACCGGATATATAAATCAGAAGAGGAATCCCAAAACAACATTCCAATAAGGATCAAAGAGGCTCAACCTAGATTTGATCTCGAAATAAGATAAACAATATAAACCATTAGATATTGGGGAAATAACGAACGAATGAATGATACATTTTTAATCAATTTAATCTTTATATAAAAACACATTCACATAATACGCTTGTCGTCTGACGATGGACGCATTCGTGACCAATGACAGGAATGGCTTATCAGTCGATATTTGATTGCTCTCATACCACGTGATATACAGTGGACTAGCATTCTGAAAATATGCAAGTGATGCATCTTTATGGGAATCAAAATAAACGTGTAGCGGTCATTGGGAAAACTGAAAATTCAGTACATGTGTGAAGGCATAATAAACTATCAAGTTTGTAAATAAATAGATGAATAAATACATAGATAATTAAAACAATAATGAAAACGAATGAAGTAAATAAGTGGGTTAATGAAGCCGAGCAAGTTGAAACATTTCCTGACCGAGTTAAGGAATGACCATTGGCGATGAAAATGGGCAATGTCGAATATTTGATACTGGTAACCGTTGGTCGAATTCCGGACTGTAGTGTTTCCTTTGTGATTGCACTATATGAACGATCAAATGACTTGAGATGTTTTTCGTCTTTATACACCGTAAACAATAATTCGGTCGTACTGCGATGCTTGAATCATAATTTATGAAGGGCAACCGCAAACATAGCCGCCAATTAGAACTATCAGCTCGACATTACTCTTCCAGGTGAACGCCTTTCAAAGATAAAATTTAGACTAAGCATATATCTTCCAAATTCTATCAATCAATTAAAAGTAATTGAATAACGGAATTAAGCCGTTGTTAGAAATAGACGTTTTTAAAGACGCTTTTTAAAGGATCGTTACAATCTAATTTTGCCGGGATTTGAACCCACACATATCAGTTATCATAAATCTAATAAAAAACCACTGGCGCCAGATCTTGAAAAACGTTGTTGTGATCTGTTACGTTTCTTTAAATAACACGTTGTACTTAACGGCGAAAGTACCCGATTATGCGACATAATTCGATAGAGCATATATCAACTATGTTATATAATGTAAACAAACAGTAGATACCATTTGTATGCGTTACAGCCACCATTTCACTGATCGAGAGATCCCAAATTTCTTTAAGGATCGCCTCCACAATCCTCAAAGTGCCGGAGGACGGGCGTTTGTGTCTGGTTGCCACGTCCACCCACGGGTCCATACAACCACCGGAAGTCCCGGTTTTCGTACACCCCCAGTAAATGATGAACGATTTCCCGCCGTCAGTCGCCACGACAACATCCTTCCCGGAAGTGACGTCACCTGTTTGAATATGCAATAGACACAGCTTGTAAACTGGTTCCCTGCTGTCTACTGCCTACATCATGTTCCAAACATATTCGATAGACGAGAGCCCGGTTCCCAATCTACAAAGATTGTTGTACTACCATAAAGTACAAAGCTTGACATCCTTCGATCGTCGGTACATTTCTAATCTCGCCTAACTAAGTGCACATCAGACATTTGATGAAACGGGTCCCTGGTTATTTATCAAGGAAGCATACTCTAGCAAGAATAATGTACATTGTATGAACCTGCTTAACACTCGATAATGGATAAATAAGCTTAAGTTCTGTTCTAGGTATACACACCTATCGGGTCCCTAATAGTCCGGGTACACGAGTCAGAATCCGGTGTCACTCTTGAATTGACTTTGACACAAGTGCCATCACTCCTGAAACGGCAATGAAAACATATATAAGGATAAGATCAGTAGTTTATTTGTATAAAAACGCTGTTTGAACACGTTCGTTGTCTTTTAGAGTTGGCATTGTTAATCTATGATTCCTGGATCCAAGCAGATACGTTTCTATTCATTGCTCAATGCGATACTTTGTAACAGTTACCACTAGAAACAATCACGTTTCAAAATAAACACAAAATCAGATAGCCACACTGCAGTAATTTAGATGTTCCCAAAAGCTGCGATTAAAGCATCTGTCCCAAACCGGTCCAGTAGATCGACAATACGTCAAAGCTACCGTGTCATACTTTGACAAAAAGCCTTTTGTTTTAAATGTAATGTGTGAAAAATGGTGTACATGCGTCATTGTATCTAGCACCAGCCACTGGTTTGAATTTTATGTAAAAGCAGGCAACTAGAATAGTATACGAAATATATGTTGTATATATGGCCAATGTGACAAAAAATGTTTTTGAGCAATTTAAATTCTATTCAACCTAAACTGGCCTCTCAGTCTAAATGGCACAACGAATACATTCTCTTAAATCTGTTAAACGATACTCTATCAGAAATCACAACAAATCTGTCAGTGATCCTAATTAACCAGTCTTAACTGTTTTTGTTCTTTTTGGTTTTATTATGGCAAAAAAACGCAGTCATAGAACTTCTACATGTATGATCTCATAATGTGATAAATATAGATGGTGGTGTAGAAGTCCAAATGATATTCATAAGACATGTTTTAATGAGTTTAATGAGTGTATGGCCTTCTTCCGGAAGAAAGATCTGTTCGAAATAGTGTAGAGTCAGATGGATGCGTTAAATGCGTCAGATGAATGCGTTAAATGCGTAAGATGTATGCGTTAAATGCGTCAGATGTATGCGTTAAATGCGTCAGATTTATGCGTTAAATGTGTCAGATTTATGCGTTAAATGCGTCAGATGTATGCGTTAAATGTGTCAGATGAATGCGTTAAATGCGTCAGATGTATGCGTAAAATGCGTCAGATGTATGCGTTAAATGCGTCAGATGAATGCGTTAAATGCGTCAGATGAATGCGTTAAATGCGTCAGATGAATGCGTTAAATGCGTCAGATGTATGCGTTAAATGCGTCAGATGTATGCGTTAAATGCGTCAGATGTATGCGTTAAATGCGTCGTCAAGAAGACGGCGCATCTATCTTACTCGGCTAAGTAAGACAACTGTACTTTTAAAAATACAAGTGAGGATAAAAGTTTAGGAACGGGTAAATTTTCAAGAGCACGGGCCGAAAACCTTCAGTATCAAGTCTTCTTGCAGGGAAATTCATGTGGTTGTGTCCCTATTCCAAAATATGTCTTGACAAATCTAGTTTTGATTGATAAAAATATTTCTGACAAAGTGAGGTCATTATCATCGTGCCACAATACCAGAAACGAAACCAACAACGTCATAAAAGTTTGTGTGTGTAGTAGAGTGGGATTGTTTCCCATGCGGTTTTACCTCCAACTCTCCGTAGCCGTCAAGTATCCCTTCTCGGTGTTCTCCAGCATGGTGTTGGTATAATCTGTAAACTTACTCGCACCTGCCCAACTACACGGAACAAGACTAAGCTGGTAGTACCATTTACCCAACTCCTGTAATACAAGGGACATTCAACAATGCCAAAAACCTAAACCCGCTGCTTGACCAAGCGATGAGAATGCACCTTTTAACTGTCATTGAGGGATTTGTCAAGCTGAACACAGCCATTGATATTCGATGAATACTGGTCTCAAGAAACGAAACCTAGATCTACGGTAAGCATGGCAATAGCCAACGCGTTAGGGGGTTTAGTTACTTAAAGTTCAGTATTCTAACAATGAAACCGCAGAAAGCCATTTAAGGATGTCATTAGCTAGATGGTGATACCATTTATCAGTATCTTGATATCATCCGTCACCTGTCAATACCAGGAGCATGGAAGGAGGCAAAACTTGTATTATCAAATACACATATCTATGTTAATAGGTCGCAAAAAAAGACAAGAAAATGCACCTTTTACGAAGAAACCAATACAAACATACTCACCATTGCTATGCTGTGCCTCTGCATACCACGCGGAGTAATCGCCAGTTTAGCCCGATCATACCCGTGTACATTAGCACAGAGCCACAGGAGCAGCACAACTTCGAACATGTTGGTGATCATCGTCGGACAATAACTAAAACTGAGCCCATAGCAGATTATATATATGCGAAGAGGAGAGTCGGGCCGACATACCGTAAAAGTGCCCGTAAGTCGGTCCCGTTGAAATCATTTTTAATGTTGAGCGCACCTGTACAACCAGACATTAACCCTTTATTCCCTTCCACAGAACATTGACGCATCTGCTGTGCAAGTCTGTTGAGACCATTGCAACAAAAACATTATAACTCATGATGAGGAATTCGTACTTTTGTCACGAGCTTTCTCTACCAAAGACGATGAAAAGAATGTATTCTCATATCATGCGTTTTGTATCGAAGCTGTTTCTTGAGGTTTCGACTTATCGCAAAATATGGATTAACAATTCATAAAAAGGAACCTGTTATCATGTTATACGTTTAGTGACCATTACCTTTAACCTTCCTTCAAATATGAATCTTAAATTGAAAGCAACTGCAAATGACAAAAATGTCACAAAAGGGCATCATACGCATTTAGGTATTAACCATTATTAGATTGGGAAAACATATTTTATATAGCATTCTGAATCTGATGAAATGGAATACAATTATATATAGAAACAGGATATACTTTATTCATTATCCATGTAAAAATGTTAAAGTAACATGCAGTCGAGTGCTTTATTGTTATGAAATATGTACCTTGATTGTAATTTGATGATCAAGATGAGGATCTCATTTTTATTTGACGCTCTGTCCCAACATTCGGCTAATCGCATCATTATGTAATGAATCACTTGAGATCATTAAAGATGGATAACGAGCTATAAATTAGACCATTTAATTCGTTTGTTTTCATTGAGAAAAGGATACAAAAAGTACAATCGCCGCAGCTGTTAAGCAGGTATCCGTCCAGTCACATGTCTATGTTGGTTTACAGCCATTACAAAATCTCCCATAGATTAGCATTTCACTAAAAATAAGGAAAATATTTTGTTTTCTTCTAAGAGGTGTAATGAAACAACACATATCTTCTAAAGGAGTCGTTTCTAGTTTGCATTTTTACTTTTATATTTTGTATAAATGTTGCTTTCATTTAATGAATTGATGTCTTATCAAAATTGTATCCTTTTTAATAGAAAATCACCTAAAGCTGGTATCGACACATAAATGGTATTTTTCTTTCTTACTTTCTTTGTGGTTCGACGCCGGGTCAACAGTATTTCAGTTATCACACGGCTTTTCTGGATTTCATTCGAACTAGGCTGGGCTTGGAAATGAAAACCTCCGCGAATACTTTTTCAATCAACTTGTGTATGTAACTTTTGTGTAATGGGCCACATGCCTAGAACATGCAGTAAAATATTGTGTTGTCTTGACTTGTCTCCAAAGAGACTCTCTCAGAGATTGAGATTTTAACTTTTTAAAGCAAAGTGTCTTTTACCCTAAAATAACAACATACATTTCTAAAGTTACATAGAACTAGATTGTGGACAGCTATCCAACCCTGCCCATATGTGTACACAAAAGATAAAGCACATTAAAATCGCCGATATTGCAGACCGTTCAAACGGGTTTATTTTGTAAACAACGATCTGAACTAAGAGTAAGATATGGTATTTTCTGATACCATTGCCACGTGGGTCTTCATTAAGCCTTACCGCTCATTCCCATGGACGCATCATTTCTGTCAAGAGATAATGGGTAGAGCAATGAGGAAAACACACACCGAAACACATTAATTTTGTAAAGAAATTAAAAACGATCTTTGGTTTAGTGACAAGGATTGTGACATCAAATTTTTAACATTCTCAAAGAATACATCTCTGAAAGAGTCTCATAGTCCATGATGTAAATAGAATACACTCGCTTCATTAATCAGGTTTCATTATCAACATTGTTTTATCTTATTCTAAATGTCCATGCGGGCGTGCGGGCGTGTGGGGGTCTGCTGTCGGGGTCGTGCGTGTGCTCGTGAGTGCGTTTCTGTGCGTGTCCCGCGACTGGATAACATAACATTGTTGTGTTGTTTGTGGTTTTGTTTATCGTGTTATATGACTATGGTTATGCTATGGAGAGCTGCTATTAAAGAAACTGGAATCATCTGGATTTATAAATGTTCGTTACTTGGTCATGCATTGTGAACACAAACAATCAGCCTTGATGTTAACTCGCACGATGCAGTTAAGAAGATGTATTTGAAGCATCCATTATCTAAACAGAAACAGTCAACAACATGTCTTAATGTTTGTGTACTTTAAACGTAATTAAAAGAAGAAATTAACGCATTAACTCTTCATCAATCCACTGAGTCACTCTTATCCTGGTATTTATGCAAACTTAACTAGTTTCGTTCGAATTTTTATAGTACATTTTTTAACATCTGCTTCAGAAGTTTTTAGTCTCTTGCAACGAAAAAGTCCAAATGAAAAACTATATCTCCTTATTGTCAAAACGGTTGCTCCCAAATGTCATAATGAAAACAGTATCGTGATAATTACATTCTGCTTTTGCTGTTAAAACAAAATTGTTAGTATGCGGGATTTGGTTAATAACATTGTTGGCTGAACATTGTACAGGTAAAAAAGAAACAAAAACCGACCAAGCTAGTACCAATCATTGTATGGTTTATAACAAAGTCAAATGTAAGGACTGTTTTGTTAAAAACCAAACATAGAGGTCACTCAAAAGCATAAACACTTCCGCATAGTGCATATAGAACAGAACAGAACATAGTCTGTTAAACAAGTACCTTTTACAGTATAACTACATATTCTGGACAGCATTGTATTTGTTCTGAAATCAGCATAAACATCGTATTAACATTAGTTCTTTAGTTTACAATCATCTAGAAAACTCGTTCCGAGTTTTGGTCTAAGGGAAATAAGTGGGCAATGTAATCTATCGATAGAAGGGTATATCATTATTCCAACGCTGCCAGCAATGTAACTGGTCGTGCAATAGGACAGTCACGAAAACCAACCACATCCGATCGGAGAAAAACACTGTCGTCCATTGACCGTTGCAATTTTAAAAACACGTCCAAGAAAGAAAATGCCTATATTCTCAAAACGCGGAGACGTTCCTGCAACGTCACCGTATACACAACTACAAGTTATAGTTTCCATTTTTGTATTGCAAAAAGTATATAATGATTATTGTCTAATATTCTTTTAGTATGTTTCTCTTGTTCACAGTTATCAACGGTTGGTCCTGAATTGAAATCAGTGAAAAACCACGTTGAAATTTTCTGAGAACTGTTTGCTTAGCATCGATGA
This sequence comes from Cerastoderma edule, assembly GCA_947846245.1. NCBI lineage: Eukaryota > Metazoa > Mollusca > Bivalvia > Cardiida > Cardiidae > Cerastoderma > Cerastoderma edule. The sequence goes on from OX401414.1 coordinate 30,494,635, forward strand.
CAACTGCTCCGTACATGATGTTTGATGTCTGAAGTTTGTTTTGATTTGATACAGGATTTATGTGCGCAGCTCAATGTTTGATTCTCAATAAATTTATGCAAAATAGAATAAACCTTTAAAACAGCTTTCTTGATTTATATATGCATGAATAAAATTTGCACATTAAGTTATGTCTAGTCTTTTATCTTTTTGTCAAGTAACATCAAAGTAACATTAAATTTACTTCCTATACATACTACTCCAGCTTCAAACTTCTAAAATCTTTTTGACAACAATTGAGAATCGATTTGAAAGTCCTTATTGTATATGAGTAAGATTTTAAACAACATGATTTAATCTTGTCTCTCGTTTTGAGATATGTCAGGCCTCGAAATGCCTCTCAGAAATTTTATTTCTCAATTAACTAAACCCTTTATCTATGTTTCATTGACCACAATTAACTGATTTATCAATATCGATCAGATTTTTTGTCTCGTGCAGGTTTAACCATAATAGTTTTGTTGTGTCTTTCTCTGCGTCCATCGAAACGGTTAACGTTGTCTGCATTGTAGTTGTGCAATTCCAATCGAGTTTATATATTGCTGGTATTTACAACAAGAATAATGGTACCAGAAGCTGATACAGATAAAATTGTAACCTGCAAACCAGGTGCTTCTCTAAAATGATATTTCAATACTACATACTTTCTTTCGTAATTCGTAAATGTCAAAATCCAATAGTGCTTTAAACCATATATAAACGTGAGTGTCTTTCGTCAAAGTAAAAACTCGATCGATTAAGGTTAACCAACATAAACTATGACTTAAATTGGTCGTGACTTCACTAAAGCTTCCTGTCACTCGCAAGTTTAATACTGCCTGATGAACTAACCGAATGTACCTGTAGATGTTTCCTGTCAAAGGCGAGGGAAGCTGCTATTTTCGATCGGACTTATGAATATTTACTATTCACATTGGCCAGTAATGAATTATCCAATCTACAAAAAACAAATGACAACGATTCATAACGAGAATCTCGCTACACGTGGGTTCAAATCTCGTGAGTAGCGAGATTCTCTTTGCGACTTTTCATAAATCCACATTTGGCACGAGGACTGGTTGTGAACCCAGGAAACATAACTGAGAGTACTTGTATATAGTAAAAGTAAGAGGTTGTTTCACAATCGATGTCAAATAAATCAGTTCAAACAAAAGACCTAATTAACATTGATTAGGTCTTTGGTTCAAACTCTTCGAAAATTATAACACTTTAACCGGCATGGGTTAAGACATGCACAAAATGCTTCATTCTCCTACGCAGTGATCTCCTTTTTTTATTTGGTTAGAAGCTCGGTACTGTTCTGAAGTGTTACAAATGGAAGTAATCTTGCGCAGTGGCCTCTATGAATCATGTTATATCAAAAGTGTAGCTTGCAAACTGACCATACATAGATAACAGAGATTGGCAACTCCTTCTTTACCTATAGCCGGTTTCTGCGATATCTCGCATGACGCGTTATTTAGCGAGACCTTTCGAGATCTGTATATCGACGCTATTTTCAACTAAACGCGAAATAGGCAACACACATTTAAGCGTGTTTCAAGTCATAATTAAATCATTTTCTTACCGAATTTACTATTTTGTTATTGTTAGAAAGTTTCTCCATCCAACAAGACCGATCAGCAAGCGATTATCAAAGAAATAAACATGGCAAACTGCGACAGACTTGATTGAATTGTTCGCAATTTCGTGGTTTTGTGCGATAAACGTGATAATTGAGTAGTTTTAGATTCAAACTGTTCTAAAGGAGGGTTTTTCAAACATTTCCAATTCAAGTCCATTTTAAAGGAAGGGTTTGTTTTTCTACATTTCCAAATTTTCAGTTTGATATTCCTTGTCATTTAGAAGTTATTCCGTACTGAATATGTCCCTTTTACGACCCTAATGAGTTTAACCATCTTGATTTACAAGCAAAATCAACAAAGTTGTGCACAGTAAAACTAAAAAACTATGCACTGGATCATATCATACTTGACATTTTCCTGAAGTGTCATTTTTGTTTTATGGTTGCCATATTTTTATAGTTATCTTCGCTTCCATAACGAAGTTATGCCAGGTTTACTTAACCACACAAGCATGATCATGATTTCGGCCATTTTATTTTCAACCAAAATATTTCATACTTGTACAAAGTGAAATGTTTTAATGGAGGTTTATTCAAACATTTCTAATTTATGTCCATTTTAATGGGTTAATATGATTTTGTCGATTTCCAAATTTTCAGTCTGATATTCTTTGTCATTTAGAAGTTATTGTGTACTAAATATATCCCATTTACTACCTTAATGAGTTCAGCCATCTTGATTTCCAACCAAAATATAACAAAGTTGTAGCAAGTAAAACTAAAAAACCATGCACTCGATCATATCATACTTGACATTTTCCTGAAGTGTTATTTTTGTATTATGGTTACCCGCTTTTTTATGGTGATTGTCGTGTTTATAACGAAGTTATACCGGGTTTGCTTTACCACACAAGCATAATCATGATTTCAGCCATTTTATTTTCAATCAAAATCTTTCATTTTTGCATCAATTAAAACTTAAATTGTGTGACTTGGATTTTATCAAACGTGTTATTACTGAAAACGTCTGAATGAGTTTGAATTGATCCCGTATTAAATGCTGACTAAGTTCTATAGTTTCCCGTATTTTCAAAGTGATATTCCTATATAAGAAGAAGAAAATCCATTCAATTAATGGACAAAAGAGAATAGATAGATCTTCTTAATCAGAAACACCACGATATTTCCTTTTTCGTCATACTTCTTCTTAATTCCGATCGTCAAGTGAAATGTGTCATTTTAAGAACGAAGGGTGATAGAGTCAATCACGGTAGTGGACAATACAGGCTATGATTGTAAATTGCCACCCCATAAAATATGTAGTTTTATGTCATAAAACCTTTTGATGCTAGGGCGATTACACAAGAAGTGTGTTGCGCTAACCCTGTGTCCACTCTCTGACACCTCATTCAAATTTAATGACCTAAAGATCCCGAAAACAAAATAGGGAGGATTTGTTCTGTTTAAAGCGTCTGTCTGGTTTTAAAAGTAGTGTGCTTTGACTTAATTTCTCGTTGAGAAATGATAATAAAAACGAAGGTGCAAGACACTCTATTTGCTTTACCTTAACATTCAAAAAGCTCACATTTCTTTTTTCTCAAATCATTTCTGTCAGCAGCATGATAAGACCAGACCCTTACGTGTTTAAGAATAAGTATGTACTTATTGATTTGCAATCAATATTAGAGGAATCTGCGGTAAAAGGTGTATTGAAAAACGTCAGTTTTTTCTTACGTGTCCTTTCGTTTACTAAAACCACTTTTACAAATATTCTCATCACATGCATTTTAACATCATAAAATACTTTTAATTTTCTTAAATTGAAACATTTGGCTTGAAATAATGTCATGATGAAAAATGTGTTTTGTTTTGACAAAATGAGCACTTTAAACAGTTTTACGACACAGAATAAATGAAATGAAGTGAGAAAGCAATCTTTTAATATTGACGAAAACTATCATGTCTTAGTGGAAAGTTCATGCCTTGGTTATTAACTGCAACTAAATAGAGTCACTTGATTTATTACAAAATTTTATTCAAACCTTTGCTTGAAAGACATTGTCGTTATAAGTACAATTCTGAATTGCATGATAATCAAGCCTGTCATTGAAAAAGAATGCCTACTGGAACTTTTTGTTTTGTTTTTAACATAAAATCAATTTAATAAAATGAAAATAAAACAAAATTTCCAGAAGTTGTTTCAGATAACTAATCAGATAACCAAAACATAGCTATTTTACTGTAATAAAGAAGTATCAATTTCGCTTGACATCTTCCCTGGCAACGGATAAACAGGTACGCTCTTTCCTTATCTCGCAGAACCTCGCGGCACGCGAGAGTTTGGCGATAATTCCGGAGTTGCCAATCTCTGTTATCTATGTCTCTGACATATGTATCTGTAGATTAATTTAAATGTGGATTTGTAAATTTGGATAACCACGTAGAGTTTTGTTTCCTAATGCAGAGTGTGAACGATCGCATACTATTCCATGCCAACACTCTGCAAGTCATGGCTTATTTCCTGTTTCCCGGCTTCCTGTATTTCATTCCGATGACATAGTCACGAGATTGATGCAGGAAAATAATGTTCCAGCTAGGAGTTTAAACGCGTGTGTTGGAGGAGGAGGAGGAGTAACAGATGTAAAAACATTTTATTGCATTGAAATACTAAGTACATTTTATTGCATTGCAATACTACGTACATTTTATTCCGTTGAAATACTACGTACATTTTATTGCATTGTAATACTACGTACATTTTATTGCATTGAAATACTAAGTACATTTTATTGCATTGCAATACTACGTACATTTTATTCCGTTGAAATACTACGTACATTTTACTGCATTGAAATACTACGTACATTTTATTGCATTGAAATACTACGTACATTTTATTGCATTGAAATACTACGTACATTTTATTGCATTGTAATACTACGTACATTTTATTGCATTGAAATACTACGTACATCTTACTGCGTTGAAATACTATGTACATTTTATTGCGTTGAAATACAACGTACATTTTATTGCGTTGAAATACAACGTACATTTTATTGCGTTGAAATACTACGTACATTTTATTGCGTTGAAATACTACGTACATTTTATTGCGTTGAACTACTACGTACATTTTAATGCGTTGAAATACTACGTACATTTTATTGCGTTGAAATACTACGTACATTTTACTGCATTGAAATACTGCGTACATTTTATTGCGTTGAACTATTATGTACATTTTATTGAGTTGAAATACTACGTACATTTTATTGCGTTGAAATACTACGTACATTTTATTGCGTTGAACTACTACGTACATTTTAATGTGTTGAAATACTACTTACATTTTATTGCGTTGAAATACTACGTACATTTTATTGCGTTGAAATACTACGTACATTTTATTGCGTTGAACTATTACGTACATTTTATTGCGTTGAAATACTACGTACATTTTAATGCGTTGAAATACTACGTACATTTTATTGCGTTGAACTACTACGTACATTTTATTGCGTTGAAATACTACGTACATTTTATTGCGTTGAAATACTACGTACATTTTATTGCGTTGAACTACTACGTACATTCTATTGCGTTGAAATACTACGTACATTTTATTGCGTTGAAATACTACGTATATTCTATTGCGTTGAAATACTACGCACACTTTATTGCGTTAAACTAATACGTACATTTTATTGCGTTGTAATACTACGTACATTTTATTGCGTTGTAATACTACGTACATTTTATTGCGTTGAAATACTACGTACAGTTTATTGCATTGAAATACTACGTACATTTTATTGCGTTGGACTACTACATACATTTTATTGCGTTGAAATACTACGTACATTTTATTGCGTTGAAATACTACGTATATTCTATTGCGTTGAAATACTACGCACACTTTATTGCGTTAAACTAATACGTACATTTTATTGCGTTGTAATACTACGTACATTTTATTGCGTTGTAATACTACGTACATTTTATTGCGTTGAAATACTACGTACAGTTTATTGCATTGAAATACTACGTACATTTTATTGCGTTGTAATACTACGTACAGTTTATTGCATTGAAATACTACGTACATTTTATTGTGTTGTAATACTACATACATTTTATTGCGTTGAAATACTACGTACATTTTATTGCGTTGTAATACTACGTACATTTTATTGCGTTGAAATACTACGTACAGTTTATTGCATTGAAATACTACGTACATTTTATTGCGTTGTAATACTACGTACATTTCATTGCGTTGAACTATTACGTACATTTTATTGCGTTGAAACACTACGTACATTTTATTGCGTTGTAATACTACGTACATTCTATTGGCGTTTGTAATACTACGACATTTTATTGCGCTTGAAATACTACGTGACATTTTATTGCGTTGTAATACGTATTTTTATTATGCTGAAATACTGCATATTCTAGTTGCGTTGTAATACTACTTACATTTTATTATGCTGAAATACTACGCATATTTTATTATGTAATACTACGACATTTCATTGCTGAACTATTACGACATTTAATATGCTGGAAATACTACGCATTTTATTGGCGGTGTAATACTAATGCATATCTTATTGCGCTGTAATACTGCTACATACATTTTATTGCATTGTAATACTAATGCATTTTATTGCGCTGTAATACTATGTATATTTTATTATGTTGAAATACTACGTGACAGTTTATATTGCATTGAAATGTATAACGCATTTTATTAAGGGCTTGTAATACTACGTACATTTCTGTATTGGTGTTGAACTATTACGTTACATTTTATTATGCTGAAACACTACGTGACATTTTATTATGCTTGTAATACTTCACGCATATCTCTATTGCGCTGTAATACCACGCACATTTTATTATGGCGCTTGAAATACTAATGACATTTGCCGGTTTATAATACTCACGCATAGTTTTATTGCGCTTGAAACACTCACGCATATCTCATTGGCGCTGGTAATACTACGCAATATTTCCTTACCGGCGTTGGAATAATACGACATTTTACGCGCTGTAATACTACGCATACTTCATTATGCGAACTACTACGTACATTTTATTGCGTTGAAATACTACGTACATTTTATTGCGGTGTAATACTACGTACATTCTATTGCGTTGTAATACTACATACATTTTATTGCATTGTAATACTACGTACATTTTATTGCGTTGTAATACTATGTACATTTTATTGCGTTGAAATACTACGTACAGTTTATTGCATTGAAATACAACGTACAGTTTATTGCGTTGTAATACTACGTACATTTTATTGCGTTGAAATACTACGTACATTTTATTGCGTTGTAATACTACATACATTCTATTGCGTTGTAATACTACGTACATTTTATTGCGTTGAAATACTACGTACATTTTGTATTATACAGGCAATACGTGACATTTTATTATGCTGAGTTTTACTACGTATTATTCTGTATTATGCTGTAATACTACTTACATTTTATTGGCGCTGGAAATACTACGCATATTCTATTGGCGCTGTAATACTACGCATATTTTATTATGCTGAAATACGCATATTTTATTGCGTTGTAATACTACGTACATTTCATTGCGTTGAACTATTACGTACATTTTATTGCGTTGAAATACTACGTACATTTTATCGCGTTGTAATACTACGTACATTTTATTGCATTGTAATACTACGTACATTTTATTGCGTTGTAATACTGTGTACATTTTATTGCGTTGAAATACTACGTACAGTTTATTGCATTGAAATACTACGTACAGTTTATTGCGTTGTAATACTACGTACATTTTATTGCGTTGTAATACTACGTACATTTTATTGCGTTGAAATACTACGTACAGTTAATAGCATTGAAATACTACGTACATTTTATTGCGTTGTAATACTACGTACATTTTATTGCGTTGAATTACTACGTACATTTTATTGCGTTGAAATACTACATACAGTTTATTGCATTGAAATACTACGTACATTTTATTGCGTTGTAATACTACGTACATTTTATTGCGTTGAAATACTACGTACATTTCATTGCGTTGAACTATTACGTACATTTCATTGCGTTGAACTATTACGTACATTTTATTGCATTGAAATACTACGTACATTTTATTGCGTTGAAATACTACGTTGATTTAATTGCATTGAAACACTACGTACATTTTACTGCATTTAACTACTACGTACATTTTACTGCATTGAAATACTACGTACATTTTATTGCGTTGAACTACTACGTACATTTTATTGCGATGAAATACTACAAACATTTCACTGCATTGAAATACTACGTACATTTTATTGCGTTGAACTACTATGTACATTTTACTACATTGAAATACTACGTACATTTTATTGCGTTGAACTACTACGTACATTTTATTGCGTTGAACTACTACGTACATTTTATTGCATTGAACTACTACGTACATTTTATTGCGTTGTAATACTACGTACATTTTATTGCGTTGTAATACTACGTACATTTTATTGCGTTGAACTACTACGTACATTTTATTGCATTGAAATACTACGTACATTTTATTGCGTTGTAATACTACGTTCATTTAATTGCATTGAAACACTACGTACATTTTATTGCGTTGAACTACTACGTACATTTTACTACATTGAAATACTACGTACAGTTTATTGCGTTGTAATACAACGTACATTTTATTGCGTTGAAATACTTCGTACATTTTATTGCATTTATTGCATTGAAATACTACGTACATTTTACTGCATTGAAATACTACGTACATTTTATTGCATTGAAATACTCTGTACATTTTACTGCATTGAAATACTACGTACATTTTATTGCGTTGAACTACTACGTACATTTTATTACATTGAAATACTACGTACATTTTATTGCGTTGAAATACTACGTACATTTTATTTCATTGAAATACTACGTACATTTGACTGCATTGAAATACTACGTACATTTTATGGCGTTGAAATACTACGTACATTTAATTGCATTGAAATACTAAGAACATTTTACTGCATTGAAATACTGCGTACATTTTATTGCGTTGAACTACTACGTACATTTTATTGCGTTGTAATACTACGTACATTTTATTGCGTTGAAATACTACGTACATTTTATTGCGTTGAAATACTACGTACATTTTATTGCATTGAAATACTACGTACATTTTATTGCGTTGTAATACTACGTACATTTTATTGCGTTGAACTACTACGTACATTTTATTGCATTGAAATACTACGTTCATTTTATTGCGTTGTAATACTACGTACATTTTATTGCGTTGTAATACTAAGTACATTTTATTGCGTTGTAATACTACGTACATTTTATTGCGTTGAAATATTACATACAGTTTATTGCATTGAAATACTACGTACATTTTATTGCGTTGTAATACTACGTACATTTTATTGCGTTGAAATACTACGTACATTTCATTGCGTTGAACTATTACGTACATTTCATTGCGTTGAACTATTACGTACATTTTATTGCATTGAAATACTACGTACATTTTATTGCGTTGAAATACTACGTTCATTTAATTGCATTGAAACACTACGTACATTTTACTGCATTGAACTACTACGTACATTTTACTGCATTGAAATACTACGTACATTTTATTGCGTTGAACTACTACGTACATTTTATTGCGATGAAATACTACGTACATTTCACTGCATTGAAATACTACGTACATTTTATTGCGTTGTGATACTACGTACATTTTATTGCGTTGTAATACTACGTACATTTTATTGCGTTGAACTACTACGTACATTTTATTGCATTGAAATACTACGTACATTTTATTGCGTTGTAATACTACGTTCATTTAATTGCATTGAAACACTACGTACATTTTATTGCGTTGAACTACTACGTACATTTTGCTACATTGAAATACTACATACAGTTTATTGCGTTGTAATACAACATACATTTTACTACATTGAAATACTTCGTACATTTTATTGCATTTATTGCATTGAAATACTACGTACATTTTACTGCATTGAAATACTACGTACATTTTATTGCATTGAAATACTACGTACATTTTACTGCATTGAAATACTACGTACATTTTATTGCGTTGAACTACTACGTACATTTTATTACATTGAAATACTACGTACATTTTATTGCGTTGAAATACTACGTCCATTTTATTTCATTGAAATACTACGTACATTTGACTGCATTGAAATACTACGTACATTTTATGGCGTTGAAATACTACGTACATTTAATTGCATTGAAATACTAAGTACATTTTACTGCATTGAAATACTACGTACATTTTATTGCGTTGAACTACTACGTACATTTTATAGCGTTGAAATACTACGTACATTTTATTGCATTGAAATACTCTGTACATTTTACTGCATTGAAATACTGCGTACATTTTATTGCATTGAAATACTACGTACATTTTACTGCATTGAAATACTACATACATTTTATTGCGTTGAAATACTACACCCATTCTCTTGCGTTGAAATACTACCTACATTTGATTGCATTGAAATACTACGTACATTTTATTGCGTTGAAATACTACGCACAAATTATTGCATTGAAATACTACGTACATTTTATTGCGTTGAAATACTACGTACATTTTATTGCATTGAAATACTACGTACATTTTATTGCATTGAAATACTACGTACATTTTATTGCGTTGAACTCCTACGTAGTACTCAATATTGCATACCATTCATTCAAGGCCAATGGTTTGTTTTTCACATAAACATCTGTATTATACTAATCGAGGACAACATGATCGTTCTACCTAATTTGGTAAGTCTTCGTGGGCAGTAAAGCTTGGAGTCTTAACAAAATGCCTAAGTTACTGTTAATGCGATGTACACCCCCAATCGGAACTCTTCGGGTATTTCCGTGAGCTGTGAAATACACCTCGGATATAAGTGTAGGGTTACAATTTTTCGAGTAAATCGGCATCCGCCGATGAACACCTTTTCTAAGCGTGCATGTTAAGTAGTTCAATGTGTATGGAAGTGTTGGACATCCTTTTTAATCACTTTTGATCAGTAACTCATACCAAATGGCGAACTTGTTATTGTGACACGTATACTTGTTTCCCTTATCAAATTTAACGACTTTTTGGATTTTACAGTCAAGATCTATTTTTAGAAACGAAAGAAAGTGACGTCATTCTCGCGGGAAACAATATGGCGTCATCCTATTATTTCAGAGGTGTTTTCTATTGGATAAACCCGATGTGCTCAGATTGGTACACCCCCTCCAATAGAAAAGATAGGAAACAAAAAGAAAACATCGAATCAGCTTTCCGTACTTTCACATCGAGACGAGGTTACGGTGACAGACTTTTGGATTATTGTTTCTGCTTTTATACTATATAGTAGGACAACAGAACACAGCTTTACGACTCCAATTAAAGGGTGACAGTCGTTTCGGTAAATGACTAGTTCGGTAAAAAAGTAAACTAGAGTAAAAGGTCTGGCTGGTTCGGTAAAAACCTATACTAGAGAAAAGTAATTGTACATAGTGTATGAAATGTATTTGTTTAAGTACTTAAATTAGGAAATTCCTCCTTTAAACAACTAGTTTGATTGTTTTAATTCTTAGGGTGAGAAGTTCCTACTATAATTGATTAATTTGAGTGTTTGCAATTATAAAACGAACTGCACAGGTTTTACTTTGATCAAGTCCGAGACATAGATAACATTCATGTCTCTGGTCAAATCATTGATTGTATTTTGTGTGAATAAAAATGTTGTAAGTATGAAAATTACAATGTGTATCAAAATAGAAATAAACTATTTTGCATGTATTTAAATAATAGTATGTGTTAATTAATTAACACTAAATTAATATGGGATTTAACTGTTTTTAACACCCAATTTAACTGTTGTTCTCTCTAGTCTTGGGATTTACCGAACCAACCAGACCCTTTACTATAGTTTACATTTTTACCGAACTAGTCATTTACCGAACTGACCTGTAATCCAATTAAACATATGGAGCCATGTTTGCGCTTTCAATTTTCGGTTCTCGCTTCGTTAATCTAAGCTTGTGCGTTGTAAAGTAATTTAATTTTGGCGTGTTTGTTTATTCGTGCATATTCATCTACAAATGATATTACAGTCAATAAACACATTACGAACATCTCTCCAGACTTCGTCAGCAACTCTACACCTGTTATGCTGGAATAAAAATTGTTAACGACAGGAAAATACCAAATAGACTGTTATAAAAAATCATGAATGGCTTTATGCTTTTTATTAGGATTTCTAAATACATAAACAGATCAAATCACCTAGCCAATGATGGAAGTGACCGAGGATGTATCCGTGGGATATATCAAAAACCCGGAGAACGTGGACAGTCGGAGGAATGTGGACCCCTCGACGTGAGTACCAACAACTCTGTGTTTGACCTGGACCCGATCCCCTGCGTTAAGATGAACAACGGCAGCGTTTCCCCCTTGGTCGTTATGGTTGGTCTCAATACCCTCGGCGTACGCGTCAACGTAGTTTAGGTCGTTCACGGCAAGCATGACGTTAATCTGGTTGTCGTCTTTCTGTCCTGTTATATGGCGAGAAGTGATAATGGCTGCATTGCATTAAATTTTGTATTATGATATACACATTATACAGGTGTATATATGATAATTGAATACATATATTGATATTTTCATACTCTGCAGTTTAGTGTATCTTATTTGCCTTTTGTATTTTGTCACCAATATTTCAGTTATATTAAGATATATTGCTAATTAAAGATCGAGTTAGATCGTACACTGAACTGCCTTTAAGGACTGGTCAAGCTGAGTATAGTTGTTGTTATTCCAAATACCGGTACCAGACTTTGAACCCACATAGAGACGGGTAATGGGTGTCAATGTCATTACTCTAACCACTAGACAACGCATAGATGGATGCGGCATACAGATACATAAGATGAACTGTAGATATGAGCTTGCCTGAACCTTTATAGAAGAGGAATTCAACAAACGATTAGCCATAAATCCTGATGTAATCAAATGACTGACCTATATTTTACCGTTTGATAAAGATAGACTGTTCTGTATAGTGCTTTAATGTTGGTCAATTTCTTTCATTTTGGAACATTTTCCTAGTCAGCATATTTTCTCTAAAATACTGACCTCTACCCACTGCACAAACACGTAGAAAGACATTGTAATGAAAAGCGAACATGTTTGTAACAAACGTTCATCTGGATTGTCTTTATTCTTCTTGGGGAACGAACCAGCTGTTTTTGTGGATGGAGGAATGAACTCAAAACCCCTTATCATAGTACACTTGTAATGAATAATTATTTTTTCCATATTGCCATGAACGAAACAAAATCAAAACGAACCATCGCTCATGAAGCAATGCTCATGAATTTATGAGAAAAAACTAAGTTCTAAAACGGTAACGCTTGCTAATGGCTTAACTCGATAGATCCCGTCTTTTAGTAGTAAAATCGTATGTCAGAGTATTATACGTCAATGTCCTAGCATAGAACTAATTGATCCCAGGAAAGTTCTGATATAACTCAAATCTGTTAACATGGTGTTGAACCCCTCACCAAGACAATGTAAGCGTCGTAGATGAGTTACTTCTAAAGATAGTTCATTAAGTACTTCTTAGATAAATCTCTTATGCGATCAGCTTGACACATACACACACCTAAAATATTATCTAGACATTTGAGTGTACAAGCATTCAATAAGATATTGCCAAAAGTATTATATAAGAAAGAAATTGACAGGGGGTAACGTTTTTCTAAATGTCTCAAGGAAAACATTTGTTTAAGTCAAAGTCGATATACATATACATGAATGTTGTTTTAAACAAATGTACACTTTTGTCATGTGACACGTCATTAGAGGTGTCTCCAAGAGACGACTCCAATGACGTGTTACATTTCAATATTGCTTTTCTCAATATAGAAATGAGAGGGGGTGGTATCTAAACATACACGAAGTTCCTCGTATAGGATGTTTAGTAAAACGCTTCTCGGATACAAAGAGTGCATTAACTGACCGACAAAAAAGTTGAAGAAGTAGACCCCTTCTACTGGTGCGGTAAAAACCCCGGTAGTGTTATCGTAGGCACCCCCAGCATTGTGCAGAACGGCATCAAATACCATGGCGTCCCTTCTACCAACGTTGTCAAGATCGGCTTGCAGGTAGGCTGTAAAGGCTATTGGACCTTCGACAGCGTCATTTGAAGTGTCTACCGGAGTAAAGAAAGAAAGCGTAACTTGGATGGAGAAATATCTAAAGGAGAAAAGGAAAGGGTTGGTCGGAAGAGGAGAAATACCAGGCGGTGAATCATGTGACCTATAATTACGATCTTATGTCCGAAAAAAAGATGGCCGAGCCCATGACGGAACACGTATATTTGCTAATTCCACCTACTTTTGCTATTTTTTTATTATCTCGGTTACAATGTGTACAGTATCGTTCAATAAAGGGGCCATAGTTACACGTAAAGTGATAGAAACTATAGATATATTTCTTTTGAGTATTTCTTATAAATTCTCAGAAGTTTTGAAATATTTGTTCGTAGACTAACCTCGGGCATTCAGTGAAGGTCCACATTGGCCGTCCTGTAAAGAAAAAGTTAACCCACTGAACATCCAACTCCTGTAGATGATACGTGTGAAGAAACCAATACATACGAAAGGGGAGACAGATTTCGTTCTTGTTTATTTAATGTCGAATGAGATGTGTTCGTATTATGCGTTTTATCTTAAGAAACATGCTATATTTCAATGATTTTCGATTTATAAAGAAAGTATGAGCGAAAACATATAACTCAGTATGGATATTGAAAGTTGCAGCAGACGGTAACAAATACCTTGAAAACAATATATTTCATATATTGTATTACTCCTTCTTATTACATGACAATATTTCTCTTGACGACATTCTCATGTTCAAGAAGTAAAATTGTATTGTATTAAGGCGCAACAACTACCTCTAATTGTCTTATCCTCTCTTCCTTTACAGCAAGCTCCTGTTCCAGAACAGCCAATCGATTAAGGAGTGCAGGGCTCACTTCCAGTGACTGCACGCCGACCCCGAGTAAAACAAGGGAAAGTAAGAGAGATGGAACCATGATTTTCGTCTAAGTCGCACTAAACTTTGTGACATTGATAAGGAATTCTATATATGCGTCAGGTTTTCACGGTCCCTGACGTATTCCATTCCGCCTTATCAGGTTTTTGTGGCGGTTTCCCCCAGATCCGAAATGTAGTAGATTTGGTGTCAATTTTGAAGGTAGCCTGTGCAAGCAGGCCTTTGTGAAAAGAAAAGGACAAATTGCTCGATTCAATGGTGCATTGTGTCATCTGCTGAAAGTGCATTGAAACGTGTTGACGTGTGAGCAGAGATTACCAAACAATATCGACATAATACAGGTCAAATGCAGACGACCTTTTAAAAATAGTTATTGGAAAGCGGAACTTTGTGGAATATACCTTTTATCCCCTTCATACCATTTTTCTATTTGAATGTGTCTTCCAGGAGTACTTATGATATCGGTTAACAAAATGTTATCGTCTGGAAAATAGTCCATAGGAATTCTTTAGCCAATGTGGTAGCCTTATGGCAATCAGATATATTTTAAAGAAATAGAACATTTACTACATTTGTTCACAAATCCACAAGTTCTCCAAAGAGGAAACAAGCAAATAAACAAATGATAATGAAAAAGGCGCTTTTTAGAGTGAAATTTATGAAAAACTATATCATATACTCGTTTATAGAAGATCCTTTTGTTGGGAATAATTCCTCTTTTTCCAGGATTGCATATTCTATAAACTTGACTTTACAAAGTTACACATTTAGGATGGTTGTTTGATTGGTGGGAAATGGGCTGTCCCGCTTATCAACCTGATTGGCCTATTCCATTGCGGATACGGATAACTTTTAAACAAATCAATACTTAATGATAATCATCTACTCAACTTCAAACGTGTAAAGCAGTATCGATCGTGTCTTCACAGATGTCCAACTTATTTAAAAGAAAACGAATTACAACAAGGGCATAATGGTTAGCGTCTGGAACTAGAGACCGATCTGCTCAGATTCGTTTCCATATGGCTATCATTTTTTTCAACATTTGTTGTCCTTTGGCCTGACACTTTACCTAGCCTGTTACTAATATGTAGTCCAATGAACGTGTTTCGTAAACATCAAGAGTTAGCCTTGTTCATTAACCCATTACCAAACAAAAACGACATTTGACCAGTTCGTCGCAGACAATTCTGGAAAACATTGTGGGAAAAGGAGAGACTGTTCTTTAAGATCAACTTCTCCTTTTCCCACAATGTTTTCTGCCCTATTAGAAAATTTATTTCCGCTTTTATCACATTTTGAAATGTCATCTGCAAACTCTTTCAATTTGAGAAAAAGAATCCGGACAAACGCCTCCCTAAGGACTCAAACCTTCGACCTCCCCATCCCGAGGCGGACGCATTAACCAATAGACGGATCTAGTACAATGGAGTAAAGGGTTTTGACGATAATTCAACTTATGCGACAATGGGGAATAGATCGCTCCTTTACAGATTATGTTAGTTAATTTCTCATACGGATCATGGTGATCATCCGATCATATCCTGTAGGTTTTCTGTGCTAAGTATCTAAATCAAGTCATAACGGACATCTTATAAAACGACGTTTATGACAAAAGATCAAAACGTCGGTACACATGAGACTTTGCAAGTATCTGTTTGTGACAAATCGTGCCGCCCTCCCCTGGACCATCTCCAATTTGTGATTGAGAGTCTTGTGGTGGGGATTCCAGACAGTGCAGCAGTACTCCAGGTTAGAGAACAACAGCGCATTGAACGTTCTGGTATTTGTCTCCTTGCTGGTACCAAGCAGGTAACGCACACGGAATCCAAGCATTCAATTTGTCTTCTTGATGATTCTGTTGATGTTGGATGCTGAACCTAGATCAGATTTTAAGAACTTGGAGGTCTTCTCTGTATTCAGCTGAACACTTTTGAGGAGGTATTCACCAAAAAGTAGATGCCTTGGCCTAAATATCCGTAGAGCACTGCATTTAAGAGGATGAAAGTCCATACCCAGGATTTTAAAATCGTTGTAACGCTGTTGGATCTGAATACATAAATATCACTTATTCATTTTATGCAGAGTCTAAATAAAAGCGAACTCATCTCACGTCCAGTGATATACGACTTATACAACAGTCCAGCTGTTTTACCCATTTAAACAAATGCAACTTCAATGCAGAAGTTTTCTCACATATGTGGACAGGCAGCTTTTGAATGTATGAGGTAATTTGAAAGTCAAAAACTAATTCATTTAAAACTACATTGCAGCTGTATTGTTACCCAATACAAGCCGAATAATGGTAATTAGAAGACAAAAATAAAGTTTTTAATTCTTTAAAATGTATACAGACAGTGAATTAACCATATCAGAGACTATGTTTCTGACCATATGCAGTGATGGATTTCCTTCATCTCTTTACTTTGAAAACAAGCTTTATTTCGTTCTACGTTTTATTGAACAGTGCCACTTTCGAACGTTACAGTACATGATTCCCAGATGACCGGAAATGTGTGGACAGTACACTCCACGGTGAAATAGATTGTCGCCTTCGGGGATCGAACACGGGTTACCCGGTAACAAACTCCATTACACATTTAAAAAAAAGGTTTGTTCTCCGTAACGAGCAGAATAACAATTATTTCAACAACCGTTTCTACTTTACGAAAAATAACAATAAATGCACTAATTCGTATTCGACTATTGATTTGTTGTCCGATTGATTGATTGTGATTGTGATTCATTTAAATCCCGGGCTCTGGTTTGTTCCCGGACGTCTTTTACCGGAACATCCCCAATGACCGGAAGTCAAAGAAAATGGAAACAAAATACTGAGCGTGTGGATTTTGTTCATTGTTTGCCTTGTTATTTATAGTATTGTTTATTTGTGTCGACAAAATGCCAAAGAAAAGGCCGACGGAAGTTGGCTGGGACAGGTGTGTATATGTCAAAAGGATTGTCTTCACCACAATTGACATTTCCAAGCAGTATTTTAACGATGCTTTTCGCGGTCAAGTAGAACATTAAAAACAACGCTTGACTTTTTGCATCCTTCTGCCCATTCAAAACATCTCAATTTAATGAGCACATTTAAAACTTAATGCGCACCAGGTTTCCAAGCTGTAGAGGAATAGGTCTTGTATTATTTCAATGGTTTCTGCTATCTCACCCGTCGAGTTTACATCAAATCAGGAGATTGCGCTCAGTACAATGTTGATATTTGTAGAAGAAAGCATTTCCATAAACGCACTTAAGGGGTTGAGGCTAAACTGTTGAAACCAATTAAAATGTTGTTTCAAATTTAATTGATGAAGCTGAAACATACAAACATGAGAAGCAACTAGTGTGAAATACGAATGTGGGTTAACTCGGCCTTGGGCTGACTCGGATGGGGTTATCTCGGCCGGGTCAACACAGCCTGTTTTATAGGTACTATAGGAGCCTAGTATAAAATGAGATTGAAATGCGCAGCTGTTGATTGCAAAAGCTTACATTAATTTAGGCACTTAATGTATCACGCTTATTTTTTATTTTTAATTGTCAAACCAATTACCTTCTAAACAACGCCATAATATTTAAAGTGCGTCCAATCAACACACTTTACTAATCGTAATTAGCACTAAAATGCTATTTCTAATCAGCGGCATTTTAATCAACAACATTACCTCCTCAAGTAATCCTGTTATCTCCTTTTCCATCACTGTTTACTATAAACTAACAGACGGCGTATTTTGAAATTTTAATTAATTGTTACATTAAATTATACACCTGTACAATAGTACTAATATAGCAGGCGGAGTTGACCCGGCCGAGTTAACACACAACCAAGTGAACCAACAAGCCAAGTTGGAAACAGGTCGAGTCAACCCTACACCGTTAAAAACATTTACAAACAATCTCTTCAATGCATTGGGGATCATTTGTTTCTACTCAATACTTTCTAGGTCTTTCACTTACCAGACAAATTTCCTTTGTATGGCTATTCATTATACTTGTCCTGTTTTAGTTGTTCCTAACATGAGCCTTGTTATCATTAACAGGGATTTGTAAAGCAATGAATGTCTATCTTAAGATGTGATAACTTTTATGAGTTCTTTTTCAATTTTAGTGATGAAGACATGTTACTGGAAGAGACTGGAAATATCAGCGTGTTCACGAAAAAGGTATAACAGTATGGTATAGACTAGAAAATTCTATGTAAAATCTCTATACAGTCTTTTGTATGCAGTCATAAAAACTTATCAACAAATCTCTATTTGTTTCTGTACATTAATAAATTCAAAAAAAGAAACTCATCCAAAAGTCTTTCCACGGGTTTGACTTATGATTATAGAACTTTGAAACAATTCTTCAAAATCTTAAAAGGCTTTTAGCTTATTTGTCTGGAATATGTTTCGTGTGTTGTTTCCTTTAATTTGGACTGGTCTAATAAACACTTGCTAAAGGGAATGAATTTAACAAAGTGTGTAGATGAGTTTTAAATTTTGTGTGACTAACAGGGACCCAGTCTTCATTAAAGCATAAAGATTGATATTTTAAAGTGGTCAGATCAATTAAATTTAATAAATTAAACTCAGAATATTACCATACTTTGCATTTATCGGGCTAATGTTATGATGCTGAAGATGAGAGACCAAGGTGGATTTAAAACCTCAATACTAAAAAAAAGACTGAAATGGTTCCCCATCATTCTAAAACTATATCTATTAATTTGCTGGTGTTCATGAAAAAGAAATGTTTCTTGTGAATACTTTTTACAGTCATGAAGCAGCTTTGAAACATTCTGTGCATGTGTTAAAACTTAAATGTATTTTTGTCTAAGATTTTAAAATGCTTGTTTCTGGTTCCCTGTCTGACTTTCCTATTTTACCACAAACTTTTTTAACAGCAGGAATGACCACTTTACTTACAAAATGACTCTTATTTCTCTACAATAACCACCAAAACTGATGTTACAGCAGTCAATTATATGACCTGAAATGTTATTGTAGCTCTGACACAATTTTCACAAAATAAGCATTACATATTATATATGTATCATGTCCTCAGATCCTTCTTCAGTGATTCTTTTCTAAATTAAATCAATTGTCTTTTTACCAAAACTCAAAAATCAATGTTTTTTACTATATAAAAATGAGTGAAAGTAATGTTTTTTTGGGAAATTTTATGAGGATTTTTGGGCCAAAAATTATCACTGCTTCTTAAAGAAAAACCTACCTTCTAACAGATATTTTTCCAAGTATGTAACCAGAAACAAATGTATTTCTGTTAGGCCTGATAATGAATGAATTGCTGAAAAGCTCAACTCATTCAATAAAACCCTGTATATTTATAGTTTGGCAATGATGAGGAGATAGATGAAGATGCCTTGTTGGGAATCGCAGACGAGAAACCTAATTCAGCACAGTATGTATGACATTATCTATTGGCCTAATCCCTATTCACATTTTGACCATCAATCCAGCTTGGATTATACATCAATTGAAAATGAGCCTTACAAGTTACATAGCAATATATAACTGAAATACTGTTGTGATAAAACCTAACAAACATTGCATGTTCTCAATAAGAACAGGCTACAGCCCAAATTGAGCGCTTCATATTATGTTTTGGTTGGTTTAAATTTGTCAAGATAGTCAGAACCCCCTATGGACCCCCTCCAAGTGTTTTGGCCTTTTCAAGCAAATCTTATCGAGAACAATGAATATAAAATGTGAAAATTTTGACCCAATTACAAAAAGACTTAATTACAACAGAAATTTATTCATTATGTTTTTTAGGATTCCAGAAGAGATATACAAATGATATTTGGGATTGTTTTGAAAGGGACTTAGACTGCCTCTTATCATAGATGAGAATAGTTAATTATTTGCAACATTTTCTATAAAATAATTTAAATGTTTAGTTAATTATTTGCAACATTTTCTATAAAATAATTTAAATGTCTTTCTCTCATGATAAGAAGTTTTTACATTCTCTCACACATGTTATGATGCATGACAATTATTATTTCAGTATTGGCTTAAACTAACTGAGGGAAGCATTCATTTTGTTGACTGGTTTAAGATGACAACATGGGGTTGAAAATATTTATGAATATAATAATTATTGAAAAGATATGGCTGGTTCAAATACTAATACCATTGGTCTCAAAAATTCAGCTTGAAATAACATGAGTTACATGTACAGATGAGCCTTGATAGTCTGGTCGTCGATAATCCGGATCATTCACCACCCAGACAGAATTTGTAGGGAACGGTCCTTACCTTCATAAATTGCACTGTTTAATCCGGAAAATCTGCATTCCGGCTCCGGACAACAAAAGTCGGGAACTAAACCTAACTTCTCATAGTATATATACTATATACATACGGCTAATCCGGAAACCAGTATAATGATTATTATTTTTACGGTTACCTATGTTAATTGATGAGACGGTAATCCGACATTCACACCTTTGGCAAATTTGCATACTGTAGTGAACTGAAAGGTGTTGATTGTTTGTTGATCGGTCATTCTGTCAGTTAACTGGTCTAACCTAATTGTAATCATCAATGGGTGTAGAAAGTCAAGTTTATAAAAGGTGATAACTCACTGCATTGACAGCGTTCAGGAGACAACTTCTGGCAATTATTTTCAACTATTACATATTTTTTTACTTCATAGTAATTATGAAAAATGGTGTATATGTAAACATTTCACTGAAAAAATTGCTGATTCTTTATTCCGGATTATTTGTTAAAACAGACATTACTCCTGAGAACGAAAATGTCAAGATAAACAAGGCTCGACTGTATTGTAAAGTAAATAACAAGATAAACAAGGCTCGACTGTATTGTAAAGTAAATAACAAGATAAACAAGGCTCGACTGTATTGTAAAGTAAATAACAAGATAAACGAGGCTCGACTGTATTGTAAAGTAAATAACAAGATAAACGAGGCTCGACTGTATTGTAAAGTAAATAACAAGATAAACGAGGCCCGACTGTATTGTAAAGTAAATAACAAGATAAACGCAAACAAGATATACATTGTAAAGTAAATAACAAGATAGCGACTGTATTGTAAAGTAAATAACAAGATAAACGAGGCTCGACTGTATTGCAAGATTGTATTGTAAAGTAAATAACAAGATAAACGAGGCTCGACGTATTGTAAAGTAAATAACAAGATAAACGAGGCTCGACTGTATTGTAAAGTAAATAACAAGATAAACGAGGCTCGACTGTATTGTAAAGTAAATAACAAGATAAACGAGGCTCGACTGTATTGTAAAGTAAATAACAAGATAAACGAGGCTCGACTGTATTGTAAAGTAAATAACAAGATAAACGAGGCTCGACTGTATTGTAAAGTAAATAACAATTTGTACCCATTCTATTATACAGGAACAAAAGCTTGACAAGTGAAAATTTTGAGTTGTTTGTAGATGAGAAGGAGATGGGAACGTTTGATGACACTGCTGAAAGCCAGGTGAATGTTTTTGAGTTAATCTGACAGACTCCATTAAATGTGTACTTTCAATACTAACTCCTTCATTTCTTCTCTAAACTCTTTCCGTAGTATTGATTAATATAGATCAAAAGACTGAGGTTTGGTAAAGATTTAGGTCAGAACAGATTTTGGTGCCTTCCATTTCATCATTGATATAATGATTATCTATTGTAATTGAAATTAGTTCTAAATTTAACCCTTATAGTGCTGGGACCTCATGCTCATGCAAACAGATTAGACCAAAGGCCAGCTGCCAAGTGAATTTGCAGCTTTGCCTGTGATCTAACCTGTTTGCTACTCTGATTATCTTTCCACATCAAAATTAGGCAGATATTTAAGGTTTCGATTGACAGACAACACAAAAATCTATTTTTAGAAAATTACCCAGCATTCTAAGGGTTCATTGACCAACGAATTGTTTGTTCCAGGAGCTTGATTATGAAGACACATACCAAGAAGAAGAGCTGTCACAGGACTATGCTGTAAACGAGACCGACCTGTTGGTGGTGAACGAGACCCCCAACCAAGCTATTACCAAAATACACCCTATCAAGGTATGCTCAACTATTCTCTTTGAAATTGATAAAATCTCATTTACTTATATTTCTGATAATTAGGCTCCTGTTCAGATTGTTCCGTTGTATTTGTATGTTACATAAATGTGAGGCTATTCTTGTGTGATACTTTTGTAATATAATAAAAGCTCAATGTTGTATCTACATATCTGAGGAAATTTTGACTTAAATCTGAAAGGGACTAACTTGGAGATTTGTGGTGTTTGAGAAATGATTGTTACAAGTTTGATGTTAACAATCATTGATGCTTAATTGAAGACCATTTTCAAATTATATAATTCTAAGTTGCTGAAACCGTGTGTTTTTGTTAAATTATATTGATTAAGCCTTTTAGTCTCTCAGCGTTTCTACGGAAAGCAGGTTTATAGATAAAGCAGTAAGTCCTTCTAGTGTGCCTTGCTAACTTAAGATGAGAAGAGTGGTTAAATATTTCTGAAGTCCCATGTGATGATTGTATCTTAAAAATACCATCTCTTCTAAGATTAGCTCATTGTTTACCAAATAAAACTGTCTAAGCAGGTTGCAATATCTGCAATACAAATGATGTATTTCTTTTCTGTACTATTATAATAGGAGATCGAACACTGTCAATAATTTAGGCTAATTTTCCTTAAGAAATCTTTTTTGTCATTTTATCAGTAGAAGACAATTCATATTAAAAAGTTCTAATCCAAATATGTGACATTGGCCTTTTCATTTCTTTAATACTGTACAACAGCTGCACTCTTCTATGATACACACTTGATTAGAGCCCATTTGAGACAATTGATACCAACAGGTGTGCGCTAGGATCACACAATCTAGTGACAAATAACAAAAATGTTATATGTCCCTATGTTTTGGGGCTGGAAATTGCATAACGAACAAGATGTGTTGCGCAATACGGTCTTGACACGATGTATCAAGTATTTTTCAATTGATACTAATGTGTTTTTTTATTGAGGTAGAATACCCATAATTCACTATTTCGGATTTCTTTCCTACTTCGGATTACCTTGGTCGTTCTCGGTAAACATAGGTCTGAGCCAGAACTATTCGCTTTTCACCGAATAGTTCTGGCCCAGACAAATACTAAAAACAACCAAAGTAATCCGATGAAGGAAAGAAATTCTAAATGACAGGTAATGGGTTTTCTACGTTAATACTTGTGTTAACATTTCTGTATGTAATGAAGCTCTCTTTTTGATTGTAGCCTGAAGTGTTTGGAGCTAAGACTGGAGAGAGTGACAACAGTGATAGTGATGATGAAAAGAAGGGAAGAGAGAGGTTTAAAACAGAGAGGGAAACAATTACCATAAAAACCCCACTCTTTACGAAAGCTGCAGCCATTCCAGATAGTCTTGGTAAATAAGTTTAATCAGTAGAATAAATCATTATCCAGGGTCTTCCCCAGGCCAGTTAAACGCTGTGGGACACAAGCGTCTGAATTTCAGAATGAGCATTCCCCACACATTCCACTGTGCTTAAAGTTTGTCCTGCATGCAGTCTATTTGCTTCTAACATTGATTGATACATTTTAATTTGGTTTAAAAACAGTCATTTTTGTCTGATAATTCAAAAATGTACCTAGAAACATTCTATTTAGGGATGAATATTTAAATTGAGAGGGGAAGGAAGTACCCACAGCATCAGTCACCCCAGGCCTGAAACGAATCCTAGAACAGACCCTGTAATCGTTGGTGTGCTTCTTTCTTATAAGCTCTTTCTTTTATGCATGTCAAAAAGGAAATCAATTTAGAGATAATTTTGAAATTGGTCTGGAAATGTAGATATTGTTGTTATTTTCACCACCAATTTCTAGGCAAACAAAACTCTCAATGACAGATTGTAGATATTGTTGTTATTTTCACCACCAATTTCTAGGCAACCAAAACTCTCAATGTCAGTTTGTAGATATTGTTGTTATTTTCACAACCAATTTCTAGGCAAACAAAACTCTCAATGTCAGATTGTAGATATTGTTATTATTTTCACCACCAATTTCTAGGCAACAAAACTCTCAATGTCAGATTGTAGATATTGTTATAATTTTCACCACCAATTTCTAGGCAACCAAAACTCTCAATGTCCGATTGTAGATATTGTTGTTATTTTCACCACCAATTTCTAGGCAACAAAACTCTCAATGTCAGATTGTAGATATTGTTGTTATTTTCACCACCAATTTCTAGGCAACAAAACTCTCAATGTCAGATTGTAGATATTGTTGTTATTTTCACCACCAATTTCTAGGCAACCAAAACTCTCAATGTCAGATTGTAGATATTGTTGTTATTTTCACCACCAATTTCTAGGCAACCAAAACTCTCAATGTCCGATTGTAGATATTGTTGTTATTTTCACCGCCAATTTCTAGGCAACCAAAACTCTCAATGTCCGATTGTAGATATTGTTGTTATTTTCACCACCAATTTCTAGGCAAACAAAACTCTCAATGTCAGATTGTAGATATTGTTATTATTTTCACCACCAATTTCTAGGCAACAAAACTCTCAATGTCAGATTGTAGATATTGTTGTTATTTTCACCACCAATTTCTAGGCAAACAAAACTCTCAATGTCAGATTGTAGATATTGTTATTATTTTCACCACCAATTTCTAGGCAACCGAAACTCTCAATGTCCGATTGTAGATATTGTTGTTATTTTCACCACCAATTTCTAGGCAACCTAAACTCTCAATGACAGATTGTAGATATTGTTGTTATTTTCACCACCAATTTCTAGGCAACCAAAACTCTCAATGTCCGATTGTAGATATTGTTGTTATTTTCACCACCAATTTCTAGGCAACCAAAACTCTCAATGTCAGATTGTAGATATTGTTGTTATTTTCACCACCAATTTCTAGGCAAACAAAACTCTCAATGACAGATTGTAGATATTGTTATTATTTTCACCACCAATTTCTAGGCAACCAAAACTCTCAATGTCCAATTGTAGATATTGTTGTTATTTTCACCACCAATTTCTAGGCAACCAAAACTCTCAATGTCAGATTGTAGATATTGTTGTTATTTTCACCACCAATTTCTAGGCAAACAAAATCTCAATGTCAGATAAACTTGATGGACATTTTTTAGAAATCCCACTTGGGAAATTGCAGAAACCAAAACTTTTGATCTAATTTATTGATATTTAAGGTTTTGGAAAGCAGACAAGACAACAATATATGTTTAAGAAAGTTACCCAGAATTCTTAGGGTTAATCAATTGTTCTCACTTTTTTTCAGAAAGAAGCAACAGCATAGTTGCTACTAATCATAGACTAGAAAATCTGTTACAATATTTTGATTTTGCTTGGTTTTTGTAATTTGAAATGTGTGATATCTGCCTATTTATGGAGAGATGCACTGGTAACTCTTTCATAATTAATCTTTAACATCAAAAATACTTTAAGATGCAGTATGCTATATATGAGATAATATATAGTATCAACTTGTTATTGACAAACAATACCATTTCTTCAAAAAATATTGAATATTATGATGACTGTCTGATTCTTACAAATTCTGCACTTGTTTAACCCATTAACAAACAATGACAACATTTGACCACTTTGTTATAGACAACTCTGGAAAACATTGTGGGAAAAAAAGGAATAAATTATTGCTCTAAACGAGCAATTTCTCCTTTTCCAACAATGTTTTCTGCCCTATCAGAAGATTGCTTTTCAATTTCATTACATTTTGAAATGTCCTCTGCAAACTCTTTTGAAAATTTGGTGTTTGGTAAAGGGTTAATACACTGTTGTGTTGTTTATGTTCCCTCTACTTTTAGAACTCACAAAAGAAATGCAGGAGGAATTAGATAGCTTTGATCAGAAACAAGGAAAAAAAGGTAAAATCAACAGAAACAATAACCAAAAACAAAATTATCAGCAACAAAATAACCAACAACACAACAATCAACAACAGAGGAATCAACATATGCAGCAACAGTATAATCAGCAACAACACCAGTTTCAAAATAATATTCGTCAAGTCAGAC
Source organism: Cerastoderma edule (assembly GCA_947846245.1). Classification (NCBI taxonomy): domain Eukaryota; kingdom Metazoa; phylum Mollusca; class Bivalvia; order Cardiida; family Cardiidae; genus Cerastoderma; species Cerastoderma edule. The sequence goes on from OX401414.1 coordinate 30,521,446, forward strand.
CTATTCAACATCACCAGTTTCAAAGGTAAATGTCAACTTTAGATTTGAAATTTCAATTTGTGTATGCTTTTTGTCTTAAAGTCATACATTATTACCATAACAGACCATATGATCAAAATGTTGAAGCCTTCTAATAGAATCTATGTTTAATGTTAATTTTTATGTTAACAGGGGAGTATAGTCTAAGGGCATCATATTCCAAATCCTTATATGGATAAGATTATGGCTCCAATTTATTTGAATGGCGATGTTTTTTCCAAGCTTGAAAGGACATTATGGGGTCGTCCCCATCTATGATAAGCAAGGAATTGCAATACTACTTACCATTTGCCAACTCAACATAAAAGCTGAGTGGCCCAGTGGTTATGGTGCCAGACTTAGAACTTGGGGGTCAAGGGTTTCCTTCCGAGCCAAACCCCCATCTCTTGTTTCATGGGAGTATCCTTTGGCAAGGCATTTCAGAGCCTTAGCCCAGTACTGGTATATCCAGAAAAGCCGTTGCATAACTGAATTTTTGGCACGATGTTAAACACCTAACCAAAAAAATGAAATCCTAACCAAAGGAACACACAGCTATTGATGGTAAAGGTATGAAAATAAAACTTTATTTATGTGTTTATCAGTGGTCGAGTGATTAAAATGTGTTATTTACCAGGTAGACAATTTCGTTTCATGTTTTCCATGCTTAGTATACCTTCTCAACCTTGTTGTTGTGTCATAAGTTATTTTCCAGATGGTTTCTTTTCTTAACCACTTGAAAATAGTTGGTTTCATTGAAATAAAAATGTCATCCGATGTTACTTATATTTAAAACCCATCACAAAGGAAGGGTTTAGATAAGTTTATGCATGTTTTTCAGAGCCCATCGCCCTCAAGGCAACCAACCAAGGCCGGAACAACAAAGGTTTAATAGACTCAGACACTTTGGCCCCAGGGGACCCCATCAGAACTTTAATGGTCCCCGGCAAGGGGATCACAATCATCGAAATATTCGCCCGATGATGCCCCAGCAGCATCAACAGCCACGCCCAGAATTTAATCCTATGTTTCCACATGAGCTTCATCGACCCCCACATTCGAGCCCGGGTCCACAACCCCATCCAGCGCCTAACCAATTTGAACAGCCTCCTGAACAGCATCCACACCCCGGACACACGCCACCCTTCAACCATGGACAACAGCATCAAGGTGAGATCATTCATTGAGTTGATTGAAAGTTTATTATAGAAGTAATGGTCTTAAATGAAACACTTGTAGGATTCTAATTCAATTTTGGACAGTCGAAAATTTTGGTGTTTGTTAAAGGGTTAATATTAGTATATGTGTGGTCAAGGTTAAATGTCTTACCTTTCTTGCCCAGTAGCATCCCAGAGTTGTAAGACAATCACTTGCCCTTTTATGACCAACAAATTGATCTGTCAATATTGTTCCAGCTATATGATGCACATTAGAAGACCTTAGCTTTCGATGCATCTTATAACATGTTTCATTTATTCATTATTCCAGCAGTACCCCATTTCCTTGAAATACTAATTAAGAATCAACTGCATGGTCAAGTTGATTTCTTTGTTTTAATGCATGCAGCATCCCTAGACAAATTCTGGTTAACCATTATGGATAGTTTTGTATAGACATGAATTGTAAGTTTTAGCAAATAAAAATAAAAGATTGATTTAAAAAATTGCATTTTCAGCAAATTGGCAGAACCTTTAGTGATATTGTATTTTTTAACAGCGTTTATTTACCCATACCGTCCTTTTTACCACATTTGTATCAAAAGAATGAAGATTTGTGGGTTAAAACCCACAAATGTTCTCATTTAACAAGTTCAAACAACTGTAGCTCTGGTCTTGTTTGGTAAAGCTTCATATGATCTACTGAATGTATAATTGAAGAAGACCTTTGTGTCTTGGCAACACTATGAAGCGTCCCAAATATGTAAAAGAAAATGTTTAATGATGTTTTGTTGTATTTCAGGACCAGTCCAATCCCCAGAAGCGTTTAGTCCTCCCCCAGCGCAGAGTCAACACCAGTCCCCCGTCGTCCATGTCAACCCAAACTTTACAGGCCCTATTCCACAGGAGGCCTTTTCCCAGCCCCACCCACAGCAGCCCTATCCCCCACAACACCAACAACCCGGGCCTCCTTACCCGACACAGCCTCCCGGCCACAACCCACAACACCCATTCCATCAGCCGGGTATGCCACCTCATAGTGTTCAACATCATCAACAACAAGAGCATCATCATCAACATCATCAACAGCCCCCTCAACATTTTAATTCTTCACAACAGGTATGTGGAATAGTGTTGTGTTTTATATTCTCGGTGGCAATCTGATAAATCTTGGGGATTTGGGTCCAATTCTAAACAGCAGCAGGATCCTGCATGACCAAGTTGTTTAAGTGGAGGACTTAGACCTCAGAAGTCAACGTTCGAGTCCTGCCAGCACCTCTTGTTTTGTGGGAGTCACCTCGGCAAATCACTTCAGAGTCCTAGCCTAGTACTGGTGGATCCAAGAAAGCCGTTACATAACTGGAAAATTGTTGATATGGCGTTAGATACCATACAAATCAAACAGCAGCATATTTTTGTATTGTGAAATGTTCCCCTTTCTAGGCTTAGTACTGGTTGAATATCCCAAATTCATTATAAGGAGGAACTTTTGCCATTATTTAACTGAACAGAATTTTGAAATTGGTTAAACCAAATTTTAATAAAAAATGTCTTCGATAGATTCAAGGAACAGTATGTAGTAATCTGGAAAGGTGTATCATCAAATATAAAGAAATTTATCATAAGTTAGCGTTCCTTAATCTGTACATGCATTGAGCTAGCTCTAAATGTAAAGGGTTTTTCCTGTGATCTTTCGGGTTCATGAAAATGTTCCCTTTGATAAATAGAAGATGTCCGTATGTGAGCCCATAAGGTATACCAACTGAACCTGTGTAATTCCAATTTCAGCATTTCCAACAACAACATCAACACCAACAGTCAGGGTTTCCCCCTCAACATCGCCCACAGATGAACTTTCCTTCCCATCAAGGCCCCCCTCAACAGCACGGACAGATGGACATGCCCCGCCCAGGTTTGCTAGAAAACACTCCAGGGCCTCGCTTGGGCTTTCCCCATCAACAGAGACCTGGGCTCCACAACAACAGGCCTGGTTAGTCAATTAACTCTTACAGTGCTGGATCCAACATAATGCTTATGCTAACAGGTTAGATCCAGGCCAGTCGCCAAGTAATTTGGCAGCTGGCATGTGATCTAACCTGTTTGCTTTTCTGAGTATCTTTTGTCAACAAAATTAGGCATATGTTTAAGGTTTTGGAAATCATGACACGAAAATTTATTTTTAGAAAATTACCCAGCGTTCTTACGCTCAAAAATGTTTCCTACTGTTTGTGTCTCATCTAACAGGGGGATTCTCAGTAGGTGTTAGTTTGTATTACCATTTCTACTGTGTCATATGGATCTAGGTTTTAAAACAGCTTATCTTTAGTTGGTCTTTGAGACAGACCTTGGTAGTGATCATTTATTCTTCAGCACACTCTATGCTGTTGTTTTGCATTAGGATGTTTCAGCTAATGCGTTACTTTAATAGATAGAATAAAGCAAAGCGGATCATGAGCATCTCATCAGTATAATTTGTTCAGTATCGAAGTAGACTAATTTCAACATTTCTCATCTTTATGATTAATTAAGGGGTCTCAGTGCTGTAGTGTTTAGATTATAGAACAACAAATCACTTGACTTACAAAACATTTTTACTCTACCCAAGTAAGATTGATAATATATGTTTATTACAGAAGCCCCGCGGCCCCAGTTTCAGGGTGGTCCCAGACCCCAACTCCCCCAGCATCAGCAGCACATGGTAAGGGGCCAACCCCCACACCCAAACCAACAGCATTCCCCTCTAAGGGCCCCTAATCAAGGACAACAAATTCCTCCTAGGTTTCAGGGCCAACAAGGGCAGCCTAGACAACCAAATCAACAAATACGGCCACAGAGATTTCAGGTTTGTCATCCTTTCCTTAATGCACAGGATGTTTGAAATTGATATGACAATGGCTAATTTGCTCCTTAATGGGAAATATTAAAACTGTTTCGGAATTTGATAAAGTATCAATGGTGCTGGTAATGTATACTATATTGAATACCTTCCAGGCCTTTGGTTATGATGAAAGATATATAACCCATGGGTCACTGGTTGGACAGCCACAGCCTTGCTGGTTTTGTGTGATATCATTTTGCAAGAGCACCAATCTAGTACTGGTTGATCCCTGGAAATCATTTATATGACTTAAAAGTTATTAACATAGTGTAAAACATACAATTTAGAGCTGTATGTTTGTATTTTGTTCATGATAATTACTGTGGCTGTTTGAATTAAGGAAGTCTATTTTCATAATGCCTGCAATATCCAAAGGGTAACTTGAAATTTGAAACTGCACAATATTTGAAATAAATATGAGATTGAAGTTCTTTGTTAAGAAAGAGAAAATCCAATTCTCTTCTTCGTACAAATGCATTTGAACATATCAGGTGGGTAAGGTTGGGACATGTACAATAGCAAGCAAAATTTCTTCATACACTATGATTTTACTAAATATCACTATGAAGACTTCAGTTGTGGACATCAGTTATCACATGAAACTATTCCTTACATATAAATCCCACATGAGGTAAAGGTGCTGTGTGCCCCAATGGTGATGGTGGTGAGGTAAAGGTGCTGTGTGCCCCAATGGTGATGGTGGTGAGGTAAAGGTGCTGTGTGCCCCAATGGTGATAGTGGTGGTCTTAGAACTTGGGGGTTGTTAGATCGGCCCCTCCAGTACCTCTGGTCAGTTCGGAGCCCTAGCATAGAACTGGTTAATCCAGGAAAGCTGGTACAACTGACAAATTTTTGATACTGCATAAAACACCATACATTCAAAAACAAAAACCATCCTTTTTTCTCACATCATCAGAGAATAGTCTTTTATTTATTCAAATCTTAACATGTAACATTTACAAGAAATCTCCTTTGCTAAGAAACTTAAGAGCCCTTGCCTTGTGATTCGAGGAAAGCCTTGACATAGATGTCAAATTGTTGACAAAGTGTTTAACCCCATATAACCAAACAAACATACCCACATAAGGTAATGACTTCTTTGTTCAATCTGTTGACAGTCACCTTATGTGGGTATGTTTCCTTCAGATTCCCAAATCTAGAACTGGTGGATCCATGAAAGCCATAATAAGATAACCTGAAAATTGTTGAGTAAATGGTCTTTGTTTCAATCTGTTGACAGGCTCCCAATCCAGGGTTTCGTGGTCCTGCCCCAGGTCCTCGGGGGCCTACACCCGGTCCTCTACAGCAACAGGGTGGGTTCAATCCTGCGCCCAGACACCTGGTCCCTCAACAGACGGAAGAGGAGAAGCGGAGGGAAGAGCAGGAACAAATGCAGAAAATTAGGGAGATGGAGGAGAAGAAGAGGAAGAGGTAAACTGTTACAGTTACTCTTATAAACGATTTAACTTTCAAGTTAAAATACATGTAAATCCCTTGTATGCAGACTCTTAAAAAAGAAGAACAAACCAATTTTGCTTTTAATGTCTTTTCTCCAGTGTGTATCAAACTACAGTACAGTTGTTATGCAGTTTTGGATATATTTCAGAATTCATGGATTAAGCTCTTGTGTCTTTATCGCATTTTAACATCTACAGCATAAAACTAACAAAGCCATGTTAAAGGCATTCCCTTCCTTTGCTAGAATGGTTTTTGTCCAGGGGTACCAGGAAAAGTATTTCTCTGTCTTTTATGATTATCACAAGCTGTTAATTTTGATTTGGACAAGCCAAAAAGTTTATGAGTTAATGTGATGTCCATGTTTTATATTGTATATAGAGCAGAGCGGTTTTCTGTGAATGCCCCTGTTGAAGTGGCCACAACCTCGGGTAATTTGAAAGTGATAAACACCACTGCTAAGCTGGGACAGAAACGACCCTCAACATCCAACATTACAGAAATATCTCCTGCCAAGATCATCAAGATTGAATTAAATCAAGAGTCAATGATGGTAAGATTCTGTGTATTTAATTTATCTTAGTTATAAGTTTAGTAGCAGTCTTTATAAGAGGTGCATTCCCCAAACCAACATTGGTAAATGCTTCTTTAAAGCCTACTTGCAAAGCAGTTGTTCATTAAAAAGATCCTATTGTAAATAGATTTTGAAATACTGCTAGTAAAAGATGCTGTATATGCCCCCTCATCTGACCAAACAGCCCCAACAACACAACTTTGTAAAGTAATTTAAATGGATGCATTGTCCTCATGAGTTGTTTCCAAACCATTAGTTCTACCTTGACACTTAATTCTGCCTAAATGGTAAGTTTGTATAGGTGTACCAATCAAATAGGCTGTTAAAGTCTGCTGATATTTATTCCTGTAATTTAATCTATAGTTCCTTATGTTTTCATGACCATTTGCTACATTTTGTGTTGATTAATTCCCTCGCATAAATACTCAATTAAATGCCCCTGGAGGAGATAGTTCAAGAATTATTTCTGCAAAAGCAATGATATCTTGTTGTAATTTGTGGTTTTTACCCATTGGTTTCTTCCATAAAAAGCATTATCACTGGATGAATCACTCACAAACTCCCATTTGAGGACATTTCAAAATGTGATGTAATTGAAAAATAGTCTTCTGATAGGGCAGAAAACATCCTTTTCCCACAAAAAGTTTTCCAGAGTCGTTTGCAACAAAATGGTCAAATGTTGTTATTGTTTGGTAATGGGTTAATCGATAATTTTCCTTCAGGATCCTGGAGCAGATGCCAACCTACAAGCTATGCTTGAGAAACAGAAAATTGTTCGTGAGAGAATTCAGCGACAAAAAGAAGCCAGGAGACAAGCAGAAGCTGAAAGTCGTCGACAGAAACTCAGTGAGAAACTAGCTTCAGAGGGTATGTGTGATAGGTTTTGTCACTTTTACCTCTTTAACACTTTCGTTGGTAAGGTGATTTAAGTTTTTTTTTTTATGGGTTTTACATTGCATCAACATTATTTCAGTAATGTAGCGATGCCCGACTATCAATGATGGAGGAAGACCCAATACTCAACTGCCCATAAGGGCTGGTCGAGGCGGATAGAACCATCGGCATTCCGTAAGTCAGTCGGGAGACTGCCTCCTAAAAAACCCATATCCCTCTAGTCTGTTCTAATTTATAAAGTCACAGTACCTCTCCAAATTGAACAAAGCTGACAACAATACAGATATCCTTTTCTTTTTGGGTAGAAAGAACTTATGGGATCTTAGGAAACTGCCAGAACACCCAAAGAACTTCAGCATAACCCTTGCATGATGAAAAATGAACAATTTGGCTTGTCCGATCTATTTTTTTTTTTAACCATTTATTACTGAATATCTGATCTTCCTGAAAAATTTAGGGAGTTATTTCTCATGCATTGATTATAAATTAATGTATTATCCCACAGAATACAGGTGGTAGACATCATTTCTCAAAAACAAGATCTAGTTATTATTTTTATCACTTAATTTTTTAATTCCTTTTTAAGGGAAATCCATACAAGATATAGAGAAGGAAGAAAAGATCAAAGAAATCCAAGTAAAGATTAAAATGCAACAGGAACATTATCAGCAACTTAAACAAAAACAGCAGAATACTAACACCAACACTGTAAACAGGCAAAACTCTGGAGGAGCCTCGTTTCAGAAGGGCAATCTAGTCAATATAGTGGGGCCTGATCAGCCCAATTCAGGACAAGGTCAGGCTAACCAAGGTCGTGGTCGTGGCAATCAAGGAAATCAAGGTCGTGGTAACCAAGGACATCAGGTTCGAGGTCGAGGAAACCCAAATCTACAAGGTCATGGTAACCAAGGACATTTTGGTTTTCAAGGTCAACGTGGTGCATTTAGAGGTCGAGGCGGTCATATTCAACAAAATTTTAGTCGTGGTAACCAAGGGAACAGAGGTCGAGGAGGTCCAGGGAGAGGCAGAGGGAACTTTTCTGCAGGAGGTGAAAATGTGGGAAAGCAGCAGGTTCAACAAGTTGCTAGTGTGAATGTTACAAACCAACAATCTGGGGCTAGAACGGTGATAGCTCAGGGAACAGGGGTCAACAGCATGGGGGCAGCTTCAGAAGGACAAAGTCAAAAACGGACAGTGGTGCCTGGGGGAATACAACAAAGGGTAAGTTAGTGGTTGAGATAAATATGGAATACCAAGGCCTTAGTATCTTTCCTGGGGTTGGTATTTGCTTCTAATTGTGTGAGAAAATGTGTAACTCACAAGATCAAAGTTAGAGGAAGAAAATTGTGAAATATAATTCGCCATTTGTTTCCTTTTAATTTTATCAACATTGAATCATGTTTGCAGTTGTTTAACTGATAACTTGTCTGCTACTGTAGATTATAGAAAGATTGTGACAAAAAGGAGATTTTGCAAATAAAAGAACCTTTTTTATTGATATTTGATTGTACTTACTCCTTGCCATTGTTAAATTTGATCAGGGACTCTAGATTGAAAATTGACCAAACAGATACCAGAATGCATTAGACCTTAACTGAGCATACCGGATATAAAATATGTCTTGGCAAAAGATGTCTTAATATAACTTAATATCTCATAAACTCCTAATGTTTTTAATGGAAACCACTGATACCCAGTTTCTTTTACTTGGGTTATAATTTTGGCTCCTTTTTATATTTTACAGAGGATAGTGTTGGAGTCTGGAGGTCCCAGTACAGTGTGTATAGAAGGACTCTCTATAAAGCCTGACCTGGATAAAATCAGTGGTTGGTGTACTAGTATCGGGGAAGTAGAAAACTTCATCTACAAAGTTGAAGAAAGAAAAGTATTTGTCCGATTTGCCAATCCAGGGGATGCCAAAGTATTTGTGGCCAAGTATAACAGGTAATCATCTCCTTATTTATATTTACTATTAACATGCGTAATTGTCCTAATTTAACCCTTTACCAAACGCCAAATTTTCGACTGGCCCAAATTGAAAGAGTTTGCAGACGACATTTCAAAATGTGGTGATATTGGAAAGTTACCTTGTGATAGGGCTGAAAATATTGTGGGAAAAGGAGAAATTGCTCATTAAGATCAATTTTCTCCTTTTCCAACAATGTTTTCCAGAGTTCTCTGCAACAATCTGGTTAAATGTTATTAGTTGTTTGGTAATGAATTTAAAGTAAAGATAAGACATCAGTGAGTCAGTGGGATATTGTCTTTTATCATAATTTTTCTACAGTGTGACAATTTAAACATTCAAATCAACCCATTACTGGACAATAACATTTGACCAGTTTGTTGCTGACAACTCTAGAAAATATCGTGGGAAAAGGAGACATTGCTTTTAACAATGCTTTCTGCTCTATCTGAAGATTACTTTCCAATTTCATCACAATTCAAAATGTCGTCAGCAAACTCTTTCAATTTGGGACGGATGAAGATTTGGTGTTTGGTAAAGGGTTAAACCATTAATTTAATGGATTTACTGAAGAAGGCTATAAAAAGCTTCAACAGTTGTAACAAAAGGATGAATTGTTAATAGTTAGCAGAAATGTATGTCTTTCTTGTTATTTCATGTTGTCTGCTGTTCCTTTCAATTTGAATCGGTCACAAATATATATGATGCCAAAAGCATCTTAGGGCCAAGGTTATGTTGAGGTAAGGTGTGTGTTTCAAAATTCTTCTAATATATTTTTCAGGTTCATGTTGGACCTCACACACATAAAGGTGAAGTTGGTACCAAACATTTGAGAATATTCATGAACTCTAAGAAAAAAACAACAGAAAGGGCAAAAGTTTGCTGACCATATGGGAAGAGAAGCAGTAGAACCGAAGAAATGATGTAGGGAAATATCTTTGTTTCCTTGATAAGGGTGGCTGTTGGATGAAATACATTCCTGAATGCTTGGTGCATTGTTATCGTGGTCTATGATGGTTTCTACTGTCACAGCGTATGATCTGGTGTTGAGATAACAAGACAGATAGAAGGATCTGGCGGTCAGACTCATTTAATGGTGCATGAGTACCAGGAGGTGTTGGAGTATGAATTATTTCCTGTGCAGCACAATTGGGACAATTGAGTGTGATGGTTTGGATATTTCTATCACAGCTTCTACTAGCATACAAGTCAACAAAATTGGGACACTCTGTGATGGTTTGGATATTTCTATCACAGCTTCTACCAGGCTTCTACTAGCATACAAGTCAACACAACTGGGACACTGTGATGGTTGGGATATTTCTATCACAGCTTCTACCAGGCTTCTACTAGCATACAAGTCAACACAACTGGGACACTTTGTGATGGTTGGGATATTTCTATCACAGCTTCTACCAGGCTTCTACTAGCATACAAGCCAACACAACTGGGACACTTTGTGATGGTTGGGATATTTCTATCACAGCTTCTACCAGGCTTCTACTAGCATACAAGTCAACAAAATTGGGACACTTTGTGATGGTTTGGATATTTCTATCACAGCTTCTACCAGGCTTCTACTAGCATACAAGCCAACACAACTGGGACACTTTGTGATGGTTTGGATATTTCTATCACAGCTTCTACCAGGCTTCTACTAGCATACAAGCCAACACAACTGGGACACTTTGTGATGGTTGGGATATTTCTATCACAGCTTCTACCAGGCTTCTACTAGCATACAAGCCAACACAACTGGGACACTTTGTGATGGTTGGGATATTTCTATCACAGCTTCTACCAGGCTTCTACTAGCATACAAGTCAACAAAATTGGGACACTCTGTGATGGTTGGGATATTTCTATCACAGCTTCTACCAGGCTTCTACTAGCATACAAGTCAACACAACTTGGACACTTTGTGATGGTTGGGATATTTCTATCACAGCTTCTACCAGGCTTCTACTAGCATACAAGTCAACACAACTGGGACACTTTGTGATGGTTGGGATATTTCTATCACAGCTTCTACCAGGCTTCTACTAGCATACAAGCCAACACAACTGGGACACTTTGTGATGGTTGGGATATTTCTATCACAGCTTCTACCAGGCTTCTACTAGCATACAAGTCAACAAAATTGGGACACTTTGTGATGGTTTGGATATTTCTATCACAGCTTCTACCAGGCTTCTACTAGCATACAAGCCAACACAACTGGGACACTTTGTGATGGTTGGGATATTTCTATCACAGCTTCTGTGACTATCACAGCTTCTACCAGGCTTCTACTAGCATACAAGCCAACACAACTGGGACACTTTGTGATGGTTGGGATATTTCTATCACAGCTTCTACCAGGCTTCTACTAGCATACAAGCCGACACCACTGGGACACTTTGTGATGGTTGGGATATTTCTATCACAGCTTCTACCAGCATACTGGTCAACACAACTCCACTAACTGTCCATCGCAGTAATGAGGTGTCATCCCAATCTGACAGAGATAGCAGAGAAGGTGTCTTGTCATCCATTTGGTTTGAGTGTGAATCCCAAGAGTGCTGAAGAATACTTCTCTGGTGGATGTCACTTAGACAATTAATTATAGTTCTAAATACTATGGCATTTTTTCACTGTGACACACTTAAAGTGTGAAGAGTTATCTATGATGTTAGAATATCTATATTATGAGAAATATTTAGTTGATTTGAATCCATTGCTTATGATGCGAAGATGTATGTAAATAGAAAATTAGATGTACATATTTTGTTAATGATGAAGTTGTGAATTTCTCAAAACATTTTAGGGTATTATATGTAATACCTTTTTCTTTGCATTCAGAAGTGACTTTCAGTGTTCATTTCATTAGTCATTTCCACACTGTAACCTTCTTCAATAGACTGTTCAGAGACATGACAAGAAACATTGAATAATTGATCATAGTAAGGATGTCATTAAGTACCCATTGTTCAATATGATAGAATGATATGTACAAATGTAATTGTCAACACTAGCAATTTCGTTTACCACAATCTACATGCATTTGAAATGACAAGCATAATTAGAAATATGGCCATTGATTATATACAAACTTTGATACTGTATGTTCACCCTTTGGATATTAGTTTTTATTCAAATGAGGCAGTTAACAACTCTTATCATTTCAAACAACACAATATGTTCCTCTTGACCTGTCCCTTCATATCTGATTGGATGGCTAGAGGACAATCTCTCATTGTTGTGACGGACTTACTATAGTCTTGCACTGAACCCTCGAAGTATGAAAGAAATAGATATGAAATCCTTGGTGAACTTTGGTAGAGATTACAGCAGGAGGAATTGCTTTTGTCTTATTTGTTTTAATACACTTGCAACAGAGGTTCTTTTTTGGTAGAATTAAAGATTTGAAAGTCAAAATAAAATGTTGTTGAAACAATACTGCATTAATGCTCTGTTGCAAGTGTATTAGAACAATAGTCTATGATTTAACTGGTTGATGCTTTTCTTCATAAATGCGCATTTTCTGAAGACTTTAGAAATATTTGTAATAAAACAAGAAATTGCTCAAATTAAACCAGTTCACCTTTCGTCACTGATTTCAACCCTATTTCACCACACTGATTTCAACCCAATTTCACCAAGATAACATGACTTATCATACTGTACAATTGTCTGTTTTTGGTTCCAATTAGAACCTCTGACAGTATTTTGAATGAAGTAAGGAGTTTGTGTAATTGCAGCAGACAGCATCAGAACCAATATCAATAATGACAAATGTTTGTAGATGATAAACTGTGTTATGGATTAAACAAAATCCGATGTGACACAAGAAAAAAAGTTACAATTTGTGACACAAGAAAAAAAGTTACAATTACCAAAAGATTCAAGTGCTGACTGCTGCAATAAGCATCTATCTTAAGGTGATCTATTGCAGTTGCAGAAAGGGTTAGCTTTTCTCACTATTAGTCAGTAATTGGCAGGATGACTATATTAAATCAAAGCATTTTGGAAGAGAATAGCTGTTACATATTTCTAACATTTATTACGTTTAATCTGATTTATTTTTTCACCTAAGAATAAAGCACCATCTGATTTTTAAAACACGAAATCTTGCTATTTAGATGAAAACATATTATAATTCTGTAAATTAAATGTACTTTTTTTTTTTTTTTTTAACATCACATCTGTAGAGCAAAACCACTTTTGACTTGAATATACTCAAAAAGCATCTGGTTGTTTTTTCTTTGGTAGCATGTAAAAAGGATCTTCAATGTTTTGAAACATTTTTTTTATGAACATCGTTTCAATTAGCATCAAGTCATAAGGATGTAAATGTGGCATTTGCTTTAGATGAAACAACTATGTAGGAATTAAAGTGACATGCTGTATACAAGTGGCAATTGTTTACCAAATATAAGAACCTGTCATAAGAAGAATTACCAAAGTCCAAGTCTGTAGTGTGAAGCATTCAGATGTTTACTTACTTATTTAATTTTGTGGATCTAAACATATTGTTTTGAAAGGAGTTGATACTGTTAATAATGATGTTAAAAAGTTATTAAAAGTTTGAATCATGTCAATTTTAGAGGAATATCCAATCTGATGAAAGTTCTTCTTGATGCATCTGTATGCATTAGAAAATAAATACTGTATGTTGTAAGGTTGTATGATGTAACAAGCACTTTGTTTACCTTCAAAAGCTACCTTATGTTAGATTGCTCACTCAGCTATGCTTGAGGTGAAATTGCTTTCTTTAATAAGTTGATTTGTAATGAAATATACATAAATTTTATTCATTTTTTTGTCATGTTAATTAAGCCACTTTCTTATTCAAGTTTCCAACTAATATACTGTAGAACATGTGCAACCTGTTTACAAGATCACTCAGCCTGAGTTCAATCTAAAAGTTTGTTTTCTATAAAGAGTTGTTTTCTATAATGAGTTGAATTGTAACGAAATATATATGTATACTATTTATTGTTTTATGTTCATTATGCCACTTTAAGTTTCCATCTAATAAAGCACATGTTCAACCTGTTTACAAGATCACAAGGCCTGAGTATACTCTGAGCAGTTTGAGATGATCACAAGGCCTGAGTATACTCTGAGCAGTTTGAGATGATCACAAGGCCTGAGTATACTCTGAGCAGATGATCACAAGGCCTGAGTATACTCAGTCACAAGGCCTGAGTATACTCAGTTTGAGATGATCACAAGGCCTGAGTATACTCTGAGCAGTTTGAGATGATCACAAGGCCTGAGTATACTCTGAGCAGTTTGAGATGATCACAAGGCCTGAGTATACTCTGAGCAGTTTGAGATGATCACAAGGCCTGAGTATACTCTGAGCAGTTTGAGATGATCACAAGGCCTGAGTATACTCTGAGCAGTTTGAGATGATCACAAGGCCTGAATATACTCTGAGCAGTTTGAGATGATCACAAGAGAATGAGAAGATCCATACAAGTGTTTCTCACCTTAACCTTGGTAGAGAAAACATTTTAGTTTTGCCTCAGATGTTTTTAAAATTACTGTGACAGAAACTAAGTTTTCTCATGTTGAGTAAAACAGCCCTTTTCATACAGTGATTTCATACTGATATTTAGTGTTTTTTTTGGTGTTGATGGTTTATACATACCTGATAGACTTTGTCAGCTCTTTGGTATAGATATTATTTGTTAATCATGATAGAGTATGCTTACACATCTTCTGTTTGATTATGTCAGTAATATTGTCAATGCTTATTATGTCCACACTCATTATAAAAAGTTAACATGAATATATGATGCTTATCATTTAACAATTTATTTTCTTGATGAGCACTCAAATATGTTTTCATTAACTTGGAATTTTATCCACTGCTGTTTTAATGTCAAGCACCATATTTGTGATTTATTGAATGACTATGTTTAAAACTAACATCATTACGGATGCTGGGTTGTTAATAATAAACTGTATAAGAAGACCACATTGACTTTCAGCCATATTTGTTGTGTTTAACTTCAAGGGTTGTTGGATTATACCCAAGTCAATGTATTTATTTTATAATTGTTTGTTTTCAAGGAGATATGATGTATATACACACACTCTTGTTGTGAACTATCTGTTGTATTCGATACAACATTAGAAACAAGAACTTTCCATAAAAAGAGTTTTGACAATGTCTTGCCTTAACCCTTTCCCAAACAACATATTTTCGACTGTCCCAAATTGAAAGAGTTTGCAAACGACATTTCAAAATTTGATGAAATTGGAAAATAATCTTCCGATATGGGCAGACAAATTGTGGGAAAAGGAAAAATTGCCCATTGCGAGCAATTTCTCCTTTTCCCACAATGTTTTCTAAAGTAGTCTGCAACAAAGTGGTCAAACGTCATTATTGTTTGGGAAAGGGTTTATAAGATTCAGCTTAAGATTTCTATCATATAAAAATATATGATTCTCATTTAGAAATACAGTTTGGATCTTAAGCAATTGTATACATACTTGATTGACTTAATGAATAAACACAGTCTTCATGCATTAAGACATTGATATCCTGTAAAATTTGATTTTATAGCATGAATGGCCTAAATATGGAAACAAGCACCTTTAACTAGGTTTATCTGAATGAATATTGTGTCATTGATCTTTTTACAACCACGGTTAAATCCATCATTCCTATAGACTCACATCATTTAGAATTATGCTGCATAATTTTCCTTTATATTGGTAATGGATTTTAATTTTATCTGCTGCAAATTAATACCAACACATGTATGAAATGATGGTAAGGTTCATTGTAGTTGTGGGATAATTTGTATAAAGACAATTTAAGATTTTGTTTTTCTAATGCTGCTAAAGTTTAGCCCTTTTCCAAACGCCAAATTTTCGACTGTCCAAAATTGGAAGAGTTTGCAGAGGACATTTCAAATGTGATGAAATTGAAAAACATATCTTCTGTCAGGGCAGAAAACATTGTGGGAAATTTCTTCTTTTCCCACAATGTTTTCCAAAGTCGTCTGCAATAAACTGGTCAAATGTCGTTAGTGTTTGGTAATGGGTTAATACATTTTGTATTCATTGTTTACTGATCACTTCTGTTTGCTTTAAGAAGAAATGGAAAAGAACTAAAAAGCATAATTTTGTTTTTGTCAAATTAGAAAACTCAATAGGGAGATGTAATTGGTATATACACCAATTGATAAAATGTTACCTGTTATGAACACTTTTCAGGATATTGTTAATGCAGATAATAAAATGACGTCATTAGTATGAACATTAATATCAGCTTTGTGCAATTCTCAATTGTTACTGTAACTGAAACCCTGTTGCTTTTTAAAAGGACTTTTGTATCAAATCATCTGTTTTAGATGTTGTACAACAAATGTATACGGAGGAAAGAGTTAGAAGGTTAGGGAATGGATGTTACAATATACTCACTTCTGTTAACCCTTTACCAAAAGCCAAAGCTTCCGCTGTCCCAAATTGAAAGAGTTTTCAAACTTAATTTCAAACAGTGGGGAAATTGAAACACAATCTTCTGATAGGGCAGAAAACATAATGGGAAAAGGTGAAATTGCTCGTTACCAGCAATTTCTCCTTTTCTCACAATGTTTTCCAGAGTCGTCTACAACAAACTGGTCAAACATTGTTATTGTTTGGTAAATGGTTAAACGAAAGGGGATTTGAATGATCACCTGTTAACCTATGAGTGAATACCATTATTTAAAAAGATATTCTTTGGTCTGTTTCATTAATGCATGCAACAAATTTGAAGAAGACAACAACATGAATAGAATTCAGGGGTGGCAAAATCTGATTATATTTATTTGTCTGTATATCAAGGGTTCAATGCAAGACTAAAGTAAGTACTTCACAAACATGAAGCACTTACTATAGTACGGTGTATTGCATTGAACCCTAGATATGCTAAATCTTTTTCTGCACTTGTCTGTATAATGCTTGTAAAGTAAATTTTAGTAAAAGTTTGCTTGACGGTTCAGGCTTTTGGACAAGCTTGGCAATACATAAAATTGATTTTGCCACCATTGAAATTGTCTCATTCATGTATATGAAAGAAATATTTCTATATGTATACATATGAATTGTAAAACGCGTACATACTCATTCAAATAAGAATTTTAAGAGTTACTCCAAAGATTATTAATGAGAGAAAACATTTGCTCAATGTGTCAGATAAACTATTAAGTATTTCGATCAATACATGACATATGCACGTCCAGTTTTGTAGCCAAACATTATATTTTAACCGAAGAATGAAAAAGTGTGTTGGATTCAGATCTTGAAATTTTATACTCTAATGGTTAATGAAATGTTGCATATTTGTCTTTAAACTTGGATATGTTAACGACTTTAGAAATGGATATATTAATGACTTTAGAAATGGATATATTAATGACTTTAGAAATTAGTGTATTTTGTCAGTATACTTATGCTGCTTTATATGGTAAATGATGAGTTATTTGAATGCTTTACAAGATACATCATATTGATTGATTTATAAACTTCTTAAAGTTGAGTGAGATTGTAATAAGGGGTTAACCTAAAACTTGTGATATTTGAATGACATATACTTAATAACTGATTTTGGGACATGGTTACCTTAAGAGGACACATGTTTGTCCACCAAAGTCTATATCCCGTTGTAATCCTGTTGTATACAATGTTGAAATATCCTTGATAAGTTTTGGATAGAGTATTTTGGGTGTTTACCTTCACAGCAGTTGATTTTCTATTTTCAAGACTGTAAAGATAGGGTAGATGGGAATGAAAGAAAAGAAAAAAGGCCTTTGAGCCTTTTCCTCATCTTAAAATTGAACATAGACATCATGAAAATCAACTGTTGTTATAATAGGAATGAATTGGTGACAACAGTAGAATTGAAGATGTAACATTGTGACAGTTTACTTTTGTTACACTGTTATCAACTTCTGCAAGGTGCAATTGCACACAAGATTTGGGGGGAAAGGAGCCGAAGTATATTTTGCATGAACAAGCATCTTCTCCTTTCCCATTCTAATGTTTGAATATTGGAGATTTGTATGGGCATTACACTAACCCTTATTGTGGTAGAACCGCCTTCATGCTTATACAAACAGGTTAGGTACAGGCCATCCGCGGAGTATATTGACATCTGGCCTGTGAACTTACCTGTTTCCTACTCTTGGTCTCTTTCCTCATCAAAAATAAGTAAACATTTAAGGTTTTGGAAAGCAGACGACACAAATATTTATTTTTAGAAAGTTACCCAGCATTTTTATTATTTTGTCACTTGTTTCTTGCCTATAGCTCGATATAATTTGTTTTGTGTGCTCTGTTCCTATAGACAATCATTTGATCTTACTTAAGACTTTGAAAAGAGAAAATCAAATATGGGGAAATGAGTTAGCAGTGACTGCAGAGGGAGAAGCAAAAACTTGATATATGTTTTATTTTTATTTATTTTTTTTAAAGAAGTCCAGATTTGTATTGTTAAACCCTTTACCCCATGATATTACTCTTTACCACATTGACAGTAGAACTCCTTAAAAAACACTATGGCGAAATAATATGTTTCTGCTTGTGGGCTATCTATACTTTTGTCTCAATGGCTTCTGTCAAGCATTACAAAAGGGTGTGTTTTCCCCATACATTATAATTGTGGTCTGGCTTTGCTTTCAATAGACCAATGCATATTGTCATATAAGATAAATGGTTATATTTTGTAGTTATACAGTATACATCCTGCCTACTATAAGTATCCAACAAAATGTACAGAAGTTACATGTAGATCCAAATGTGTAGTATCTGGATTAAGGAGACTTCATTGATAATGTTCTCCTAACGCCAGAATTAAAGGAATAATTATTCCGAGATTTCTGATTAAAACACCATTCATTCATTCATTACATCATCATAATGTGCGCTAAATGACCTTAGCTGTCGATGCGCCTTAAAACACCATTCATTCATTCATTCTGATGAAAACAGAACTTGGAATAGTTTTTGACTTTGCAAGGGGAGGAGTGTTACAAAGAAATTTGAAGGGTTCAATGCAAGACAACATTTAGCCCTTCACAAACGTAAAGCATATAAACACATACAATAGTATGGTACTGTATCCTTGATTTATTGTCTCTTTTCTATTTGGGATGGGACAATGACATTTGAAGGATTCCAAGAAAAACAGCAAGACTACAGTAAGACATTCACAATTGTAAAACACGTACTATATAGCATGGCACTGAGCCCTAAATTTTATGTCTCTTTGGTAAAACAAATTTATACAATGTATTCCACAAATAGGCTTTAGGCTTGACTTTGAATTGAAGTGTTGAAGTTAAAGAGATAATTAGGATGAAAGAATATAGTTGGTTTGTTTGCAGAAGAAAAGTCAGCGGTTTAAACGAAGATTGTGCAATGGCATTGCATCACTTAGGGTCCTGTATGTATGCAAGTCTGCATGATGTACTCACAGGGGTCTAAATATAGTTATCCTGGGGTCAGTACTTAATACTATATTACACGGTATTGACCCCAGGATACATATTGACTCATGTGAATGAACTCCGATTGCTCTTTAACTAGAGCAAACTGAACGCATCGGGTTGTATCCAATGACAGGTCTCGGGTCACGGAAATACCTGAGTAGTTACGATTCAAGCTCACCTGCACGTCGTTGCCATACTTTCCGGGTTGCTAGATTGTCTATCATATTCAACTATGCATTGTCTACAAACTCTTTTAAATCTACATAATGAAATGCTTACATGTCGTGTCATAAGAGTTTACTCAGGAGGAGCTTTTGTGATCAATTTATAATTTCCGTCATCTCTTGTGTTGGCGGTTTTACGTTGGAATCCACACTTTGGTTCCAGCTCTTCTAACAGTTTTGACTCAATCTGTATCAAGTTTGCTCAGATTGTTTCTTTTAAACTAGATCATATGTACATAAGGAGTAAAATGAAATTTATGTCGCAAGGTAAAATCTTTATCAAATGAAAATCGTGTTTCCTCTCTCGCAGCCATAGTATTGATACCAAGATAGGTGAATTACTTTCAAGTCGGCTGAAGCCATGTTGATATCTCGAAACAAGGCTGGTTTTCCAAACATGTATTTTATGTAAACTCTAGAGATGTATACAGCACAGTTTTCAACAAAGAATTCATTTAGATCGGTCCAACAAGGTGGCTAGCATTGGCACACGGCTTATTAGCTCAATAGGTTTATTTGGCAACTTAGGGTTATTTTTTCTACTTGGCAAATTCCAATACTTTTTACATGATTTTTAACCCTTAAATTGCTTGAATTTATTTCATGCTAATGCAAACAGGTTAGATCCAGGCCAACCACCAAGTAAATTGGTGGCAAGCCTGTGATCTAACCTGTTTGCTACTCTGGGTATCATTCCTCATCAAAATTAACCAGATTCTGATCTGATATTTAAGGTTTTGGAAATCAGTCGACACAAAATCTAGTTTAACAGAATTTCCAAGCATTCTAAGGGTTAAATTAAACCTGTCCAATTCAATTTATGTTGATCATACTTATGGGATTGGCTAGTTAGAGTGTGCATGTATGTGTACGAAAAATTCTTCAAGATTTAAAAAAAAAAAAACATTCCTTTTAAGGTAATTTCAGGTGAGCGATTTAATAATGCCATTATTGACCTCTTGTGATTTATTTTTTACGAGGGAACAGATGGATTTATGTGTTTGGCATCAATTACATGCTTCATGCAGAAACGTAGAGGTAAATTTAGATGATCCAGGTTTCCTTCGGTTTTTGTCAATAAAAAATTTGCCTTTCCAAACACATATAAGATACCCACACCAAACATCTGCCTAACTGACGAAATTCACTCTCGATTGTTTCTGGCAACAATTTAATACCTATTCAAATGTATGTGGACTTGTTTATGGGGACTAACAACGTATCATTTAAACGGCGTTTCAAAACAAACAAGATGCGATTATCAATGGATTTATTTCTTTTTGTTATCAAGCGATTAGTAGACTTGTAAAGCTTTATGTACCTAGGATATGCCCCTGTCCTAGTGTATTTTCTCATCCTCTGGTTAGGAACTCCTAATTGTGGGTTCCAATAATGGGCTGTGATTAAATCTGTCAAGTTAGGATTTTCAGTATGGTTTTCAATAAGCTGATGCTTAAATATACCTTTGTTTCCAGGTGTTTACTTTTCATCGTGTCTACAATATTTTCATTGTTTGGCAATATCAATTTAGGTCATAAAGTAAGAGTTTCGTCCATTTTTATCTCTTGGTCCAAAAAAAAAAAATATGTATCGCTTAATGATTTATCGCTTCTAGTTAAAATTGAATATTCAAGGAGCCAGGATTGCGATGTAATCTACGGTCAATAACTCGCCTCATTTCCAACTGCACTATTTTGAAATAAGACTTAGCCTGGGGCCATGGGTAGCGTTTTACTAAATAGTGTGCGATAAAATTTGCTTAGTTCAAAACAAACATTCCCTTTAAGTACAACATTTAGAAATGCAATATAGCAAAGAAACAGGCGATTGGAAACGTATCTATGAGATACGGGCCAGGGTACCGCTTTACTAAACGACTAATCCTCTCAGCAAACAATCACGACATGTAACCACTGTTGCAGTCGAGCATTTACTCCTGTTCCCACAATGTTTTCTGCCCTGTCAGAAGTTTATTTTTCAATTTCATCTCATTTTGAAATATCATCTGTAAACTCCTTCAATTTGGGACAGTCGTTTGGTAAAGGTTTAAAAGCGAAATATTTGTCGGAACTGATAAACATGTATAGTTTCTCAAGTGAAAATGCCGAGAAACAATTCCAATGATTTGTTGTTATGCAATATTGCGTGGCCCAATAATGAAATAAAAGGTAATATTGTTATGAACTTATGCAAATATGTCGGCAAAAATATTTAGGAAAACGATACCCAGACCCCCAAGCTAGTGATCGTAATGATGTAGCGTGTGGGGATGTAGTTGCCTTAATTTCAGGAGCTAGTGGCATGGTGAGACATTCGTTAATCTTGCAAGCAGAACACTTAACACAATTTATAACTATACCTTCCCGTCGTATCATTATTTTCAGCCCAAACAAATTTATCTTCATCATTTATGTGATGATATGCAGATTGAATGTGTATATATAGGCCTTTGCATATGATTATTCATTGCATTTCCAAATCGGGCTGCTTCACGATTAATAACTAAGATGAAATTCCAGAAAGGAAATCGTACATATGCACATATGGGTATTCCAAAGCATCTCAAAAATAAATTGGAATGATATTAGCCTTTTGGACACAAATATGAGTATATTATCCCTTTAAGGTATATACACAGGATTATCTCCGATAATTGTCATTGATTGGGGTACTGTTAATTAAACCAAGATTAATGCAATTTTCGTTAATCCAATAGATTTTCGCAGAGAATAAAGCATATTGTTTTGTTCTCTGTTTTGTGTGTATGAACTTATGTTAAAGTGGTCAGCATCAATCACTAATGTGAGAGGCGCAATAGATAAGTCAAAGAGGTAACATGTTGTTGCTTTGGAGTTTAATCAATGACTGATAAGCCTTGCTGATATGCCCAAAGGTCTTTAAATGTCATCGGAAATGATAAATAATCGTACATGTGTGGTCTACCTCAATGTTTTGTCGAATTTAAAAGGCATTATTACGAAATGCATCTCTGCCTAAAGGAAGCAAAATCTAGACGGTCTAACTTTAGGCACTACATGACTTCTTTGGTGCTCTCGAGCGTGTTATTCGTCTCGAGTGTTGCTTACAAAAACTTACAAAACCATTTTGTTGTCGAAACCCACGTTGCCAGTACCATGTGATAAGAGTGTTGACCGATGACATAATCTGGGTCCAAGCCACTCTCCCTTTTGAATTTTTCGCAGGACGGGGATAATAGATCATTATGAACAAAATAAACAGTTTTAACGGTTTACTCTAACTGCAACACAGACTTTCTGAAAGAAGGTGAAAATATGTATTAGTTATCTAGTATTCTGTAACTTTATATATAAATGAACATCTTATGTCATTATATGGATAGGAGGTATCTTATTTCAAGAAGATCAAAACCTAAATATTTGAAAATGTGTAAGCATACAAAGGGGTAAATAGGTATTATGATCCACAATTGAACGGCAGGCCTCAATTGCTTGTTTATTTTCACTTCAACTGATGTCTTCGATTCTCACCGTCAGCAAAGGTAAGTTATTAATAATCAAACATGTTCGAAATACCGGGGGAGACGGGGAAGGAACAGTGCCAGAAGTCGGGGGGTATGTATACGTATTTCGACAAATTATTGCAATAAAAAGTGAAAATATATGTCGATCCTCATACATGTATCAAAAGCAAATAGGAGAACGAATGCCAAGCAATCTTTATTTTTTCTTTATAAGCTGCTTTACAACCTTCTCAAATATTTTACGTTCTGAGTAATTGTGTGTCTGTGTTGATGCGATGAATCTGACAACGATACTCTCACTATATGATTCTGATACACTGATCTGAATGACTGGTTCAGTGCCATAGAGGTACCTTGCGTATCTATTTCCAAATATCTCGTTTCCACGACTTAAGAACGAATTAATAACTTATTGTCACGACTTCATTATCTCGTGGCAAATACCTAAGATGATAATTTTCGTGCGCATGACTTGCTAAGACGTGGCCACGATTTCATCTATGCCACCGTAGACTGGGTAATGAGGCAGTCAATCTATTCGATCGTACAAAAGGGGTTTAGATTCAATATATCGGTTTTAACCCCGTCTAATATCATGAGTACATCCTGCTAAGCTTTGCTATCGATGTGATCAGAATGGGATATGCATAAGCAATAGTAATATAAACTTTTTTTTCTTTTTTTGAAAGACAATATTGTACAAGACGTTATCATAGGGTCATCTGAAAGATACTAGCTTTAAAAATGTATCATTTATGATGTGGAATAAATGATCTCAAACGTTGATAGCTATACTACTAGAGTCTATGAAAGCTAGTGAAATGCATGATCCCATGCCATTATATATTCATAACAATATTATCAGAAGCCCTAGATGATTCACACAGAGAGAAGACCATTCAAAACATGATATAAACTATTAGACGGATTAATTGTCATTGTTGCGTAATTGGTCATCTCAAAAGAAGCCAAACGCTAATCTTCAACGTAATTTCACGTGGACCAATGCAAACGATTGTTTGAAACCAAGTCGTCAGGATAATGGTTTCAGAATCATTTAAGAAATGCTTTTGTCTAAGGCTTTCGTAACTGTGGCTTAGCAAGATACTAACTGATTGATTGTGTAAATTCTACTTGCTTCGAACCGTATTTTGACTGAAATGAGACAATATGAACACAATTCATAGAGATTGTTTTTTTTAAATGTTTAATTTTATTTAGTGGCGATATTTTTCAACTAGGTTGTGATGCCTAGTATATCACATATAAAAACGCCTAAAATAAGCTGGCCAAGCTGTCTTGTTGTCAGATGTTAGACTATCCTCTCTTGAAAAGAAATGTCATTCCCGGGGATTGAACCCATACGGAGACATTTTGAATATGTGGTTCTCAAATTTGCATAAACGTTCTACAAAAGTTAAAGTATGGAATTAATGGTGAATAGCCTGGAACATTTGCCAAACCTCTTTGGATTAGTCAGATTTAGATGAAACATCATACAATACATGTATAAGCTCTTTTACAGACAAATAACGCTCGGTCGTCTCGCTTTAACGCGTGTGAGAAAATGTTAGAGAACCAACAAAATCGTGGAAAGTTTAACATAGAGCAGTCGAATTATCTCGATCACACTTGCTCCTCAACCAATAACTCTATGACAGCCCGTTTACCACGTGTTATGCTGCAGATGTCCTTAGAAACTTCTGTCACTAGAGGATAATCGATTGCTCAAAGTGATTAGTTTAACGGTTTTCTTTTCATAATGGTTCCTAACCAATACCATACTGAATTAGTTGTTATTTATCCTTGCATTTTTTAAAATATCTGATCACTACTGCTTTAAACTAAGTCTAGTCTTGGGTCCTGATCGCTGCATTCCAGCATTAGTGCGGTGTATGCGTACGGGCCAGTCTCCAGGCTAAATCTAGTCCAGTTACAAATCCCCATACTACGGAATGGGTTGAAAAATTCTATTCGCACATGTAAATTATTCTGTTTACTGTTTGAGCTCTTTTAGATCGAACTCAACTCACGGACCAACAAAACGACTATAAAACAACAATTAAACAATCTGCGGGTAGGTTTTTCATTACATAGCCTTACATCAGTAACAACAATGTGTCTAAGAATAGTGTGGTCATTTGCCCCTCCGGACATATGCCCTTCTGGGCAGTTGCCCTTTTTTCAGTATAGGGCGGACTCTTGTCCCTCGTCATAATGTAGAGCCCCCCCCCCCCCCCCCCCCCCCCAATTTTCATAATTTGTATTTGAGGATTTGGGTTCTCTTCGACCAAAGCGGAGAACAGTAAGTCGGCAATTTTATTTGTACCCCGTTTAATTTGGTTAGACTCTTTAGTAAGGTGTGGAAAGGGGTGATATGGGATGATTCCCGGAATAATCATTTTCTCGCACTTTACCTTTAATAGTTTAATCCTTTACCAAACGCCAAATTTTTGACTATCCCAAATTGAGATAATGAAATATGATGAAGTTGGAAAATAATCTTCTGTAGTTCTGATAGGGCAGAAATCATTGTGGGATAATGAGACATTAATCGTTACATGCAATTGCTCCTTTTCCCACAATGTTTTCCAGAGTCGTCTGCAACAAAGTGGTCAAATGTCGTTAGTGTTTGGTATTGGGTTAAGGGTTAATGTACATTACCTTACATGATTGGATGAACGTGATCGACCAAGTGATAACAACGCAAACAAGTTAAATGTATATCTGAAAAGTGTATCTGTTTTAATATTGATTTCGCACTTTACATTTTTACAGGGCCAAAAGTTCGCTTTGTACCAAAGGGTGTGGGTTGGGGATCAAAAGTCCTCAAATCTATGAACGGGTACCTTTAAACTTCAGCCCTTACAGGACAAACTCATATTTATTTACAATATGATTAAAAGAGGCCTAGGAGGTTTTTAGGTCTTCGCTAGTCAAGATTTCCCATCTCGTCTAACTTTAATCACACAATCGATAAATCAAAGCATAGGCCTTATAACACAAATGCATGCATGAGGAAAAAAAACATTCAAAATATTCAACAAACAGTGATAAACTGGAATTGCAAAGACAGACAATGTTGTATGCCCAGATCTAGAAAGAACCTTCAGAAATCAGATTCAATAGACTAAAATCAGCCAGCTGCGTCGTTAAGTACTGAAGACTCAACCCCGAAACATATAAATACATGCAGATACATAAGCATGTACACAGAAAACTGGTCATAATGAAAAGAACATTGTTGTCAATGGTGTGACAATGTCTTCTCCTTCTACCAGAACCGACTTGTCTGTGTATTTACACAGGCCAATACTCTGAATGAGCATTCATGGTCTGAATGAGCATCCATGGAGTAGCTGGTGAAGAGTGTGTAGACAGGTTAACGGCATTGAGAAAGCCGACGTATTGCATACGGAACCCTATTGCATAGGCGTATTAGCAGATGGCAAACCAGTATTTGTGACAATAGATCTATATATGGTACACATATGTTAACTTTTTGTGTGTTTAATCTAAAGAACGACATATTAAAAATTAAAGCGTGTATTTTAGTTGATCTCTTTGGTCGGTTCGTTACAGAACGAACAAATAGTGAGCCGAGGTATCGAATGCTACGAACAAATAGTGGGACGTAACTGTCCAATTCATATGCTGGTTGCCTGCGTGAAGCGTTAAACCGATGATGGTAAGATTTTACAACGTTTTTCTTTGTGTTTTAAAGCCTCTCGCGTTAAGTAACTCATGTTTGTGTCATAAAATGCACACACAAATACCTAATTTTCATAGGCGAATCGCCAAAATGTGTGTCATTTCAAATTGTTTCAATATAAGAAGCATGGTTTCCTATTTTTCGAATTTATGTACTTGTACTATATCCGGACAATGCCTACCTCGGATATCGCGAACTTATTTTGAACTTAGATCTTTCCATCTAAGCGCCACAAATTGACTCAGCATTCTCGGATTGATTATTTTATCTATCGTTTTGTTTTTCTATATTCTCAAACTGATGATTTTGAAAATGTAATGGAAATATGGCTAAATTGATTATTTTAGCCTGGGTAATTTGCAACTTTTTTGATCTAGCATGAAGTTCTATGCCTTGTTAATGTCATTCTTTGTAGTCTTGTGCATGTATCCTACTAATGAGCTAATTATATCCCCTTTTTTGTAGAGCAATATATCCCTTCTTTCAGAGTACAGAGACCTTCAGGTATATTCTCATTCTGACACATAGTCCAGATAACTGGTCTCGAAGGCTATTGCTATTTTGACTGACGCCTTCGAGTCCAGAGTCAATCGTGATTTTTACGTTAGATTTTTGCGCACAGATTTTCTGCGCATGTTTAACCACCTATCATTCCATAACTATGCAATGGATTATGAAATCAAACATACCGATTTGGAGATCAACCTTTTATCTGTCGATGTGTGAAGTCTCAAAAGTGTCACTTTTGTATAAATATCCAAAACTTTGATTTAAATCACACACATAAAACCTGCTTTCAAACGTTGAGGTAAAAGTCTGAAACATCCGGATGCTAAGTCTCGCTCTGGGTTATGTTACACGGTCCGATATACATGTCAACACTCGATTTACACTCGATCACTGTTAGTAACGTTGTACGCGTTTGGCGGGAGTACATTATTTGTGAGCACTTGATACTGTACTTCAACTAAAATAATTCCCACAGTATTTTCATCATCTGATTATATATGTTTTTGTTACTTCTTTTGAAACAATGGATTCATTTATGGAATTCGACGGTGTTAACTATCTTGTTTTAAAAATGAGAAGTCCAGACAAAGTTGAGGCCGTCATTTTTCCTAATTGAAACCAAATACGTGGAAAGTTAAATTGCGCTTCTTGCAGACTTAGTTCAACGCAATGGCTGAAACTTGCGAAATTATATACGGACCGTTGCCCCCCCCCCACGAACATTTGCCCCCATTTTTGTATAACTCTTTACCGAACGTTAAATGTTCAACCGTCCCAAATTCAAAGGGTTTGCAGACGACATTTCAAAATGTGATGATATTGGAAATGATCTTC
The DNA here is from genome assembly GCA_947846245.1 of Cerastoderma edule. Classification (NCBI taxonomy): domain Eukaryota; kingdom Metazoa; phylum Mollusca; class Bivalvia; order Cardiida; family Cardiidae; genus Cerastoderma; species Cerastoderma edule. The sequence continues at coordinate 30,549,642 of OX401414.1, forward strand.
CTATTAATGTTTTCTAGAGTCGTCTGCAACAAACCGGTAAATTTGGTTATTGTTTGGTAATGGGTTAAGGCGCACATTTGTCCCCTCACTGTAATGTAGATTGAGGGCGGACATTTCCCCCCTCATATTAATCTTTTGTAACTTGATATATTATGGTAGTATTCCGTTATATTTCAATAAAAACTTAAATGGAGATAATAAATGGAGACCAGAGACAGATTACAATCATAACATCTATGTTTCTGATCAGACTAACCTGTCAATTTTTCTCTATTACGCCGATGGCACTTGGTCAATTATGCCGTGAAACTTGTTTCGACGTTAATTTTCTTATTTTCGGCAAAATTTGTTCTCTCTTACTTAATAATCAAATGTGATGGTCTTTGATTGTCATACTGACACAACTTGAAATACCTTTGGTCTTCTTTGTTTTGGATGGTTTGCCTCGAGTGACAAATTGGGTAAGTGTGACCTCCTTTGAAAGGTGTTTGGTCATGGCTTGTTGATTCAAGCATACAAAGACAATATTAAGGCCACAAGGGGAAGGATCGTGGAAATGTTTCACAGTTCTAGGTCTAAGAAACAAACAAAAAATGGATAATAAAGGAATTCTGTTCGCCTGCCTCCTCCATTCGTGTTTTGTAGGTAATTGGGGTCAATGTACCCGATATTGAAGTGATCGTTCATTGGGGGCTTCCAAAAGTGTTCTTTCGTACTGGCAAGAAGTTAGGCGTAGTGGACGTGGTTCCAAGATCCCTTATGAGATCAATCACATACGACTATATGAGAGATCTTGTGGAGAGAAAGTTTTAAGTCAATTGCTAACGCATCGAATGGACAAGGGTGAAATACAGAGTTCAAATTATTGTTTTGAAAATAATTGTCCCGTTTGTGAATGCACTGCATGTACTCGTTGCAGTATTTGTAGGAAGTTATGTGAATGCACAGGGAAACGGTCTGTAAAAGAGCAGTTTTTCCAAAAGAATACCTCCATTGAACACCTGTTAGAAGTCCAAATTTCAGCGACCAACAGGCGAAACAAATTGTTGTAACAACAGATTCAAGTTTTTGATTAAAAAGGAGTAGAAATCAATGTGACTAATTGAAAATTCGCTTCTTATGAGCAACATTTCATTTCGGTACAGAAGCCTGATTCAAGTACATGTATAAAGGTCCTACATTTGGTAAATAGGTTGACATTATAGGTTCGTAATTTGAATGAATTGTAGAATTGATATCATTTGAAACACAGCGCACCACTTGCTCCTAATATACCAATATTGCATGCGTTTAACGTCGTCTGCAAAAAAAACAGATCCTCCTTGTTCATGGTGTCTGATGAGGAATTGATGATAATGGATAGGCTTGGACAGAGTTAATCGTTTTGACTTTGTGGATTTATCCTTTATAATTTGATTGAAATTTATTGAACGCTTTATGTCCGAACTTGAAACATTGTGAGAAAAGCACTTTGTTTCATTTTGGTTTAATAAATTGACTTTGTAACTTTAAGGGATTGAAATCTTTATTATTTCCTTTTAAGATTTTGTTATTTTTCTTGTTAGGCTCTAGCTACCTTAATTGTCATATGATTTAAAAGCTAGTGGTGTGATCCTGACTAACTAATTGTTTAACCCGAGTTAGACAATTTTGATCCAGAGCCCGAACCCGGTAAAACTCGCTACCCGAGGCGAGGTTTACGACACATGTATATAACATCGTCTGCAAAACAAACCCACAGATTCCTCTTGTTGTCTGGTAAAGGATTCATGATAATAAGCTTGAACTATTTATCCCCACCCCTTCTTCAAGCACTATAAACACTGTCCAACGACATATTGTTATGAAGGTGTTAAGTAAAATATTCATTATGTCAAAATGTGTTGTTTTATTCCTTTGACATTAAATCGACTGTGTAAATACGTGATAGATAGGCTCTGGTTATGCGGTTTTCACATGCAGGTCGCTGATAGCATGTACCCGATGAACACCCAACGTAATACTTCATGAGTAATTTTTTAAACACTAGTTACAGTAAGTATATGTTTGGTGTTCATAGGACTGAACATCGCCGATCCAACACAGGTGAAGGAAATAGTTTGTTATAGTTTCAAGGAAATCAACAAGTTTTAGCGGTCCGACGTCAGGCGTTTTACGCTAGACGTAAATATCGCTCCAATCACAACTTTATAAATTGAACTTTTAACCCTTTCCCAAACAATAACGACATTTGACCAGTTTGTTGCAGAGACTGTGCAAAACATTGTGGGAAAATGAGCAATTGATTGTGACGAGCAGTTTGTCCTTTTCCCACAATGTTTTCTGCCCTATCAGAAGATTATTTTCCAATTTCATCACATTTTGAAGTGTCGTCTGCAAACTCTTTCAATTTGGAACAGTCGAAAATTTGTTGTTTGGGAAAGGGTTGAATGATCCTTATTCCTGTTAGATTCGATTCAAAACAAAACATGAAATGATTTCCGTTCATTTTGAAAAAAAAAGTATATATATTTTTTATTTTTGGTAACACTACAATCACGTAATAGGCCTACTTAAACAAAATAAGCGAATTAATAGATAACAAAAACAAGGATGTTATTTTAGAAAAACCATAACGGACTATGCTTCAAAGGCTGGTTTGCAAAAGACATCTTATCCAAGCATATCTTCTCCGAATCTGTATGTGAAGAGAGCTCAACTTAGTACAACTCGACTTTAGGAGGAAGACGCGTACTTCATCCCAAACTGTATACATAATGCGATGACCTTTGACCCGCAAGATATCCGTGGGAATCTTGCGGCCGGTGGTAAACAACATGGACGGCGATTGTTTATTTTTGGACATCGTCGATGTTTCTTGATAGAGAACTCGCATATAAGAGGTGTACTGAATACTTGTGTAGGCTGAAACGATTCATAAATGATTTATGTATGTATTTCAAGTTTCCGTTTATTTTTTAGACCATTTGAACACAAAAAAATCGCAAGTTAAAAGCACTGAGTCGGTCGTTCGAAATTTTGTAACATAAAAATCACGTTGGACTTGAGACGTAGCGAAGCACGATAAATGTCCAAATGACGAAAAAAGCTTCGTTCACGGATCATTATTGAGACTATCTGACACAATGCAACTATCTTCCTTCAAATCATTGTTTCAATATTAGTGTATGGTTGTCAATTCTGTTTATAAGATTGTGTTGAGTCTATGACAAAAAAGCTCTACTTATATATTACAGAAGCCTTTTTTAAGACAGTGTTATAGTTATTTTCATGCGACATAAAAAACTATCCTTGTTAAAAGAGTTGAGGGTTTCTAATAAAAAAATGTCTAGAAAAATGTTTATATCCTTTAAGTTAATTTTGATTTTGTTTTTTAGAACTCTTCAGGTGTTCCTAATGGTCCACCTATGATGCGACCACCACCTCCATTTGGGGTAAGTTTGGTTTTGCATTATGCATAGTTTTGTTAGAATTGAACATTGAAGGAAAACTCAAAAAAGAAAATAGTATGGAGTTAAAGCGGTATATATAACCTGGGCTATTCATAAAGCTTCGCCATTCGCCATAGGCGAAAGTCAACTTGGTTTGGCGAAAAAAGAAATGTACCCTTTCGTCAATTTGGCGAAAGTAAAATTGACCCCATTTTGTATAGAGTCTGTAATGGCGAAAGTGGGAAGAATGGCTAAAGTCTTTTCGCCACTACGAGTGGTAATCATTAATTAAAATTGAATAGTTTGACGTTGAACAGCTTAAATATAAATAGAAGTGTTTGGTTCCTTAGCCGATTTTCTAGTGAAAGCGCTCTTTTAGAAAATCCGGAGACCAGACATTATGTATATTTCCAATAGCAACGTCTAATGAAAACGTTTAAACAGGCCGGTTCCCGGTTTCAGTTTATGTGTCACACTAAAGTCGGTACCAGAATAATAAAACGCACCAAAACGTTTTCGATACTTATTTCTGTAGCTCACTGCGTTAAAAAAAGATACTCATAAAGGTGATATGGGACTTATTGCAATAAAAAGCACGCGAATAAAAAACATCATTTGTGTGTAAACACATTCAATATATCAAGCGTTTTAAATGATTACATCGATGCAATATTAGAACGAAATTCCATGGTACGGAATTTACGGACAACGAAACAACAACAACAACAACATGAGGGAAAGGGACTCCCGGTGAAAAATGGTAATTAAAACAAACATTCAAGGAAATATAACCTTTTATGAGCATATCTTAATGCATTGGAACTCCCACATTTAGTAAAAAGAACGTCATTATTGTACAAGTACTTGCCAGTTCAATGACTCCCAGATCACGTAAACGCTGCAGCATACCCTGCAAACTTTAAGGTTAGATATTCTTTTTTAAAATGTTTAAAGGTCATATGTACAGGTTGGGTTTATTTCATAAAATTAAAATATGAAGAAAAAGAATCACATTGAAATTATTTGCAACATTTTAGCATAACGCATTACGTCATAAATCACCGTCATAGCGCACCGATTAATAAAAGTTCGTATGACTTACTTCCCTTTGCTGTGACGTCACTCGTGATCCACTGAATGCGCCATGTAAAGGGCGTGAAGAGCGATCGCTGGTTAGAATTGGTGTTTTTCTTCAAATAAACGATCCTAAAGTCATTGTTTGGATTGACAGCGCATTTTCTTTATTGAATATGATTCATTTTATAAGAATATCAATTTGAAAAAAAGATAAATTAATAACTAACCCGTGAATTTGCATGGATTTGTCATTGCATAGGCTAAACCTGTTCATATGAAAGGAACGACTTGAAATTTGGACGATTTTCCTTGAAATAAATGATTCTTAAGTCATTGTTTGGATTGACAGTGAATTTTCTATACTGGATATTGTTCATATTATAAGAATAGCCATTTGAAAAAAATGAATTAGTGACTTAACGCGTGAATTTACAAGGATATGTCAATGCGTTCATATGAAAGGAACGGCTTGAAAGTGGGATGATTCTCTTCGAAATAGAAATCCGTAAGTCAATGTTTGGATTGACAGTGCATTTTCTTTATTGAATATGTTTCATATTATAAGAATATTCTTCTGGAAAAATAAAGAGTAAGTGACATAACGCGTAGATTTGAAAGGATTTGTAAATGTTTTCATATGTAAGAATCGGCTTGAAATTTTGATGATATTTGTGAAAACAGCTATTTTTATTAATATTTGTTGAAAAAAAAGAGTACTTTTTCGTCAATGATCGTGTATTAGCATTAAGGTTTTAATTGAGTAGTAAACAAAGACATAGATCTGAATAATTGAATTGTCTTAAAACCGTACATCGTATAACTATTGACTGTCAAATTCACCCTTCATTGTCTTATCAATACATGAAATGAAACGGGAGAAGATCATAAATTGCGAACAAACAAACCGTATTATAACCCACTTACTTGTGATACGAAGGTTATCCTTTAACTCACATTTTTACCACACATCAACTTACTTGTGATTCGAAGGTTATCCTTTAACTCACATTTTCACCACACATCCAAATTTCAAAACTAAACACTGGCACATTCAAGAGTATTTGTTAAAATCATCCGGCAACTTTCCAGTAACTCCATCCCCAGTAAGAGGTCATTGATTTCAAAATTGATTCCGATGTCGTCTTTCTAGATCAACTGTTTTGACTTAAGAATTGTTCTTCATATTCACTTTACATTTATGTTCGTTTTCTCTCGTGTAAGTAGTCTTAACATATTGAGCATTTAATTTTCGGACAGGTTTAATAATTAACAGCTAAAACAAAAAAGTCGTCATAGTTTATTTTATTAACAACCTTAAATAAACATATTTGAATTTATTTTTCATGATTTTGTAATTTATATATCAATTTGACAAAACTTGATTTTGATGTTAAAACTTTTTTTTTTGTTGAAAACATAGAGTTAATACCGTTTTGGTGAATACTGATTATCATATACTTATTGAAGTGTCAAACTATTCAAATAGAAAAGACAACATGTTCACTTCTTTGAATATCATAACGACAAAGTATCCGACGTAAGTCACATTGAGAGATAAATATGTACTGACACCTTATCAATCCAAACATCCTGTGAGAGTTTGGTCTTAATTGGTTATATCTTAACAATGGATTTTTTAGATAAATTTAATTGCCGCGCAATGAAAGTGTGAGATTTGCCGCTTGTTATTTCATGTCTGGAATAGCAGAACGTGTCAGACCTGTTAATTAACAACAGAGCTATTTAAGAGATTAACGCCAGAGGCTATCTTTCGCCTAAACAATAAAGGGCTTGAGACTTGAAACATACTGTGCAAATGTGGCAGATTGGTGTTAATTTGCATCACGACCCTTAATCCTTGTAATGTCCGATGTTTGTTGATTGACCCTTTGTATGTGAGGTAAACTGACAATAATCAATTAAATTGTAAACAAAGAGATTATGTTAAAATGTGTAAATTATATATTTAGTGATCTTATTACTAAATTATCAATATAAATTTGTAATAATCATGTTTGAACACCTGTATTTCAGTGTGACATACGTCATTTAAACCAATATCACCAATGGCAAAAAAATGAGGTGTGTGATTTAAATAATTCCGAAAAGCAGACGCTTAAGTTAAGATCGAACCCATTATCATTTGCGTTGATGAGTCCAGAGACAGTTTGCGGATATCAAATGTTCATCATTTTGAATTTTCATTCAAAGACATCGGCAGATCAAAGAGACTTGCTTGTTTTAATCGGTTTGTTATCATACAATGGCAACGTTTCTACGATTATGTTAAAACATAAAACAAGTTTTGCAAATAAGAACAAGATGCATTTAAGCGTTAAAACCCAAAGACATGGCAATACAATAACTTATGATGTTGGATGAAATTAACATATTCTTGCAACCCTTTGAATTCTTACGTAATATAATCGTCAAGCAGCCTGATTAAGTATTCCTGACTAAGTACATATGTAGCATAGTTAAACTGTTCCAAACAAAACTAGCTTGGCGAGTAAGAGAGTCATTCAAGGAAATTAACTTTCAAAAAAGGTGTAATCAACGTGATTTATCCTTTTCTTGAATTTATCTACATTTACACAGTGCAAATTCTATATAAAGATCTAGCAAGACTACACGAGGCTTTAACACCCCAAACTAACAGTCAGGAATTGTTTTAATCACGAACATCAATTCAGGGAAATATAACGGTTACTCAATAAGTAGAATGAATTTGAAGCGTCTTCACCTGTATACATTACTTTGAATTGAGTCCGATCATTTAAAGATCAATAAAATCAATTCTCTGAAAACGCCTAACAATGCGTAAACTTGCCGTCTTCGAAGTGAAAGTAACACAGCCTACTGTTCTTGTTTGGGGAATATATCTTTTGCTTTTTTGTAAAGTAAACACGGTCAAGTTTACTTATCGAAACTTTTTGCAGCTTTTATGTTCGTCGGAAAACGGGAGAAACTCGCATCCCTGCTACCAAAAGCAGAATAACACCAGAAGACCTGTCAAAATACCATATTCAATATCCAATTTACGTTTCCCAAAACACAATTCAACACTTAAAATGTCCGAAATTTGTGCAAAAACACCGTCGTTACTGAGAACTAGATTCTTCTTACTGATAGTTCATATGACTTTGAAGCACAAATGACGTCACAACAAGGGAGATAAGTCATTCACAAAAATCGATAAAGGTGAATAAAAGTAGTCAAAAACAACATTTTTCGCTTCTGTATGAGAAAAAATTCATTACCTCCGTCATAACGAAACCATAACCTTTTTCAAAAACCATAATTAAAAAAATTTTTGTTTATCGGGAAATATGACCTTTAATTTATTTTGTTTTATTTACAATCAAAAGTTATTTTATATTCTTTTTTTAAATGTTTATTTTGTTTTATTTAAAAAATGAATCATGCCAGGTGCATGCATGCAAGTTTAATTATTTTCTGTCGTCTTTCTAACCCTGTCCCAAAGTTCTGTAAACATTTATTGAGGTATAGGATGTAGTACTCTACTAAGAACAACCACACAATGAAGAGGCTGATACAAGAACTGTTATTTATTTGTTCAATTTACACATCATTTATTTTATTATGTGATAAATACCATTCTAGCCTATTTCAATAATTGGTCTGTAAATTGAACAAATGAACTGTAATTTATATTTAATATTTCTGCTAAAATGGCTAAAAAGACTTAGCCAAATTTGGCTTTGCAAAAATCCAAGTGGCTAAAGAAAATTTGGGTAGCTTAGCCAAAATGGCTCATAATATTTTGGTCCAATGAAGAGCCCAGATAACTACTTAGTATTTAGATATGTTTTTGTGACAAACAGGTTTATGATGTTTCCTATTCCATTTCTTATTGCTTCTGATTTCTTTTAGTTTATATAATCCAAAATTCAACATTTATTTTAAGAGACAATTGTATATAAAAAAAATCATGCTCTCAATGCACCAATCAATAAATATTTCTCTCCTTGTTAATTATTTTTAACTCAAAAGTCATAAACTTTGTTGCTGCCTGAAGTTCAATGCATCAAGGGTCTAATAAAGATAATGGATTGATACCAACAGTCAAGTTTATTCTTCATTCCGGACCTTTTTTTGCTCAGTTTGGGACGAGACCAAGGCCTGGCAATTTTAGGAAATTGTAATGGTAAAATTGCGGAATTTAGGAACCAAAAAGCTGGTGTGACTTGAAAATTGCATAATTTTTAAAAAATCAAAACACTTTGGAAGGTGCCTTTAAAGCCATACTTGCGCTCATTTACACTTGAAATGTGAAAGTTCTAGAATGATTGAAAAGACTCTAAAGTACTTTAAATTCCCTTTTACAGAGGAATTGAGATTGTAACACGTTCACATGATACTTTTAAAAGAGTGAATACTATAAGGTTTATTAATAATAAACAATTAGACAAGTTCAGCCGAGAAATGTTTAGAACCAATAAAACCCAAGAAATTCTCAGTTTTGAACATTCACATTAATATTGGATAAATTACAGTATGTTTATGTGTTTCACATGATTTTTATTACCAGGTGTTCGCCACTCATTAATCTGAGCGCTCCTTGCTTTTAAGATATAACTTGAATGTAAACAATGAAGTTAAATTGATGGGCACCAAATTTGTGAGAATAGTACTTTGAAAATAGATAATAGATAGAGCAGGTGTCATATTGTCATGATCCTGTGGTTTATTTCTATGTTTCAACACATTCTATCATAATGTATAGCTCATTTTACCCAGTTTTGCAGTTATTCGGAGCGCTTGTATGCTTTTAATGGACACCTGTTATATAATTCAAAAAAGCCCTTTCATTCCTTGTGTTATGATCTTTTTTGTCATGTCTACAGCTGGGTGGTCCCCCTGGTTACATGGGCCCTCCAGGAATGGGTTCCAGCCCAGGCGATGTTCCTCCACTCATGCCCCCTGCTGCACCCCCTGGTAAGTTTGTTTCGTGATTAACCCTTAGAATGCTGGGTAATTTCCTGAAATAGATTTTTGTGTCATCTACTTTCCAAAACCTTTAATATCTGCTTAACTTTGATGAGGAAATATACTTGGAGTAGCAAACAAGTTAGATCACATGCTAGGAGTGGCCTGTGATCTAACTTGTTTACATAAGCATGAAGTCGGTTCCAGTACTATAAGGGTTATACATTACCTCATTATTAAATCATTTATAATTCAACACAATGATTAGACTAAAAATAAAGCAACTGTTGTCAATGTGCTTTGTAATATTTCATTGAAATGTATTCTTTAATGTCTGAAATATTTTTTTTCTTCATTTTTTTCATGTAATAGTAAGGTGTATATGCAGGTTTTTTTGTATCAATCTTCATTTTGTTATTTGTTCAATTTTTTATTAAAAACACTTCAGGGATAGAGTTAAAAAAATAGGGCCAGTAGGGAAACCTGAAACCCAGCTATTTTTTCCGATGCTAATTTTCATCTCAAAGAGATAATTCCATTGAGTATGCACAATGTAAGACTCATTGTAGATAAACTATTTAATTTTTTACTTTTGCAATTCTGTATCAACAAGCCTTTTAACATACCCTTTTTTGAACCTTTGTCCAGTACTTGCGATCTTTCATTTATCAACATCTTTGCGTTAGTACTGGTTATGTATCTAGGAAGCAGAACCGAGAGTGATTGATTTAAGTTGTTAGAACTTGTTTCACAATTGATGTAAAATAAATAAGTTTAAACTAACTAACCCCTGCCCAAGTTAGTCTAATGAAAGACTTCAAAATGTTTTTTTCTGTTTGCAGGATTTGGTCCAGGGCCAGGTTTTCCACCAGGCATGCATCCTCCAGGAATGGGTATGCCTCCATTTCCAGGTGAGTCTATAATGGCAGGGAACCAAATCGTTTATAACATTAACTTAACTCGCAATCTTCTCTTTTGTCACAATGATATATATATAACTGTCAAACTCCACCGTTGTTTTCAATTAGGACATATCACAAAACCTTATATCATAAATCTTAAGCAAAAATTGGTAATATCCTTATATTACAATGATTTTGGACTTTGTGAATTAAGCAACTTTGATATTTAGACTTGATATAAAATCGTGGCATTAAAACAGTGCTTTTGGCCTGTGTAGGCAAGTGGTTAAGGTTGTGGACTTAGACTTCCGTGGTCCCGAGTACGGGCCCCACTGACACTTCTGGTTTTGTTGGAGTGTCCTTTGGAAAATCACTTGAGAGTCCTAGCCTAGTACTGGTTGATCCAGGAAAGCCGTAACACAGCTTTAAATTGTTGATACAGCGTTAAACACCAAACAAACGAAACTGGTCTTGTGTGCCAGTGATTACTGTGATTGACTGGTAACTTGGGGCTGTTGCTCGTTTCCTGGGAGTGGTCTTGTGTGCCAGTGATTACGGTGATGGACTGGTAACTTGGGGCTGTTGCTCGTTTCCTGGGAGTGGTCTTGTGTGCCAGTGATTACGGTAATGGACTGGTAACTTGGGGCTGTTGCTCATTTCCTGGGAGTGGTCTTGTGTGCCAGTGATTACGGTAATGGACTGGTAACTTGGGGCTGTTGCTCGTTTCCTGGGAGTGGTCTTGTGTGCCAGTGATTATGGTAATGGACTGGTAACTTGGGGCTGTTGCTCGTTTCCTGGGAGTGGTCTTGTGTGCCAGTGATTACGGTAATTGACTGGTAACTTGGGGCTGTTGCTCGTTTCCTGGGAGTGGTCTTGTGTGCCAGTGATTACGGTAATGGACTGGTAACTTGGGGCTGTTGCTCATTTCCTGGGAGTGGTCTTGTGTGCCAGTGATTACGGTATGGACTGGTAACTTGGGGCTGTTGCTCGTTTCCTGGGAGTGGTCTTGTGTGCCAGTGATTACGGTAATGGACTGGTAACTTGGGGCTGTTGCTCGTTTCCTGGGAGTGGTCTTGTGTGCCAGTGATTACGGTAATGGACTGGTAACTTGGGGCTGTTGCTTGTTTCCTGGGAGTGGTCTTGTGTGCCAGTGATTACGGTGATGGACTGGTAACTTGGGGCTGTTGCTCGTTTCCTGGGAGTGGTCCTCAGCAATGCACTTCAGAGATGTGGTCTAGCACTAGTGAATTCTAGGAAAACTTTGATGTAATTGATGTTATTATGCCTGTGGTTGCAACATCAATTATTTGTATTGTCCAGCTTGTCCAAAATCCTATAGGGACAAGTGAATTTTTTACTGAAATTTGCTTAATAGTACAAGCAAGTGCAAAAGAGGATTTGGTATTTACAGACAAGTACACCAAAAGTCGGATTTCACCATCCCTGAAAGATATTACTTTTTTGACAGTGTTCCATTGCATACAAAAAATGTTATGTCCCAGTCTCTTCCCTTGATGCTTAGAGAATTAGATATAGCAATGGAAGGTGTAAAGGAAGGGTTTTGAACAGTATTTTTAAGTATTAAACTGAATACCATTTTGTTGGTACTTATCCAACATATTTAAAAGAGAAGATTCTTATGGTGCACACAATATTGGATTTTAAGAAGAAATTAATGTTGAAAGTTCCTAATGTATTTATTTCTGATTCCAATGAGAAGTCATTACATGGAAGCTATATTTACAGAACATTATGGAGTAGTATCTAATTGCTCACATGGTAATACAGATTAAAAGTCGAAAACACAGCCCTAATTGTAAATGGACTCTCGGTGTTCGACTTTTCAGGTACAAGGTTGAATTATCGAAGGCCATTTAACTATTTTCGTTAGACAGGCGACTAAGCACGTGTGTGCAGCGAATTACGTTTGAAAGTATTGTGATAGATGAAGAATTTGCTCATGCCCATTTTGCTTGTAGTTGTGGAGAGACTCTGAAAGTTCTAACTGTTTTTACAATTTTGTTTACCAGGTAATCCTCAGATGGGAAATGTTCATCAGGGTGCGTCTGGTTCTCCAGGGCAGGTGGGGGAACCAAAACAAGATAAGGTAACTTAGTTTCACACAATATCTTATGACAGTGTTATAGGAAAAAATAGATGATATGGTTTCAGCTGACATTAAAATGTTTATAGAATGTGATGGAGTGTAAAAATGAGCAAATGAATGAATGACATTTTGAAATGACTGCCTTCTTAAGTCGACAAACGAAATATGCATTAGGATTTCAGAGATGTTTATTTTGTATTGGAAGCGACTAACTCATTTCATAAAATTTCAATTTGAAAACAAACTTCATTTTATTCCCTTGTTGATTCATGAAATGTGCATAAGGATTTATTCCCTGTAATCTCATGTATATTTCGGATATTAGTAAATTAACAACTTTCATGAAATTTCAATTTGAAAACACATTTTAATTTTTTATAAACATATTTGTTTTTTCAAGCTAGGTGCTTTTTTCATCTTTGTAGCAGAAAAGTTCTAAAGCATGTGAAGACTAAAAAGAAGTAAATATGACAACTGTCCACCTTATTGTTATGTATTTATTACAGTCCCCATGGACCGGTCACAAAGCTCCGGATGGGAGAACCTACTATTATAACCACATTACAAAACAGTCCAGTTGGGAGAAACCAAAAGAGTTACAGAGTACAGCCGAGGTACAATTAATAACAACCTTTTCTTAGTAATAAAGGGTTTCCTAACAGAGCTTCTTATATCTACATGTTGAGGGATAAATAGAAGACTATATTTAGTTATTTATAAACAAGAAGTACTTACTATAGTATTGCACTGAACTCTCAATGTGGCATATCTGACTAGCATTTACCTTATTTGATAGGGATTTACCTATTATAAAAATTAAATTGGTGCATTTCTTTCTTAAGATATGATAGAATTATCAATTGGTTGTGTTGAAAATAGAATTAATTCTATGAATTGCTCAGCTTGTATAAAAAAGTCTTAACAGACAAGTGAATATTTACTGAAATTTACTATTTACATATTAGACAGAAGTGCTACAAAGATTTGCCATTAACTGACAAATAAATGAAATTAGATTTCGCCACCCACTTTAAAGGAAATGAATACAACAATGTATAGTAAGTCCTTCACAAATGTGAAGCACTTATTTTTTCCTTTGATACATTGAACGCTCAAATTGTTAATGATGCAATCCCTCGAAATATTTCCCAATATAAACACACTTAAAATATTCTTTTCTGCTTATTTCACAAAAAAGGAATGATGTCACACTTTTGGATGAAAGTACATGTTAATTCACTTCATACACACCTTAAAGAAGGAAAGACGATCTAATTTTGCTTCCAATGGCTTTTCTTTAGTGCATATCATATAACAGTACAGCTGATGTGCAGTTATAAAGAAATTGATTTTTAACTTCAAAATCTCCTCACCTATGAACTAACACCTTTAAACCTAAAAGGGCTGGAACCGACTTTGTGCTTATGCAAACAGATGAGATCACAGGCCAGCCGCCATGGAAATTGGCGGCTGGTCTGTGATCTTACCTGTTTGCTATTCTGAGTATCTTTCCTCAACAAAATGAAGCAGATATATAAGTTTTTGGAAAGCAGACGACCCAACAATATCTTTTTTTAGAGAATTACCCAGAATTCTAAGGTTAAAGATAATGACCAGTTATATTGATTCTCTTATTTTAGATGTTGCTGGCTCGTTGTCCGTGGAAGGAGTATAAATCAGACACAGGAAAAGTTTACTTTCATAACTCTGTGACTAAAGAGTCACGGTGGACCAAACCCAAGGAGTTAGAAGAATTAGAAGGTATACTCTCTTCCTTTCGTACCAATTCTTTGAAAAATCAATTGGAATACCAAAGGTGGCTGTAGCAATTTCCTTATTTTAGTGAAGGAATTCCTATGCTTTAATTTAGAAATCTAGGGTTTGGTATGGATCTTATTGTGTTTGGGGTTAAACACCTTGTCAAACAATTTTCAGTTTTATGACTGATATATGGGGATTCATCTGTACACTCCCAAAGAATATGGCCTGGGTGAAATATGAATTATGAATCCAAGTTAAAAATTCTTCGCCTTAACCTTAGGGCTTAGAGAAGCTAAAAGTAGCTAGGGGAATGAGCCTTCTGGACCTCTAGAGAATGTTTGGAGGGAAACCCACATTGAGTTTAACTTAGTGGATAAACAAACTCAGGCCAGGTAGATTATGAAATAGAAATACAATGAGCAAATAGAAAAAATTCACCCATTTTTGGTGGATAATGAGATTTAAACAATTAATTCCTAATTAAGACCTAGTAATACAATATTTATGATATGATAAAATCTTTTATGACTGTCCAAACATATTACGAGGGTTGTTCAGAAAGTTGTAGAATTTTGTTATAAATAAGCGTATAAGAGTTTTTAAATCAAACAAAATAAATCATCATAAATCTTAACATATATGCCACTAATTCTGAAGAAATCATTGAGATATTATAAAAAGTGAATTGTTCCTGCATAATACAAAAATGTACATATCACATACCCGGAGCAGGGTGATGTTTTCATGACGTCATTCAATTCTAAGCGTCACTTAAGTCTAAAGGGCCGGTCAGACAGGCTTCCGCGAGTTGATCACGAGTGTATCGCGAGGAAAAACTGTCAAACGCGAAGTAAACGCGGTCACAAGTGAATGACACGCGAATGAAACGCGGATGACTCGCGAATAACAAGTGCGCACACGCGCGAAACATTTTACACGCGCTCGGAACCCGATTTTATTTTTGAGCTGCTCAAAAATTAGGCGCAATGGCCACCGCGTGTCGCACACGTGGTGTAAACGCGGTACAAACCCGGACCAAACGCGATAACACGCGGTACACTCGCGGATCACAAGTGGACGACAAGTGGTCACTCGCGGGCATACGCAAAATTTCTTCGTGTGATTGCGTGTGTAGCACTTGTCATCCACTTGTGTTCCGCGTGTCTACAGCATTCCTAGCACCTGTGATAGCGTGTGCTCCGCGTGTATAAGGCTTTCTCAGGGATTGTGTCACGAGTCATCCGCGGGCCATTCGCGTGTTTTCGCGTTGAATCGCGATTGAACCACGACTGATTCGCGTGTCGTCCACGACCCAATCTCGTTTGTACCACTAGTTATTTCTGCTATAAAAAGATCGCGTGTTGGCCATTTTCATCAGTTGTGATCAAGACGTTGAAGAGGCAACATGGATCCGGCACATCGTAATGCTTTGGTTATGCTGTTCCAGCAACATCAGAACCAGCTTCTTCAGGTTCAGCAAGCCCTAGATGGTAGAAGAAGAGTGAGGAGAAGACAAAGAAGAGTCAGAGCCATATGGATGCGCCAATGGATCAACCGCAGGCCACAGCTGGGGCTGTATGACAGACTGATGGTGGAGCTGAGGAACGAGGACCCCCGTGCCTTCAAGAACTTTATGAGAATGCCTCCGGTGATGTATGACGAACTGGTGGAAAGGTTGACACCAACACTGACGAAGGAGACAACCAATTGGCGAGCTCCCTTGGACCCAGGCTTAAAGGTGGCCATCACCTTGAGGCACCTTGCATCAGGCTCGAAATACAGGGAGATGCAGTATGGCTGGCGTGTCCCACACAACACCATAAGCCTTATTGTTCGTGAAGTTTGTGAGGCAATTGTGCATGTATATCGTGAGGAGATGCTGGCACCCCCAGAAACCCCCCAACAGTGGCAACAAATTACAGACGATTGGCTGAACAGGTGGAATTTCCCTCACGTGGTTGGAGCTATAGACGGCAAACACATAGCATGCAAGGCCCCTCCCAACTCTGGCTCTGAATTCTATAATTACAAGGGTTTTTTCAGCATTATTCTCTTGGCTGTGGTCACCAGTGATTACAAGTTCTTATGGGTGGACGTGAGTGGCAAGGGGGCCTCATCAGACGCGCATATCTACAATGCCAGTGAGTTTAAAGAAGGCTTACAGAACGGTGACATTCTTGGATTCCCTCAACCTACTCCCCTCCCAGGGGACACAGAAGATCTACCTTACTTCCTGGTGGGTGACGATGCATTTGGATTGAGAAGCTTTATGATGAAGCCCTTTGGGAACAGACAGCTATCAAGAAAACAAAGAATCTTCAACTACAGATTGTCAAGAGCAAGACGAGTGGTGGAAAATGCCTTTGGCATTCTTGCCAACAGATTCCAGGTGTTACTAACAACAATGATGCACCAACCAGACACGGTTAGGCTCATTGTCAAGGCATGTGTGGTCCTCCACAACCTGATGCGCACGAGGTATCCTGTCATGCAAAACAGAATTGTTGACATTGAACGCCCTGATGGAGCCCTGGTGCCTGGTGCATGGCGTCGAGGAAAGAATCTGGATGACACAAGACCTGAGAACCTACCAGGAACCAACAGGGACTACAAATTGGCCAAGGCTCAGAGGAATCTCATAATGGAATGGTGTTCATCCCCTGCTGGGCGTGTTCCATGGCAAGACAACATGCTCCTTGACTAGTTCTTGTGGAAGTGACAGTGTGGACAAGTGATTGTGTTTGGGGGCATTGTGACAGTATGTGTTTGGGGGCAGCATTTGTGGCATTAAAACTTTGATAAAACTTTTATATAATAAAATAAATGAAAAAATCCTGCAATAAAATAAAGTACATTTCAAATTGGAAAAGAATAAAAGTATGCTTAGGACTTTTAGTCCTCAACTCACTTTTATTTCTTTTCATTTGAAATGTAATTTTATTTTATTGCAATATTATTAACATTTATTATTTTCAATGTATTGTTACATTTTTTGTCATTCAATAATATGGTTATAAAATAAAAAATGAACGAATATTGCAATGAAAAATATTTGAAATGACAAAGAATAAAAGTTAAATAAATACATAAATTATTTATTCAACTTTTATTTTTGTCATTTGATATACATTTTGTTTTGTTGCAATATTCTCCCACTTTCATTTTATTATAATTACAACATCTAAGTCACATGGTGCAAATACTGTCTTCTGATTGACTGAGATGCAACATGCAATCCAAGTTCATTGGGCGATGAACACGGTTTTGCAAACAGACTACTTTTCTACGGAGTAATTTTGCTAGTTTTGTTCGCTATAAATCGAATGAATCAAATAAAATTAGTTTTAAATTTGTTGAGTTGTAATTATAAGAAATGAAATTAAATGTGTCGAGTTTACGGCGTGCGTTATACAAATAAGTGCACTTTTCCCCGACCCGACGTTCATAACGCCGTAAACTCGACAAATTTTAATTTCATTTCTTAAACCATTTCACAAAGTTCAATTTATTCACGAAAAACAATTAGTAACAGTTCAACAATTTTATTATCACGTATCACGTGTATAACAAGTGAAATAAAAGAAAGTCACTGCTAGCAATCCATGCTATGGCAAAAACAAAATACAAAATACATCAGTTCAAGGAATGTCACTGTAGCACCATGAACCACATCACAACACTACAACATACGACTGTCAGTGTAACATGAAACCTTCATGCATCCTCACCCTCACTGTCACTGTCACGAGTTCCCTGAGTAGCCACAGACTGAGTGTCACTCTCAACTGCTGTTGGTCCCACGGCTGGTGGTGTTGACAAGGATAGTGGTGCACCCAAACCTGCAGATGCCAGAATGGGAGGTCGGTGAGTTGCTGGTGACACTGTCGAGAATGGTGGGGTGTTCATACTGGCTTGTGAAACACGGCCGAAGTTGTTCTGCTCCATGTTGAACGACCAATCCCCACCTAGGGCAGTGCTCAATGCTCTAGACATCGATTCTGAAGATGCTCTGGGTTGACGAGGAGTACTGAGGTTGGGTTGTTGAAGCTCTTGCTGCTGCCCAGGGTACTGCTGCTGCTGTTGGTATCCTCCTCCTCCTCCCCCTACGACATGCTGCCAGGAACTGCAGGCATCATAGTTGGGCTGTGGCTGGAAGTACTGCTGATGCTGAGGGTACTGTTGAGGGTACTGATGATACTGCCCAAAGGAGGCGGCTGTGCAAGTTGGAGGAGCCGAAGTGGAAGCCGAGGGTCTATCGGATTCAGCCTTTATCTGTTTCAGTATATCCGATATGAGCTCTTTGACATTGTTGAAGTCTTGAAGACTGCAAGACCTGAGAGTCTGGGTGACATAGCTTATGAAGGGTTCACGCTGGCTCTTCTCCCTCTCCTTGTCCTCGAGCATTTTTTCCATAAGCTTTTCAAGGAGTGTCTGGTTGGTCTGAAGATTTTTACGAAGTTCGGGCATCCAGCTCTCCTCCTCGTCCTCCTTCCTCCTCCTCTTCCTGTTCTGGGAACTAGAGTTGACTGATCCGAGCTCTGCTGCCTCCCTCTCGAGGTCTTCGAGCACATTGCCTGACTGTCTCTCTGTCTCAGCTGGGTCATCCAAGGATAGCAGAGGGGGTCTGGCAGTGGACGTGGAGGCAGAACGAACGACAGAACTAGCAGTAGAGCCAGCAGCAGCAGTACGTCGGATCTGCATGACAGTGTCAGATTCTTCATCAGGTATGGCAGCTGAAATAAGGTAAACGTTTGTTAAGCGTTTTGTATTCACATTTTTCTGAACAATATTAAACGACTGTTATTAGGGACAAGTGAATTTCTGAATAATCATTACACTTAATCGTAGTAATTATTATGTTTTAAATTTTCAAATTAAATGTACAAAAATGCTTTTGAAAAATGGAAATGTTTGAAATAATTATCAACATATGTACTGACCTTTGTAGAAGGAGATATTATTCAGCACCCACTTGTCCCTGTCGGTGAGAAGCTTGCGCTCCTGGCCACTGGCAACCTTGATCAGCCTGACGTACCAGTCCTTCAAGTTCTTCCACCAGTGCCCGAGGTAGTCAGTTGAGACACCAATTTCTTTTGCTTTAGCTTCCCAGGCTTCAGTCTTTTTCTTGTAGTCACGTTGACTGCGCATCCACAAGTAACTTCTGTCTCGCATCCACTCAACCAGATCCTGTTCTGTTTCAGATGGCAACTTCCACTCCTTCTTGGGACCTCTTGGCTTTCTCGGCTTCTTGCCCTTGCCCTTGGCATGACCATCAGCCTCTTTCTGCTCCTCCACAGGTTCCTCCTGCTCCTGCTCTCGCACCACAACTTGGGGTGTGGGGTCATGTGACGCAGGTGAGGCAGGGTTCTCCAGTGGCACATGCTGTGGCTCGGCCTGAGTGTCGACGGGCATGGTGGCAGTGCTCTTAGAAGGACCACTCGTGCTGACTGAAGTGTTTGCAACTGTTGTACAGACTGAAAAGAGAAAAAAAAGGTATTTTTAATAAATAGTAAGGAATGTTGAAAAACATACATATCAAATGAACACTTCAGCACAAATAGAATTGAAATAAATAAATTTATTTGAATACTTTCTGACTGCCACGTAAAATAATATTTAAATGAAATAAATTTTGAACACGTCACGTTATAACGAGTATTTCCAAATAAAAAAAATAAAAACATGTTACATAAATTGTACTTACCATCAGGAAGAAGCTCGTCCTCTTCTCCATTGCCATTGGCACCAGGGACACCAGCAGCGGCAGCAGCAGCATGTACCAGAGCCGTCACCTTTATGCCCACCTTCTTGGACTGCCTGTTCTTGCTGCCCTGGCGGGGCTCGGGGGTGCTGCTCTCTACCTCCTCGGTAGCAGTTTCAGGCTCCGAGACCTTCGCCCTCGGCCTGGGCCTTGCTTGCCCCTTCTTTTTCTTGGGCGTAGAGCTGCCCTTCTTTGTTTTCGGTGCCATCTTTACTCTACCGAATATGGATCAGTACTGATCGAGAACACCGGACGCGGCGGCTTTTATACACGCGGGCGGCAAGCGGAGCACAAGTGATCGGCACGTGATTCACACGCGGAGCACAAGTGATACACACGCGCTGCGTGTGATCACTTGTGACCCCATTTTCTGATCACAAGCGCTCACACACGGAGGACTCGTGGTAGACACGCGATGGACACACGGAGCACACGCGCGCGTGTGGTCCACTTGTCATTCGCGTGTCCAGCACGTTTGAGACAAATTGGCTGATTTTCACCGCGTGTAGAAAAAAATTGCAAAATTAATAGCAAAATTACACGTGATCAACTCGCGGAAGCCTGTCTGACCGGGCCTTAACAATCATTGCATTTTCTCAACATAGTCACTAGCAATGTCGACACACTTTCTTTGTTTACTTATCCATTTTTCGTGTTTCGACATATCAGCCTTCACTTAATGATGACACAACACTGAGTATGTTCTGTAGGTTCAGCCGACAAACTAAGTTATCATTAAACTCGGATGTCCATTTGATCATGGTCAGGGTTGTACGGTGGGTGTTCCAGTACCTTAAAACCTAGGAAACTAATTTCTATTTGTGTTGTAGAAGTGTCCATACTGATGACATAGCTTTGGTTTCCAAATTGAAATGATTGGGCCAGGTCCTATCCGTTATAATAATCCTGCCCAAGAAATCGTCTCCTTCTGCATCATTGCGGGTTGGAACACCATTGAACAACATAGAGACTTGGTGCTAATTTTCTGTATCTGTAAGGAGGCGTGGCTCCAAAAATGCACTAATTTTAGGCATACCAAGTCCGTCTGTTAAAATTACATGAGTGGTAGAGCTTGAGACATAAAGTTCATTCGCAATTGCTCTTACCGTTGTGCTCCTGTCCGCTTTAGTGATTTTGTTTACACATTCCTTAATGGAACATCAAGTTATAGACGGTTGACCGCCTCTTGGATAAACATGCATTAAATGTTGTCTGTTTTGAAATCTGACCGACATTTGAAAATAATAGCTGGACTTCATCTTCCATATTTTCTTGTTGACTAGACCATTTTAACTGTTTTTGTTAGTGATTTCAAGGGCGCAACAGACAATTTAATTACACTCCACAATTCAACGTCACTGTTTGACGTCATTTTTTGTCCGAACATTTTTTCTATCTTTGCAGGATAAAATCTCTAGTTTTTGTAAAAAAGCCTTGTACCGTTTTGAAATTCAGAGGAAATGGCATCATGATGATATGCTATTGCCAGCCATTTTTTCGTCTCTCTTGCAACATGTTGAGTGAGACCAACCACTCTTTAATTATGTGGAATATGTTTGAAATATTAGTATTTTTCGACCTGCTCTGGCTACTGGTAACTACGTTGCTACAGTAACCAATATATCTTGCTAGAATTATGTCTTTGTTTTTTCATGTTTAGTATATGTTAAAAACAGGTGAATGCATACATGTATTAAATTTCAAGAGTATCAAACAAAGTTACACAGAGATATAACAAAATTCTACAAACTCTCCAAACAACCCTCGTATCTTTATGGTGTAACAGTAAGCATCATTCATTGTTCTCAACTTTCTAAACATCTTTCACTTACAGCAAGTATAGAGAAACAGAAACAAGCTGAGAGGTAAGTTGTTTTATGAAGCCAGTTAGGGTTCTACTTATTACTTTTATTAATATCAATTTTCTGAATTCATCTTGAAAGTGTAGTGCAAAAAGATTAAATTGCTTGTTTCATTGAAAAGTTGGTGTCTAAAATGTAGGATTTCAAATATTGTTTTCAAAATGTTGTGGGTGCACCTATTGTATGATAGATTTATTGAAATATGTCAAGTCAAATGTTTTATCCAATTGTTTTTCTATCTTGCAGTGTAAAAAATATTGCAAGTCCTTTACAAAAGTGAAGGATTCTTTATGGTCTTTCATTGAACCATACTCTATTTGCTTACCATATAAACAATTTCACCTTTTCCACCATAGTTTCAAAGCTGTGTGAAGTTGACCAATTAAGGACAGATATTGATTTGGCCTGATGAAGACTCTTTCACAAGTTAGCTGAATTAATGCATCTGATCAATTATGTTCATATGGAACGGTCGTTAGCAGCTTTGAAAGAATATTTGTCCTGGTAAGGAATAGGAGGATTGATAAGTGTACTGACTACCGCAAAAAGAAATGGACTTGAAATGGCATCAAACCCCATTTCAAGGAAAAAAGAAAATTCTTTTGTAAGAGTGTTAAGTCGCTAAAAAGCCTTTTTTTTTAGGTGGAAAATATTGTCCATAATATATGTCGATTTAAAACAAAATTATACTCTATATTTGAATATTGTTCAAAACAGTGTAAAACATTAATCAAAATCAATTATCTTATGCCAATTTTCAAACTGCATATCTAAAGCATCAACAGGCTATTCCAGCAAATGATGGGCTTTAGTTTTGATACCTAAAAAGTGTAATTTATCCTTTTATAGTAGAGATGTAAATATTTGTTTGTAGGGGTGATGGTGACCCTGGGGCGGGTGGGGAACCCGAGAAACCTGCCAAGCCCATGTCTGCGATAGACGCAGCCATGAAGGCCACGTTAGAGTCTATACAGTTACCACCTGCACCTCAGGAAGTAGCTGCTGCACAGCAATCTGTCACAGAAATAGTCTCATCAGATAGCAGGTAATGTAGAGTTTAAATCTTTACTTTAGTATATTAAGACTTAGCTATAAGCTATTAGTTTTATTTTCACCTTGCTTTGACCCCTTTTTTGGTATTTACTAGTTTTTATAAGTTGGATCATAAAATCGGTTATTGAAACACCTCCTGAAGAAGACCGTAGAAACCAATGTAACATATCAAATAATTACCCCAGTTGACACAATGATGTCTATTGATTTAGAAAAAAAAAGGTAATCTTATTGTTATGCAGTATGGCATTTTATGAAAAACATTCATTAGGTCCCAAGTTCAAAGGTCTGATTGTCTACCACTACACCTCTGATATCCATAGTAATAGGTTCAGACACTTATTTCCTAAAAATTTGTTTATATCAAGAAAAAGGTTAGTTGCTGAATGATACTTTATTCTGTTGCTATTTTGTATTCGTTTGCTTTAAAAGGGTGCAGTTGTTGATAAAGATTCAACTGATAGGTTCTTGTCTTTTGTTTTAGTGAAGAATCAGAGGAAGAAAAACCAGTGCCAAAGAAAAACCAAGTTCTGAAATTCAAAAACAAGAAGGATGCTATGGATGCATTTAAGGCACTTTTAAAAGAAAAGGTAAGACTTCTTCCGATTGTAGTATTTCACTTCCCCATTCCTTTAAAGTTATTTGGTTTACCGAATCTGCAGATCAAGATTAAAAAAATATGAAGAAAAAAAAATGGTTTGTAACAAGCAATTTCTCCTTTATTACAATTATTTCTATCAAGTAGAACAAAACTTTCTGCTTCACCATTTTAGTTTGCAGTTAATGTCCACTCTAAGCTTGTCAATAGCCTTACAGATATTGTTAACTTAGGATCATGGACAAAGACAATTACCATGGTTTAACTGAAATCTATTTAAAAAGGAATTGATGATCCAATACAAATAAAGAATAGCAGTCTAAATAATCAAAGAACATTTAGAATTCTTTTACATTCAATCTTTTGCATCAAAAATAAGGAAAAATAAGTTGAGAGATGCAAATTATAAAGCAAAGTATTTTTACACTAACTAGCCATTTATTGTATTTAGACTCTTGTATCAAATTACTTTTATTAATATAATATTACAAATTGATAATGGGGCATATAAGGGTTTTTTTTTAGTAGTATTTCAAAAGCCTTTCTGCAAATCCTATTCTGTAAACCCCCTAAAAGTCTTATTTATGAACCAACACAATAGGTGGGAATAAGGAAGTTATCAAGAAGTATACTCCTCTTAAACAGTGGTTCCTTTAATATTTGTAGTAGAAGGGTAATTCGCAAAAGTAAGTGTAGGGGTAATGGGGGATCTCATCAATGGATTAATCATAAAATTGAGCAAAACTAAGCTAGGAAATCCCCAGCCCCTAATGAAACCTCTGCTTATTGGGTACTCGGTGAAAGTTTAAGATAAATCTTTATTATTTTTTGTCAACAGAAAGTTCCATCCAATGCCACATGGGAGAGTGCCATGAAGCTGATTGTGAACGATTCTCGTTATGGAGCCTTGAAACATCTTAATGAGCGAAAGCAAGCCTTCAATGAGTACAAAACACAGAGGGTAAAGGAGGAAAGGGTAAGTCAAAGTATTTTCTTGATACACCAGGAATTTTTCATTCTTAAAACTGTATTTTTTAAGAGAAATGGAGATTCCATCTGTTGTATGTTGGTAATAAACATTTATCTAAACAGATGGTTTTTCAAATGGTTTACCAAGGGATACTTATTGATGTCAGGGTATTGCAATTTACAGATTCTTCATCATTTTGTGAGGAAATTTAATCTACGTCATAAAAGTTAAAAGATTTGTTTGTGTTAGAGGAAAGAGGTCTAGTAGACTTGAGCATATCTTTTATAGTAAACAAATCTGTTATGATGGGCAATGTCAAAGGATCTCTTAGTCATAGAAGTTTTTTGGTTGCTCTCTTATGAACTTCCTTTCCAAAAACAGTACCTGTTAGGATAATCTAACTGAATGGTTCTTTTATGTATTGACTATATAGGAATTATGTATAAGGTTACATACTCTTGCATGCAAAGTGATGTGAAAGTCTTTATTAGACTTTCATTAACACCAATATATCAAATGATTATTTTTTGTACTACATCGTCATCATTGTGTATGCGAAATAACAACTGCTTGTCAATGCACCTTAAAACCCCATTCATTCATTCATTCATTCAAGACTTGCATTTATCCATAATTTGAAATTATTTCAGGACGAAGCCCGGTTACAGGCCAAACAGGCAAAAGAAGACTTAGAACAGTTTTTACTGCATCATGATAAAATGAATTCAAACATTAAATACTGGTGAGTATTAGACTAGCAGATTCCTTTATACAAGAAAACTTCAGCTTAGAATACTATGTCCAAACATCAAATACACATAAATTGATAAATACTGTCTCCTTGTTGCAATCATTTCATTTTGCCTTTTATTGAAATGATGTAATAGATACTTTTTCTTTGGACAAGTGGTATAACTAATGGCTACTGAATATGGAAAAGGTTAACTAAGTCCCACTTAAATCACTGGTCAATGCTGGACCATTTGTCAAATAAGTATCTGTACAATGGTTTTACAGTATTTAAGACATACAATCCCTCACAGAGCTGGCATATTGATTATTTTCAGAGAACTCTACAAACTTTGTAAGGAAGTATTGATTTCAAATGTTGTGGAATTGGTAAGACATTGAATTAAGCTTTAGAGCTTTTTATCATTGCTTGATGAAAAAGGAATAATGCCTTTTCTGTGTAAACAGTCCATTAATTCCTATTTCATCATACTTTTATCAAAGTGTATACTTAGTTTTCTATGTAAACATTCAATTTATTTTTTATTTCATCTTTACTTCAGGAAAGCGGATAGTATGTTTTCCGACTATGATGAATGGCAGGCAGTTAGTGATAGAGATCGGAGAGACTTGTTTGATGATGTCATACATATGTTGGCCAAACGAGAAAAGGTCTGTTAACATCCAACTACATCAACAATTTTGATCATGATGAAAGATAAGTAGGGTCCTGCATGGTACAGTGGTTAAGGTAGACGTCTTAAAGAACTCAGGGATCTCTCTCGGGGGTCCTGGGTTTGCCCAGTACCTCTGACTTCATGGGGGTGACCTTTGGCAAGACATTTGTGAACCCTAACCTAGCACTGGTTGACACAGGAAAGCTGTACCATAACTGAAAATCTTTTGACTGGATGTTAAATCCCATATACAGAGCCTCCCCTGGAATATTTTTTCTTGTCGCAACCACTTTCGCAAATTGGATATTTTTGGAGCCAAATTTGAAAAAGTGGAGCCAAAATAGGAGCCAATTTTAAGTGGTCAATAATAAGCCGTACTTGAGTGAAAGCTTCTTTTTATTCTTAAATCTAGTGCAGCTCATTACTGTATTATGAGTACTTAGAAATTGACAGACAAAAACAACTACTCACATCATTTTTTACATTTTATTTTACATACACTTTATTACAGTACATAGCATCATTTTTTACATAACAGTATATTTCCCTTTTCATGCTTTTGGAGTTTGCATGCTTTGTCACATTCTCCTTCTTTAAAATATTGCAACCATTTGAAAAGCTGTTTGATTTTTGTGCCTTTTGGCAAATCTCACAAAACATTGATTTTAACTTCGGATCATATCTTAACCAACTGTTCCCTATTTTCCATGAGTCTTTAAATGCTCGAGTTTTGGCAATTTTAGAAGGAGACAATGGAAAGTCAGAGTCTAAAGGACGTTTCAAAGCCATTTTTGCGATTGACAATGATTCCCGAAATCATCAAAGTTATATAGCGAATGCATCTTGGATGCAATTAAATAGTCGCAGTGTTTGAAGTGTATGCTTAATTGTAATTAATGAGCAACATATCCAAAAATATGTACGTAATTACTTACCACCGTCTTTAATTTTCAACACCCGACACTGTTTGATAATTGCATGATAAACACATGTGGCGTAGAAATAAGTATTGCCGCTAGATCATTTGTTGTTTTTATGACGGGATTAAACTTTAATCCGATTATTGACAGTCAATTGTGTACGAATTGGATTGGGTGCAAACTGCGATACATATGGGTCTTTACGAGCTGGTTCCCGTGTTATACAGGTAGAAATTCTCCGATAAGAGCGGTACAGACTTGCTATTATTTCGGGGGTCACTTAGGCCTTCGGCAATTGGAAAATATGTTTTGTCGCAAACACTTTCGCAAAACCGTTTTTTTCTTCTTAAATCGGCGAAATTTTTCGCAATTTGCGAAATTGGCGATCGACAGCGGAGGCCCTGATATAGATAAGTGATCTTAATTCCCTGCCCTGTCACTAGTGATTTACAGCAGAACAAGTAAAAAGCTGATTATCAAAGTCACAGGTAAAATGCAATTAGATTGGTAAAATAGATTGTTAAACTGAAATCATTGTGATAAAAGCAGTTGTTTTCATATGCAAACTTACTTATGTTACATTTTTCAAACTTCATGAGCTTGAATTCTTGCTTATTGGATAAATTGAAAATAAAACAACCAGCTATGTTTTGGATAAATATAAGATGTAAAGCAATGATGGACCAGTTAATACATGAGGGAATCTATTGATTAGTTGGTAACTGTGTTAAACATCAATATTGTGCACATTGCAGGAAGAGAGTAAGATCCTGAGGAAGCGTAACATTAAGGTTTTTAACGAGATCCTGGAGAGCATGCCAAACGTCACATACTGCACAACCTGGTCGGAAGCTCAGCAGATGCTTCTGGATAACCCCAGGTTTACAGAGGATCCAGACCTACAAAGTGAGTTCAAAAGATTTATCATTTAACATTTTAATACAAAGCTAGGAAATCAAGAGCAACATGAATGGAAACTTTTTGTAAAAAGATGGTAAGTTACTCATCTATAACAAAAGATTAAAGGGATAAATGGCACTGTAATTACTATTTGATTGGCGCAACAAATACATTCGAATATTATCAACATTCAGATGCAACCATTTTGATATTATTTTTTGGTCAATATCAATTACCAAGCTATTAACTTGATGTTTGCAAGACTGAACTTTTCAGATATTGTTATTTATGATAAGCACACAATTTAATATTTAACTTTACAGGGTTTCCCTTGACCTCTTGATTCATGCCAAGTTGGGGAACTTTTGACCCATTCTATATGAAATTGTGAATGAAAATTAACAATCTTTAAGGATCACTCCCAGATATTAGGGTTCATTTACTATATAATTTAGGGTCTCGGAAAATACTGTAACATACCCATAAATTAATTTGTAGATATGGACAAAGAAGATGCCCTTGTCTGCTTCGAGGATCACATTCGCATGTTAGAGACAGAGTTTGACGACGAGAAAGAGCGAGAGCGTCGTCGAGTAAAGAGACAACATCGGAAGAATCGTGAAGGTTTTCTGGTGCTGCTTGACGAGCTACATGAGCAAGGGCGGTTAAACTCGATGTCTCTGTGGATGGACCTGTTCCTCATCATTAGCTCTGATGGCCGCTTCCAACATATGCTTGGTCAGCCAGGTTTGGGTTTATTCTCATCTTTCATTTAAATCATTAATATTTGTCATCTCTTTCTCAGGCCTGCTAATTTTAAGGCCTGGTCCTGATATCCGGCTTTTAGATATTAAATTTTCCTTCTTTGTTTATATTGAAGATGTTTAAATTCAGGCTTCAAGTAAATATTTTCAGGCTTGAACATGCCTTTACAATAGCAGGTCTGCTTGTTGAAAATTTGGCTTACTTATAGGTGTGTGTTTATGTTTTAATTTATTTCCTTATAAAGGATTTAGTAGCTAGTTTTTAATTGAAAGTAGAAGTAACTTTTCACAGAAACCATTGTTACAGAAGATGTTAATGCTGGCAAGTTGATTAAATGTCATACTTCTTGAAGTCTTCTACAAGGATTAAAAGAAAGTAATTATGAAACAACATTTTGCATGATATACTTATGTATGTGGGTAACAATTGTTAGTTCAATAAGTATTTTTTTTATTCCCAAATTGAAAAAATGCCCATAGTATTAAACGATGAATCATAAGGATGATAATACTGTGTTGAAATATTAGTCAGACTAAAAAAAAAGAAAACATTACCAATGAGGCCATTTTGTAGAAACCCGATTCCCTACCCCATTGAATTAAATAAAACTTTGTTTTTTATTGACCTGTAAAATCCCAGATTTATTGCGGGTTTTATAATTATTTATTTTTTCATGTTTTCAGGCTCCACACCATTAGATTTGTTTAAGTTTTATGTTGAAGATTTGAAGGCTAGATTCCATGATGAGAAGAAGATAGTGAAGGAAATTCTCAGGGTATGCTTAACCTTTATCTAATGTTCTCTATTCATACACTCAAATTAAAGGTTCAGCCAACTTATAGGGTAGTCTTTTCAGGACTCAAAAATAAAAAGAAAAAAATGTTCCTTTCGAAGTTTTTATGTAAACAATAGTGCAGGATTTCATATTTTATTTTGTGTTAATTTGCGATATTTGTTTGAAAAGATGTCAATTACTTTCTTTTTACTGTTCAATCAGCTATTAACCTTATAAATTAACCCAAGTCAATCTGTTATTTCA
This sequence comes from Cerastoderma edule, assembly GCA_947846245.1. Classification (NCBI taxonomy): domain Eukaryota; kingdom Metazoa; phylum Mollusca; class Bivalvia; order Cardiida; family Cardiidae; genus Cerastoderma; species Cerastoderma edule. Next base: position 30,579,144 of record OX401414.1, read on the forward strand.
GGATAAGGGATTTCTCATTGATGTGAACACAACATTTGAGGACTTTTCCAATGTCATCAGTGATGATAAAAGGGCAAACAGTTTGGACACAGGCAACATCAAACTGACCTTTAACAGCGTAAGTTTTTAACAATTCACTTCAAAGTAATCAATACTGGCTACAAGCATATCCTGTCCCAGCTTAAAAAGATGTTAATTTTTTCTTCTTTTTCAGACCATATTGTGCACTTTGCAAATTCTGACATAGAAGTCAAAATAAAGAATGACATGTTTAATATTTTAGATATCAGTTTTCCGTTAAACTTTCTTTAGCAGAGCTGCAAATTCTGAAATGATGGTCAAAAAACCTATACCATAAGTGATATTATTTACCTATTTCTTTAGATAACGACCCACTGGCTTGTTGAATTCTGTTGACTTCAAAATATGATGAAATTGAAAAATAATCTATTGATAGGGCAGAAAACATTGTGGGAAAAGGAAGAAATGGCTCATTAAGAGCAATTTCTTCTTTTCCCATAATGTTTTTCCAGAGCCGTCTGAACAAACTGGTCAAATGTTGTTAGTGTTTGGTAATGGGGTAAGGATACCTGTTTGATTTTCTTGTGGAGTTATTGTACAAATATGGTTTAGAATAGAAGTAAAGATGCTATTATGTTTAAAACCAGACCTGTGCTGATCTGGAAGTGATTGCAGGCCTCCATATAAGGGTCCTGTATTGTGCTGTGACTATAATGGCTGTCTCAGAACTCAGGGGGTCCCAGGTACGAGCCCCACACTGAAGTGTCATGCCAAATGGTTTCTTAGGAGTGCCCTTTTGCATACACTTCAGAGTCTAGCAAGCCATTATGTTATATGGGGTTTATTGTTCTTTCAACAGTTTCTTGGGTAAATTACAAGACTTTTTATTATTTGGCTATTTCAGCTGATAGAGAAGGCAGAGGCAAGAGAAAAAGAAAGGCTTAAAGAAGAAGCAAGAAAGGTAAGGATTTGGTTTAGAAGAAGTACATTAGCTTTTACCTACTTGCACATATTTTTTTTGGAACTCTGTTTCATATAATCTTACCATGATTTAACAATGTGGAAGTGTTGAAGTTCAAATCAAATGATGAATTATCGATATACCAAAATAACCCATTACAATATTATAACCCAACTTTCACAATCTCATAATAATTAGTATTCTTTTCTTTGCAGCTTCGTAAATTGGAGATATCGTTTAAGAACATGCTGGCAGAGTTAAACCCTCCAATAGAGCAAGATCAGAAATGGGAGGAGGTTTGTTTCTTGTTTTTTTTTCTTTATAGATTACCAAATTCCATCACCCTGAATTGTATATGGGAGGTGGTCTGTTGTTTGTTTATTCTTTATAGATTACCAAATTCCATCACCCTGAATTGTATATGGGAGGCGGTCTGTTGTTTGTTTATTCTCTATAGATTACCAAATTCCATCACTCTGAATTGTATATGGGAGGCGGTCTGTTGTTTGTTTATTCTCTATAGATTACCACATTCCATCACCCTGAATTGTATATGGGAGGCAGTCTGTTGTTTGTTTATTCTGTATAGATTACCAAATTCCATCACCCTGAATTGTATATGGGAGGCAATCTGTTGTTTGTTTATTCTATATAGATTACCAAATTCCATCACCCTGAATTGTATATGGGAGGCAGTCTGTTGTTTATTTATTCTCTATAGATTACCACATTTCATCACCTGAATTGTATATGGGAGGCGGTCTGTTGTTTGTTTATTCTGCATAGATTACCAAATTCCATCACCCTGAATTGTATATGGGAGGCAGTCTGTTGTTTGTTTATTCTGTATAGATTACCAAATCCCATCACCCTGAATTGTATATGGGAGGCAGTCTGTTGTTTGTTTATTCTGTATAGATTACCAAATCCCATCACCCTGAATTGTATATGGGAGGCGGTCTGTTGTTTGTTTATTCTCTATAGATTACCAAATCACATCACCCTGAATTGTATATGGGAGGCAGTCTGTTGTTTGTTTATTCTGTATAGATTACCAAATTCCATCACCCTGAATTGTATATGGGAGGCAGTCTGTTTGTTTATTCTGTATAGATTACCAAATTCCATCACCCTGAATTGTATATGGGAGGCAGTTTGTTGTTTGTTTTTTCTGTATAGATTACCAAATTCCATCACCTTAGATTGTATATGGGAGGCAGTCTGTTTGTTTATTCTGTATAGATTACCAAATTCCATCACCCTGAATTGTATATGGGAGGCAGTCTGTTTGTTTATTCTGTATAGATTACCAAATGCCATCACCCTGAATTGTATATGGGAGGCAGTCTGTTGTTTGTTTATTCTGTATAGATTACCAAATTCCATCACCTTAGATTGTATATGGGAGGCTGTCTGTTTGTTTATTCTGTATAGATTACCAAATCCCATCACCCTGAATTGTATATCGGAGGCAGTCTGTTGTTTGTTTATTCTGTATAGATGACCAAATTCCATCACCCTGAATTGTATATGGGAGGCAGTCTGTTGTTAGTTTATTCTGTATAGATTACCAAATTCCATCACCCTGAATTGTATATCGGAGGCAGTCTGTTGTTTGTTTATTCTGTATAGATTATAAAATTCCATCACCCTGAATTGTATATGGGAGGCGGTCTGTTGTTTGTTTATTCTCTATAGATTACCAAATCCCATCACCCTGAATTGTATATGGGAGGCGGTCTGTTGTTTGTTTATTCTGTATAGATTACCAAATTCCATCACCCTGAATTGTATATGGGAGGCGGTCTGTTATTTGTTTATTCTGTATAGATTACCAAATCCCATCACCCTGAATTGTATATGGAAGGCGGTCTGTTGTTTGTTTATTCTGTATAGATTACCAAATCCCATCACCCTGAATTGTATATGGAATGCAGTCTGTTGTTTGTTTATTCTCTCTAGATTACCAAATCCCGTCACCCTGAATTGTATATGGGAGGCAGTCTGTTGTTTGTTTATTTCTATAGATTACCAAATTCCATCACCCTGAATTGTATATGGGAGGCAGTCTGTTGTTTGTTTATTCTGCATAGATCACCAAATTCCATCACCCTGAATTGTATATGGGAGGCGGTCTGTTGTTTGTTTATTCTGCATAGATTACCACATTCCATCACCCTGAATTGTATATGGGAGGCAGTCTGTTGTTTGTTTATTCTGCATAGATTACCAAATTCCATCACCTGAATTGTATATGGGAGGCGGTCTGTTGTTTGTTTATTCTATATAGATTACCACTTCTGCTTTCCTTTTATTATAAATGGGAGACAGTTTTTACTAATTTAGACTTTCTGGATTATATTTTCCCAATCTAAATAAGAAATGGGAGGAGCTTTATTGCCTGATCATCTTTATAAGATTAACACTTTTTCTTTACTTAAAATCTTGAAGAATTTTAACACCATTGTAGCAGATTAGATTGGATAACATTGTGACAAAAAAAGAAAGTGATTATTATTAGTAAATTATGAGGTTCTCACATTTTCTTATGGGTTTTTTAAACTTTTTCCATATTGAAAGTAGGATGAGGTTAGGATTCAACACAAGACTATGATTAGGTTCTTCTAAAAAGGTTTAAGGCGTGGTTATAACAAATGCTTCACATGTGTGAAGTACTTACTGAGTCTTTCTTTGATTCCTCAAGATGTTCAAAGCACCGTTTGAAATGTGATGTTTGTTACCTGTTTTTGAATCGCTCACAAAAGTCTGTTTCAAGGAATTGGTTAAGATCCAATATTTACATTCCACTTTTAAGGTCTTTCTTATGTGTATTAGATGTACATGTTTTTAAGATACATCTTTAATTATGCAATTAGATATTAATGTTTCATAAAAGATCAATATGCAAAAGTTATAGCTAAAGTATGGCAGGGCTTCTTTTCCCTTGATAAAGAAGATGTCTTAGCTTCTGTTATTGCAAAATGAGGAGTCCAAATAACATATGATTTTTTGTTAAACTATTCTAATTTTGAAGGTGTCTTTTACAACCCCTCGTTATATATTATGATTACAGCTTGTATGATATTTTCATTTATGTCTTATAAAGGTGCGAAGTCGAGTTGAGACTGAGAGACAGTTTGAAGCAATCACACTGGAATCTGAGAGAATTCGTTTGTTCAAGGAGTTTTTAGTTGCCCTAGAAGAGAGTTGTATGCACAGACACTCAAAAAAGAAGAAATCAAGAAAACACAAAAGTAGGCGTTCACATTCAAGATCAAGATCAGTAAGTAGACTTTATTTTAATCTTTATGATTTGTACAAATCTTTTACTTTTGACGCAGACTTATTATGTAGTTGAGAGTTTGAGTTTAAAATCATTTATGTTACATTGATTGTGTTACATATTCTTACAACTTAGATCAAACACGCTCAATTCTGCTCTCTGGATACATTTATTAGTACTTATGCTAAATATGGGTTAATGAAATGTTGTGAAGTGGGCTCCATCTACACTTAAGAGAATACATTTTTTCTGCTACAGCTCTAGTCAGGTTTCCAGAAAATTCTAGTTACATGTTTGAATGTGAATTAATGAAAAGCTTCAAAGCTGGCACATGAAGACTAAGAAAGCATCATTTATCTGCAATAGCTCTAGTCACAAATGTACAAAAACAATTAACATTGTAGAAGAATACATGATGTGAATTATTAACAATACTGACATAGAGCAAGTTTAATGAAATGGCGTAATGCTTCAGAAAAGTTTCATAAACAATTAGTATTATCTTTCCCTGTCTGTATTGACCCACCTTGTGTTTACAGCCTGACTATTCTGAAGAAGAGTCTTCCCGTCATAAATCAAAGAAACGTCGAAGGTCACGATCAAGGTCACCAAGTTATCAATCTGTGTCAGGTAGGTCTTGTCTGTGATTCTATTGGATATTTAAATCAAATCACTAAGTTTGCAATGTCTGACTAATAATATTAACCCTAAGAATGCTGGGTAATTTACTAAAAATATATTTTTTTGTGTTGTCTGCTTTCCAAAACCTTAAGTATCTGCTTAATTTTGATGAAGAAGATACTCAAGAGAAGCAAACAGGTTAGATTACAGACCAGCCACCAATTTAAATTGGCTGCTGGCCTCGATCTAACCTGTTTGCATAAGCATGAAGTCTGTTCCAGCACTATAAGGGTTAAGGAAAAGACTTGAAGTTCAGCATGTTCCAGTGCTTCAGGCGATGACCTTAAAACTCTGGGGTTTGGTGCTCCAGCTCCATCTTTACCTGGTTATATGGAAGTGTCCTTTGGCAAGAAAATTCAGGTCTCTGGTTTAGTACTGGTGAATTCTTGAAAGCTGTAACATATTGAAACTGAAAATTTGTTGGCAAAGTGTTTAAGCCCTAGATAGATAAAACAAAAAAGTTCAACTGTTCTTTAGGCTTGGTAGAAAAAGATTATAGGTTCAGCGCAATACTATACTGTTTGCTTCATGTTTCTGAAGCACTTATAATAGTTTTGATATGAACAATTGAAATTATATAATATGAAAATCAGTATTTGGATATCGGGTAAGTTAACATTAGCAGTCATAGTGACTTGTAGTTAACTTTCTATGGTGGTTCTATGGTGGTTCAATCTTGTGGTCAATGAACTAATATTTTATGGTTCAAGTCTTTTGCTGGTATTGTAAGGATCCAATCCAAGTCTTTGTCAAAAGTTGGAATCCTTTTATGTCGATTTGTGTGAGAAACTGAAGCTGGCTTTCAATTTAAGACTTTAAGAATAATGTTCAAGGGAACAAGACTGAGGGCATACATTAGCATATATAGTTTATTTACTATGTCCATGTTTGCGGACAAATATTAGGGTTAAAACTAAGTCTTTATGGTTTTTTTATGAATTACAGAACCAGAAAGAGATGACCGAAATTCAAAGAAACACAAGAAAAAATCCAAGAGGAAGAAACATAAGGGTGTAAGTTGACTCAGCTTTTTGTAATATAATGGACATCTATTAGCAGAATTTGCAGAACAAATATTGATTTGAATGGAGCCATTTTGGAGCCATTTTTTTGGCAGGCTGTAAAACGTTTTTGGAAAAGGTATTGTTGCTTAGATGATCAAAAGGAGATATTGCTCAAATGAGCAACATCACATTTTCCCAGATATTTCAATTGATGATTGTATACACTTGTTCAACTTGGTTAAATTTGAATTTTTTTAATTGCACAGTCTTTTCCCAATGACGAAAAGGGAATGTTAGTTTGAAACATTCAAGTTTTTCTTCTGCTGTTGATTTCATCCTGAAGCAGATACAATATCAAAGTGTTGTTGTTGTCTTGATTTATGCATGTATCACTGGGTTTTGTTATTGATTTTTTTTAAAACATCTTTGGTTGATATGTAGAATAGTGTTTATTTTCATGTATTTTCAAGAACAACTTGGAAACATGTTGTGTCATATACCTTTTACCTCTGGTTTATCCAGGCATTGATGGAATCATCAGGCAATATTATCGTGCCATGACGATAACTGTCTGTTGATCTTATGAAATGATTTGTAAATCTCATTACTGCTGATATTTAGAAGTTTGGTGATGATTTTCTAAAATGAAATATATATTATTTTTCAATTTGTTCTCTCTCTCTCTTACCCTCTTTTTAAATGTCATTTGATTGAGAACTGCTTTGAGTTGGAGGAAAAATGTCATTTGGTTTAACTAGATTTGTTCAAGCCCAAGGGGTAGTCATATATAAATAAATATTATTTATAATATCTTTTATTAACAAGAATTCAAAATGTCATGATTAAAAGATAATAGGTCATATATCAAGGGTTCAATGCTAAGTAAATAGAAAGTATTTCACAAACGTTAAGTGCTTACTATAGTCTTGCGCTAAAACTGTAATATGTTGCCAACACACACACACCTCACAGTTTTCTCTGTCTCAACAATAAACTTTTTCCATCTGGACACAACAATGTATTCTCTTGTTATCAGGGAAATGAGCTGACTTTCAGTAGTGTAGTTAGAGTGATTTTGTTAAGAAACACAAACAGTCTTGTTGCCTCTCTCTTGCAGTACTTCATGTTCTCTAACTTACATGTAGGATTGTCCTAGCCTTTAGTAATGCATGATTCAGATCCTTACATACTAGGTAAGAGAATCATTATTAGATGTATTTTTCTTTGACTAAACAGTAAAAACCTAAACATAATTTGTTAAGTTAAGAATAATGTCTAAATAAGAAATAAGTAGTTATTGCGTTATTTCATTTACATTTACTTTGTCCGGAGGGATAAATACAGGACTAGTGTTTGGGTCGGGCATGGCTGTGTGTTTAAGGTGGTGGGTGCAGTGGTAACTTCCATATCCATCGTTTTGAGCCCCAGCTGTACCACTGGTACTGTGGGAGTGTCCTTACAAAAGACACTCTAGAAACTTACCTAACTGTACTCGGTACTGGTGAATCCAAGGAAAATAGTAATGGAACTGAAATATAGTTGACACAGCATTTTAACCTACCGGTATATGAACCGGTTCTCCTTTACACAAAGTCACCTGCTGTAGGTATTAAACCAAAGTGATTAGGAAAGAATAATTAGCAAATGATGGTTCCAATAGATAAAAATTCTTTTGATTGGGAAGAAATTCCCTGTAATAAGAATCATTTTATATCTCTTGTATACAGCTTTTTGATATAAGACAATGAAATGACAAAAAGATATATATGTTATATATATATATATGACAAAAAAGTTTGATTTGTTTCATTACAAAATTATCCCACTTTTTATCACAGGGGTCTATATTTATGCTGGGGTCAGTACCAAGTAATAAACTATAATATATTAAACTTATAGTATATAAAATAGTCCTGACCAGGGATCAGGAAATTTCCGGTTTTGTAGGTTTTGGACCGATTTCGGTTTTACCGGACCGGTTACAAGTTGAGATTTGATAAAAAAATCTGTCCGGTTAATAGACAGATATGACACTCTACACACCTACCAATACCTCCAGAATCACATAATTAATCCTTTAATTGTTATTCCCATGTCAAACCATGCCTGAGGCGGGTCTCAATTGGGGGTTTAATTGTAAACAAACATGGCACGCTCGATTAGTAGTACATGCGACACCCTTAATACGCGATAACCGATCATATTGACCAAATTCGGTCCGAAGTGTAAAGTTACTTGTTAGATTGCGAGACATCAAAGACTTTTAATGTGTAAAGTATGGTGATAATGACAATTTCCCTCCCACCCCGACACAACGAAATTATTATTAAACATTGAACAACTTTATTGGACATCAAGGGAATTACCAAAGGGTCTCTTGAAGAGTTTAAAACAAACGGACCTCAGATCATGTTAACATTTCATTTCGAACTGACGATTTATAATATGATTTTTAAACTGAGAATACTAAAACATGAAGTTTAGACTTAATGTTATCCCAAATGAAAGTTTTTTTTTTATATTGTCACATAAAGCATAAACTATTGTTAGATGCATGGGAGAAATTAGCAATTCATATTTTTTTCTTGGGGGTGGGGGTTGAAGAAGTATGAAGGGTTTTTGGGCAATTCTCGGACAGATTTGGATTCGGAGATTTCCTGATCACTGGTCCTGACCCAAGGAAAACTATGGACCCCTAATTTGCTTCTTATGGCAATGTTTTCTTGTCATTGACTGATACACTCTGTGATCTAAACTGTAAATTCTGAAAATAAATTCTGCAACCTTTTCTTTTTTTTTATTACTACCATTTTTTTAGACAGTTGACTGGTCCTGCTTAACCCATTACTAAACAATAACGACGTTTGACCACTTTGTTGCAATTTCTAATTTTCCCACAATGTTTTCTGCCCTATCAGATGATTATTTTTCAATTTCATCTCATCTTGAAATGTCATCTGCAAACTCTTTCAATTTGGGACAGTTGAAAATTTGGTGTTTGGTAAAGGGTTAAAAGTAGCTAAGACTGTAGTTTTATAACAATCAACTTTCTCTGTCGAATAAGGTAGAAGCTGTAATGATTACAGAAGCAGAAATAATTTGTGACAATCAATTTCTCTGTTGTCACAGTGGATTGTGTTTAATTTTCTTACAGCATGCACATTTAAATGAGAATGCATGTGGAAAAGGATTGCCTCTCAATCACCAGAATAGTATTATGTCTCAGTCAATTAGTGTATACTGCAGTTCCCAATGTGGACTTTGTATGTCTTATTGTGATTTACTGATATACACAAGTGAGAATGCTCGGCTCTTTTTCCAATAAATGTGAATAGTCCAATCGAAGAAGAGTGATGGGACACTCTATGTGTGAAATAATTATGTTTATTTCTGAGAAACAGACTTTTGTCACAAACTTTTTTTCTGTAGTAATGCTGCTTAAGACGTTAGATCTGTTTCCTTTGTTATTTAGCATTTTCTCCATATTACCTCACTTGATCAAATCTGCTGAACAATCTAGAAACCGCTATGACAAAAGAATAAACTGCTCATTAAGATGCTTTTTCACAAAAAAGAAAATTTGAAGGCATCCTTCTTCTCAAACTTGTAATATGTTCTTAGCATTAGATCATTTGTGAAAAATTATCCTGTACTTTTAAGAAGATGTAAGAGAAAACCTGAAACCTTGATGAATAATTAGTGAATGTGGTTGTCAGGGAAAAGAAAAGAGCTTGATTGGAGTGGAAGATGTGTTTCTCTAGATATTTACAGAGAGCCGAAGGAGACTTTGTAGATTGACATGGCTAAAGTACAAACAGATATCTCTGTATAGGATGGTGACTCTTGAAATCAGCATCTCTTCTAAAAATCCACTTATTATTATTCCTTCTCAAAATTATCGTTATTTTCAGACTTTGTAGAATTCAATTTAAGTTCTCCCCAGTTTGATAACAGTAATATTCATTTTCACGCATTAAGCCATAAAGTGCTGGAAGTGCTTATGCAAACAGGTTAGATCCAGGCCAGCCGCCAAATGAATTGGTGGCTTGGTGGCCTGTGATCTAACCTGTTTGCTACTCTAAATATCTTTCCTCATCAAAATTAAGCAGGTATTAAAGGGTTTTGAAAGTAGACAACACGAAAATCTATTTTTAGAAAATTACCCAGCATTGTATGGGTTATTTCCTCTGAAACTGGTTACTATTTAAACTAAACACTAGTTTGATATTTATGTTCAGTTAGGAAGACAAATTGAGAAGTGTCACATATGGCTCTTATTTCAGAAATCATGAAAAGGAGAAATAGATTTTAGAAATTGCAAATTATTGTCCATTACCATTGTAAACTAAGAATAACTTCTACCCATTTCATTGTATTTATGGTCAGTTACCATTGTTTAGTCAGACCTATTTCTACCACCTATCAGGATCTGTTATCAGTTACTATTGTTAACTAAGGCCAAATACTACCCTTCACTTTTGATCTATTGGAAGTTACCATGTTAACTTTGTCCATTTACTACTTTTCATGCCCCTCTCAGCGTGGGTTCAAATCTTGAGAGGGGTTTGGATTTTCATGAGAGGCAGTCTTCCTACTGACTTACAGAATGCCGATGGTTCTACCTGCCTTGACCAGCCCTTATGGGCAGCTGAGTATGGGGTCTTCCTCCATCATTAAGAGTCGGGCATAATACTTTTCATGATTTTTTTTAATGGCTTGTCTGATAGAAGATTAGTATTTACTTCTATTTATTGTCCTTTAACATTGTTAACTAAGGCCAAATACTACCCTTAACATTGATTTTTTGGCAGAAACCATTGTCAAATTTGGCCAATTCCTACTATTTTTCTCATATAGTGTCAGTTACCATTTTCTAGTTAGTCCAATTACCATGATTTATAATAATCTCAACCGTTTACTTGGTTCCACATACAATTGTTTACTACAGGCATCTGATTCGGAAGGCAGCCAGCCAGACCATGACTCTACAGAAAGTCAGTCTAAAAAGCTGCCTCAGGGAGATAAGAAACATAAAAAACAAAAATCACAAAGGGTGAGTGTGGGGTGAGTGAACTTTGGGTACCTGTCAGACCTATGGTGATTTTGTGGGATTTTATTTTGTTATTTTGGGACTGAGTTAACTTTCATTATTTCACAGCTTTAATTAACCTTTTACCGAACAATAACGACATTTAACCAGTTTGCTGCAGACGACACTGGAAAACGTTGTTGGAAAAGGAAAAAAAAAAGACTAGTAACTAAGTTAAACTTTGGGTCCCTAGTTTGATCCTTACCAGCATTGATGAATATTTGGGAATTTCTTTGCTAGACACTCGAGAGTCGGTCCTAGTATACAAAAGAGATGCATTTACATGGCCTTACACTTTACAGAAAAACTAAAACAGAAACAAAAAACAATCAGACAAAAATTCATTGTATTGATCTTGGCAATGGTTATAAATCTTACTGGTTCTTAACTGTATCTTTTGAAACAGTATATATTTTCACACAAATGCACTTTGTTCTTCGTGTTTTTTGGGGGGGTACACTGACTGTTATAAATACTTATTTGCAGCTAGGAGGTGTCACATGCTTTCCTCAGGACAATTTCGTCCTCAATTCTGTAGTTCATTAGGAGACACATAGTAAATCTGAATCCATTTACCTCTTATCCCATTTAATGACTGTTCCAAAGTGAATATTGATTTTAACAGCATACAACAATTTGCAAGAAGAAATAAGAAAAGGACAATGGTCCTGCATGGCGGAGTTGTTAAGGTGGTGGACATAGAACTTGGGGATCCCGGGTTGGAGCCCCAACAACACCTCTGGTTTCATGGGAATGACCTTCGGCAAGTCTCTTCAGAGCCCTAGCCTAGTACTGGAGGATCCAGGAAAGCCGTAACATTACTGGAAAATTGTTGATACAGCGTTAAACACCATACAAAGAAGAAAAAGGCAAATATTGAATAAGTCTTAAATTCATATAGATATATGGCTAAGGATGAAGGACATATTAATGAAATAAGGTTTTGAGCAGTCTTGCAATAAGCCTAAATCTTTATGAAAAATTAGCTGTGGTTGGCATTTCTCATTTTGTCAATGTATTTTTTTTTAACCTAGCTTCATATGTACAAAAAAAGGGAAGATAAAGTACTTTTTCTGGGTAAAATGAGGACAAGAGATGATAGAGGTGTTTAATTCAATGGAGATGACAGAAATGTGATAACAGATGGAGGTTTTAGACCCCCAAAACAAATTACTTCAATTATCGTACATTATTATGATACCTGACTAAGGCCGTTCCCTTTTGTTTTCGTCATTCTAGTACACTGCTTACGTACAGTCTTCAATTATGCATACGGCAAAGCCTGCTGGGATTCCTAATGGAAAATATGAAGTGAAGTGTTCAGTGGAATTGGGTTTTTACTGGTTTTTCCCATTACTTTGTGTACAGTGTTCTGTGCAAGACTGTAATAAGTCTGCAGTGTTCTCAATAAGAGCAGGCCACAGGCCAAAAAGACCGCTTCAAATTATGTATTGGCCGGTTCAAATTTGCGGAGACGTTAAAAAAACCCATTGACCCCCATTCAAGTGTCCTGTTCAACTTATTGTTATTGAGAACACTGAGTCTGTATTATGTCTCAATTTTCAATAAAGGGCTTACTAGAGTCTTGCATTGAACCCTTGATATATATATTTATTTTAATTGGTTTTAATTAGCATACTCTGTAAGAGTAAAGAAACCACTGAATAATGTGTTATTTTTCTATATTTGATTCAGCTTAGTTCCAAAAAGCTATTTTGTTATAATTGATAATGTCATCTGCAGATACATTGTACATGTATTTATCAAATTTCATTATGAAGTATATAACTTGTATTATTCAGTACTGGTAATGTGTCGGAAGATAAGTTTTAATTGGCAATCAGTGTATATGTTGAGGATTTTTATTCAGCATTACTGCAAGAAAAGCACCATTTCATGTGAAAAGAAACTTCCATAGACCATACTTTTTTCTTCTTGATTCCAATTCCAAACGATTTGTGTCAAACTTATAAAGATTTTCTTGTGTGTTTTATGTTTGATTTGGTCTAGACCTATAGCAATGGTTTGTGGCTCTAACAATACGCTGGTTCAGTGTTTATGAAGCACTTACTATAGTCTTGCATTAAACCCTTAAATATTGGTTTTAATGGGACACATTCGGGGCCTCCATGGCCTAGTGGTTAGAGTACAGAACTTGAAATCACATGGCCCCTCTCCGCGTGGGTTCAAATCCTGAGAGGGATATGGATTTTCCTGAGGGGCAGTCTCCCGACTGACTTACGGAATGCCGATGGTTCTACCCGCTTTGACCAGCCCTGTGGGCAGTTGAGTATGGGGTCTTCCTCCATCATTAAGAGTAGGGCATCGCTACATAATTGAAATAATGTTGATGTGATGTAAAACCTGTATATAATGGGAAACATTCAAAACTATTGTATTTGAAAATCTCTTGAGCAAAACTCCATCAAGACCTCAGAATGTTTTCATATGTCATCCAATGCAGAGATGTCTAGATATTTTCTGAATACAGATTACTCAAGTCTCTCTCACAAAGGTTAATTTGTAACTTGTCCAAATTGAAAGCATCAACAGGCATGAAATAAACAGGAAAAAGGAACAAAATTTCCTTCGTGAAGTTTGGTTTAAGGAGCCATTTGTTCATTTGTCAGTGGTGTTATTCGAAGATTTTTATGCTCTTTTGTCAGTGTTTAGCCCTTTACCAAACACCAAATTTTCGACTGTTCCTAACTAAAAAAGTTTGCAGACGACATGTCAAAATGTGATGAAATTGAAAAAAAAACTTCAGATTAGGCAGAAAACATTGTGGGTGAAGGAGAAATTGCTTGTAACGATCAATTTCTCCTTTTCCCACAATGTTTTGCAGAGTCGTCTGCAACAAACTGGTCAAGTTTCATCATTGTTTGGTAATGGGTTATAGAGCCATTGGCTCTTTTATCGTGGTAGAAGGAGCAATTCTTTCTTTTGTCACTGTGATTTCTTAATCTTTCTGCAGCAGATAACGCAAACTGAGGAATTCTTCGATTTGTATTATGAGCTAATACTTTTTGCATCTATGATACATGAATTTGAAGTACTGGTTGGTATGTGGCTAAACCAATAATTAGAAAACTTCGCCATTTGTCTTTACGAAAATTCTTTATTGGATTTGTCTATTGCAAGATGCATTATATTGTCTGAAGGTGAAGATGGGTTGCTTTGGAATTGACAGATTGAATTCTTGTTACGATTGGTTTCAAGAAGAATTTGTCTAGGTTCCTGCTAACTTTCAATTCATTAACACATCACCAAATGATCCCAGGTTCACATGGATCTGTTTCAGACAACCTGTCAAATTATTGTCAGATCAACCCTTAGAATGCTGGGTAATTTTCTAAAAAATAGTTTTTTGTGTTGACTGCTTTCCAAAACCTTAAATATCTGCTTGATTTTGATGAGTTATGATAATCGAGTAGCAAACAGGTTAGATCACAGGCCAGCCATCAATTCATTTGGCGGCTTGCCTGTAATCTAACCTGTTTGCATAAGCATGAAGTTGGTTCCAGCACTGTAAGGGTTGAGAGACATCCATGGTTTAATGCAATAATAGATAGGAAGTGCTTCAGTTTTGTTAAGGACTTACTTCAGTCTTTCAATGAAACCTTGCATTCGCTGGTGGTTTTGTCCCCCTTTCTATACAATGATTTTGACTGTGAACTTGTAAATTTTGCAAGATAAAGAAACAGTGAAGGGTTCAGTGCAACACTATAGGTAGTGAGCGAACTACGGTTTGAAAACAACCTTTCACTGTTATTGGATTCAAGGGTTAATCCTATTATGTATTTATTCAAAGCAGAAAATATTTATTCAAATTTAATTGTAGTTGGGGCATGGAATGCAATTGAACGGAACACATATTTGCAATCTGTTTCAACGGTGATGAATTTGCACTGAAGGCTATATAGTAACTTTTACACTTTTTCCAAGCAATGCCTTTGTATATTCAGTGTATAAAATAGTACTGTATATACTCGACTATAAGTCGCATTGTTTTACATAAAATTCGGATAACAAAGTGGTATGTTCTTACAACTTATGTGAGTTTTTTTGGCAAATAAGAGTTTGCTTATGTAACAACATGTAACAACGTATTTTTTTCTGGCAATATTTACCCTTTACCATACGCCTAACTTTGAACTGTCCTAAATTGAAAGAGTTTGCAGACAACATTTCAAAATGTGAAGAAATCAAAAAGAAATATTCTGAATGCAGACTACATTTCAAAATGTGATGAAGTTAAAAAGAAATATTCTGATAGGGCAGAAAACATAGTGGGTAGAAGAAATTGCTTGTTAAGAGCAAATTCTCCTTTTCCCACAATGTTTCCCCGAGTTGTCTGCATCAAACTGGACACATGTCGTTATTGTTAGGTAATAGGTTATAGGCATGGACAAGTAGTTTTTCAAAACTTATTATTTTCTTTTGTTATTTTCCCTTTATTGACTTTAATGTAGTATGTTTGATAACTGATATGTATCTATAGTATATTGTTTGTAGATGAAGTTCAGTAGTAAGCATAGAAAATTAACAAAATTGACCAAGTACCCATGTGCACATTAGGGTTCTGCGCAGTTTAGTGATTAAGTTGGTGGTCTCTTATTCAAGGATCACGGGTTCAAGTCCCATTGATACATCATGTTTTACCTCAGTGCCCTTTGGCAAGACATTTCAGAGCCTACAACTTGTGTATGTGTGAATATGAGAAACTTGTAACATAAACTATAGTAGACACAGCATTAATTAAACCCCATTTAAACGAAGCTAAGCCCCTTACATCTCGAACAAGGCCCTCCTTGTACATTACGCTTTTAAGATTTAGTGCTTAGTATAACTTGTACCAGTTCTTGTGTAATATTGCATATGAGAATTACTTTTTGCTTATTTCAGGGAGAATATTCATCAGGCAGTGATCTTGGTATTAATTATAAATGAGAATATATTTGTTTTTTGGTTCAGGGTGACATGTCAGGGCCCTAGCCTAGTACTGGTGAATGTGTGAAACCAGAAAACTTGAAAAATAAATAAAAAATTTGTTGATTGTGTTTAACCCCAAATAAACTAAACTAAGCGCCTTACCCATCTTGAACAAGGTTCAGCTCATACATAGGGAATAGATGGTTGGTGTCGTGAATCGGAAATGTTATCGGGCAAGGCGTAGGAATGCCGAGCCCGATAATTTTTCCTATTCAAAGACACCAACCATCTATTCTATTTATCCTGTTACCTTTATCTGTTCTTTCAAACAAACAAAATGTAAATGAAACGTGAGAAAAAGGAAAAAAATAAGTAGAGAATTATGTCAATATGACGTCATTTCGTTTTTATGACGTCATGATTCGTCACATGCATGTCGAGGGTTCATCGCAAGACTATATAGTAAGTGCTTCATAAACATGAAGCACTTACTATAGTATTGCATTGAAGCCTTGATGTGTTATATGGTTACAAATGTTATATGGCACCTTGTTATCGGTCCCAGAATGGCACTAGTGACAGGATAAAATATGCTTTTAACCCTTTCCCAAACAACAAATACAAACAACTGTACCATATTGAAAGAGTTTGCAGATGACATTTCAAAATGTGATGAAATTGGAAAATAATCTTCTGATAGGACAGAAAACATTGTAGGAAGGAAAAATAGCTCGTCACGAGCAATTTCTCCTTTTTCCCACATTGTTTTCTAAAGTCTTCTGCAACATAGTGGTCAAATGTTGTTATTGTTTGGGAAAGGGTTAATAATTGGTGTAACATGTATATAGGGTTATTTCAGTATGACAATACAATCTTTGTATTTTTCAGGGTGGGTATTCATCAGGCAGCGATCTCAGTGAAGGGGAATTAGAGAAACAAAGGCGGCTACTCTTACAACAACTTGAGGCCCATTCCTGATCATTGAACAACCTTAATTGGAACATTATTTCTTTTCTCATCTACAGATATGTTAGAATGTTTTCTTGAATTGAATTTCATAGAGTTTTGATATTCAAGGCCTATACAAATGATACTCTGTTGTGTATACAAAGTGACCTTTAATTTGCAAATGATATGATTATATTTTGTCTGAAACACGTTTTATATTTTGGCTGCAAGGGTTTCACTTTACAATTTCTGATGGTTATTAAAAAGTTGGCATTGCTAGTGCACTTCATACTACATGTAACAGAACTTCAGATAACTGAACAGATTAGTATTAGGTAACTGTATCATGATGACTTTCAGTGGAAACCAATATACAACATGTTATCCAATTACCCCCATGTGAGTGTTTGTGAATGGACGACATGTCTGTTGGCAACAATTAATAACCAACAATGAATGCTAAACAAGTATATATTTTGTATATAATGCTGGCTGGACACCATTGTGACAAAGGGTTACTAATTAGAAGTTATTTGTTAGTTTTTGTCAGAGTGGTTTCAGAACACTTCTGCAGTCGTGAATTAAAGGTTTGAACGATAATAAATGTATAGCAGATAATACATGTGTAGCAGATAATACATGTGTAGCGATAATACATGTATAGCACCAATAATACATGTATAGCGCGTTACACACATTTCATACTGCAGCTTCATTCAAGTCAGAAACAAAACAACAAATGTTTTTAGCATTTTGCAAACTTTAAAACAGAGAAAATTGCCTGTCATTCGACCAACAGCAATCATTATATATTAAGAAATATTACAATTACAAATGCAGGTCTTTAAATGGGAAGTCCAAAGTACAATTCTTAACCCTGAATATTTTTTCATGGAGAATGGATGTTGATACTAACCACTACAATAAAACTGAAGTCATGTTGAAAACAACATAAATTCTGGGCCTAACTGTTCAATATCCTATGTTGGTATTATCTAAATATGAAATGCCTTCCAACATTATACCCATGAATATCTGGAAAGCAAAGTATTGTATAGTCATCAGTTTGTAAAAGAAATACAACATTGACTTTTTATCAATGATATGTGTAAATTTACTGAGCATATCTTGTAACATTTAAGACTCCATTGTCTTAACCATTGAATATCATTTTAATACTTGATCATGCAGGATTTCAAAATAAATCCAAATGGTTCATCAAAGATGTTTGTGTTATGTTATTTTTAAGGGAACTTTTTAAAAACGCCTTCCATAACTGTATTTATTTAGCGTCAACAATATTCAAATAGGTTGCGATGCCTGACTCTTTATGATGGAGGAAGACCTCATACTCAATAGCCCATTTGGGTTAGAACCATCAGCGAGTTTCGGTAAATCAATCGGGAGATACCTCTAAAGGCTCTACTGAACACTCGGCGTGTTCGGTAAATCAATCGGGAGATACCTCTAAAGGGTCTACTGAACCATCGGCGTGTTCGGTAAATCAATCGGGAGATACCTCTAAAGGCTCTATTAGGGTTAGAACCATCGGCGTGTTCGGTAAATCAATCGGGAGATACCTCTAAAGGCTCTACTGAAGATCCAAATGCTGTCACCGGGATTTGAACCCACATGGAGAGGTGCCATGTGACTTCAAAGTCTGTGCGCTAACCACTAGTCCACGGTCCCACTTCGATAACCGTATATTCGTGTCATATTCCATATGATGCCATTACATTCCTGTCTGTTGCTCTTTCATCCATGATGCTCTTGAAGGACTCTCTCACAGATTGAGTTTGAAGTCTTAAAATTGACTATCTTCTGCAGATAAAATGACACCTGATCAACGATCCCCTATTCCCCTGGCCTTTTTCTATTTATCACCACTCCTTGATATTTTGGCAAAAACCCATATTTCCCTCTCATTTCCCGTGTATCCCCACCCCTTGATTAGCCACTGCTTCCGGCTTATGCATATACCCCGCATTAGAGCCAGGTGTCGGAGAATGAATTGTCGCATTTCCGTTCAGCCATCGAGGTTCTTACTTCCTCTGTCTTATAAACAATAATCTGTGCATCGCAATGTTGCTAAAATAACTGTAGGTCTAATTACTCGTACTGGTAACAGGTTTAGAGTTTTTCTGGTCCTCACTGTAACCGTTTATGCATGTCGTGAAACTGCACCGAATATAAACAGTTTAATCCCCAGAAGGCGTAACCAGATTGGGAAGCCAGATCGAGTTTTGATTGCTTCATTAGTTGCTGGGGTATAGGGGGAAAACGCCGACGGTAAATGCAAAACCGTTTCGCTGGTTCTGGCTTATCGTACGGATCATTAGGAACTTACCCACTGCCTCATGTTGACGTTTTTTAATCTTCATGTAGCTTACAGCTATAGAATCGATTGTGACAAATGCAGAAATTTCTCATGAGCAATTGCGACTTTAGACACAATCGTGGTTTTTGTAGTCAATATTATATATAATATTTATCGTCGATTTTAAGTATCGTTCTCTGTTTTTTGTTTAGTAAAGACATTTCGCCATTGCTTCATAAACTCGGATAATCCAATCTGTAACAGTGAATGAAATAGCTACGTCTGAATCATTTGGACTATTGCTTCATATGTTGAGAAACCGTTGACGCATTTCCACACGGTTCATAGTTCTGAAAACTAGTGACAGGCTTTATAAGAGACAATTCGTTTATTTATGAGAACATCATCCACATAAAAAGCCTAACTAGTGAAAACAACAGTGATGGCATTGTGGCCAAAATCGCAATTGCTCATGATAAACTTATCTCAACTCTTTTAACGGCGAAAATCCATGACAACGAAAGAATGAAAGCGCAGATGATTCTTTTTATTCTTAAAGCAGACGACTTTAAAAAAGCTTTGTAAACATGCGAAAAAACTTTCAGTTCTGTTGTTGTGCATAAATTGAAAAAGCATTGTGGCAAAAGGAGAAATTGCTTGTGACAAGCAATTTCTTCTTTTGTCACAATGCTTTTTTGAGAGACATCTTCAAGAGGCAAAAATGTGAGTAAGATGGTAATGCGTTAAACGCTATTTCGCACGGGAGCAAAAACGGACGTAAATCCTCCCGGGTTTCCATATAGGATTACGAATTGTCTCTGTAACGAACTGTCTCGTTATGTTATTTAAACTTTATATCATATGAGAGATTGTGCGACCGATCTAAACATAGAGCAACGACAGGCAGCAATGATTAAGTATGCGAAATAAGATTACCTCTGCACTATAAGGTAGAAACTGTAATAAATCGACTAACGAGGTCAACAAATCGTCAGAATCGAGAGTGATAAATCTAAGCTGTAAGAACTTGTTTCACGTTCGATGTAAAATAAATAGACTTAAACTAAACGAACGAGGTCTCTCTTAGAATTTTTGTCATCTAGAACGTCGGTCTCTTGTACCGAGTGTCCCTGGTCCGAATTCCCGTTAGGCGAGGTGAAAATTTCCGGGATTTACCCTCAAAACGGCGCGAGTACTGGTGTAGTATCCGGGAAGCAATTCATCGACAATGGCTTTGAACATGCTTTAAGCTTCCTTCACAATCGATGTAAAACAAACATGGTAAGGTTTGTTGTGTTGTCTATATGTAACGTATAAGATATGATAATATTTTTTTATTAACGTGACATGTGTTTACAGAGAAAAATATCATTTTTGAATAAATGAATCACACCAGGCCCATTGGGCCTATAAGTCATCTTAAAGGCCCATTAAAGGAGATTAATGCTATATCAAACTATATTATTTGGTAAACTTTTGGACAGATTCAAATAGTTATCACCAGAAAACAATATCAGCGCATCTTAAATGTGAAAGTAAACCAGAAAAAAAAACAGATTATCAAGTTTTATAATTCAGATTTCCTGATTCTTCACCTCTGACCTTGACAGTTGATACACACATCTTTTAACCGACCAATCAAAATATGGTATTTTGAATATGTAAACAAACAGGTTGTTGATAAACATGATTGAATTGGAGACAACTATATTTCAAGCACAAAATAACTTATTTTAAATGAGTATCATTAATATGGTCTCAATGCATTCCTTAACTAATTTTCATGACTTTTATGAACATAATAAAAGAACTCCATATATTTTCTCATTAATTTATTCGTACTCCTCTCCTTTGATGTGCCTTTAATGAAATCTGTATTACGGCAAGATCTGTATAAGGTGCAACAGAGCATTGTATACAGGCTGTCCTGTTATTATAAAACGTCACATGGAAAGAGCGATTCAGAGAAATGAAAAAAAAAACGATTGTTTTTACTTTAATTATCATTACTTTATTTTTCGTAGCATGTTATTTTGATGGTCATTGTAGAAAGAGCATAAAAAAAGAAATCATATGATTCCATGTCCTAAATAACAATGCTTTATGCTCTCAATTTGCATAAACATACCACTTACGTTTTCAAACCATTGAGATAGAAAGAGAAGTTACTCATAACAATTTTTCAATTTGCCATACTCGTTTTAATTAATTTTATGCAAGTAGGTTGAAACTGTTACATGTACAAAGGAAGTGAAGACGCGACTGTCGGGTACTCGTACCTATACGAAAATCACGATTTAATCTGAGAGGTTTCTAAACACGAGTAAATTGTGTTTATCAATATCCTTCAAAATCGGGATACATTTAAGAATACCTATATATCGAATGAAACTAAAACATTTACCATACGTTTATGACGTTTCCTCTAAGTTTTACGGCCTTCTGTCATTGATAGAGGAGAGGACCTTTCACAATCTTCACTCAATTGAACTTATCCGATAAGAACAACTCTGACAAAAAAAAGGAAGCCACCATATTACTTCTTTCATTGTACTTTCGTTTACAAATATAGATCTTAAATGTAATATCTAATTGTCATTTCATGTGATTGAGGAAACATATACGTCACAACTTATATTTTCACTAATATGTATGAGTTCACGACCAAAAATAATGATTAAGAAAGAAGTTCAACGCTTCATACATTGAACTACTTCACCGTGGACGCTCCCACGAAACGTGTTATTAGCCGGAACAAATAAAACAAAATTTGTAGCCCTACGCTTACATGTACGATATGTATTACTCAAGTCACGGAAATACCCGAGTAGTTACGATTGGGCTCGCTTATCCCCTGGGACTTTTGTGGGGACAATATCAGACTTCCCGATAATCTGCGAGCCCCAGTAGGACCGAACTGAACACTTGCTTCTTTGTCTATGTAAACATCTGCCAGACCAAAGGGGCTGTCTCCCAGAACTCAGGAATTTCAGTCAGTCAAGGGTATAGGGCCTACGAAGTTTCGTGAAGTCTGCAATATACGTTATAAGGAAGCATGCTTTTAATTGATGAACGTTCCTTGTGTGTTTCATCTCGGTGTCATATACGTGCGAACAATTTCTCCTTTTCCAACAATGTTTTCTGACATATCAGAAGGTTATTTTTCAATTTCGTTACATTTTAAAATGTCGTCTGCAAACTCTTTCAATTTGAGGCAGTCGAAAATTTGACGTTTGGTAAAGGGTTAAATGACAGAATCGTTTGTTCTGAAAACGATTAACCCGCGGAGAGCAGAAATGGCCATTCGATTTGGTGTTATTTGATTTGGTTTCCTGTTTCCATTGGAGATCTTTGTTCATTTCTGTCCTCTCGGCTAATTCGTGTGTATAATGAAGTTAAAACAACATGATTTATGCGCTTGTCACAACTTATCAATCATGATTATTTTGAGGACAGTGGTGCAGAGGTAGAGCGTTGACATCGGGATACAAGGGTCGTGGGTTCAAATCCCGTGAGTAGATCTGGTTTATCCGATGAACACGCCTTTGAAATAATAGATAAGACGCCATATTGTTTTCCGCGAGACTGTCGTCACTTTACTTTCGCTTTCATAAATAGATCTTAAATGTGAAATCTAAAAAGTCGTTTATTTTTTAGCAAGGAAACAACTATACATGTCACAACTTATAATTTGTTATGAGTTACCAATACATTTTTTTAGAAGGATGTCCAACACTTCCATACACTTTGAACCACTTAACGTGCACGCTTAGAAAATGTGTTATATGCCTTAGTCGATCTACCCGAAAAATTGTAACCCTACACTTATATCCGAGGTGTATTTCTCGGCTCACGGAAATGCCCGAGTAGTTCCGATTTGGTCTATTGGATCTGCCTTGTGATCTTTCATTAATCCACATTCGGTACGAGTACTGGTGATGTATCCAGGAAGCAAACTCAAGAATGATAAATCTAAGTTGTAAGACCTTGTTTCACAATCGATGCAAAATACAAAAAAGTTAAAACTGATTAAGTGGTAAGGCAGTCAGTGGTGGAAAAGTATATCGTGTAGTCGTGTTTAAAGGTGGCTGTTCACAGATGCAATGCAATTTGGAAATTGAAACTTAGTTTCAAAAAAGAAATGCACAGGAGAGGTACTGCTATATGATACACACTGAACAAGAGGCACCTGAAGCAAAATTAGATCGTTTTTAATTCTTTAAAGCATGTTTACAGTGAATTAACACCTATTTTGATAAACAAAAAAAAAAGAAAAGAAAAAAGAAGAATGACCTCGCTTTTGAAATCTACTGCATATAAACTATACATAGTTAGAAGAACTGACGCTTCCTGCATTAAGTTTGCTTCTAATCTTTTTGTCTTAATTGTATTTATGGGTATTTTTAAAAAAAATGGCCCTTTTTGGGTCGGACAAAAACAAAAAACAAAGTTCTTTAAAACTTTACTTTTTATTCTTAACATGTATATTCAAAGTATATACTTTGCAGAAAATACAATAGTACAGCTTAATTTTATTGTGAAATAGGAATAAAACGACCCTTAACAAACTTGATATTGAAAATATGTCCTTCCTGTTACTGTTACTATTTTTGATTTTTATCTATGATAAAATGGGTAAATATCAAAATAAAACAGCCTACTGAACTCTTTAAATGTGTTTGTTAAGAAAAAACAGCATGCAATACTATTTCTTTGCTCATCTGTTGAACACTGAAGAAAATAAACCCAAACTAAACAATTTATCGCATTTTTGTTTTCTTTATTTAACATTGCCTGACAATGTTGCTCTAATATATAGCTTGATTCACTGTATATTATTAGTTATGAAACGTCAATGTTCCAAGATAAAGTTTACAAGAGCATATCTCAGGCTATCAGCAGTAAAAAGCTAAAACGTATGTTCCGATAACAGGTAAGACAATCGGTAACAGGAGAGACAACTGGTAACAGGATTGACAAACAGAGATTGAGATTTTGACTATTTAAAATAAATTGTCTTCAACTGTAAAAACAAAAGCACAGATTTCTAAAGTAACTAGAACTTTGTCATTGACAGCTTCCCAACCCTGCTCATAACAGTACAGAAAAGATTAAGAACGTTAAAATCACATGTTTTGCAGACCGTTTAAACGGGGTTATTCCTCGTTTATTTATAAACCAGCTTTCCCAAAGAAGAACAGACAGGTGCAAAACTTTCCAATAATTTACAAAAAAACTGGGTTTAATCAAATTATAGGTCCTTGGTTTAGTGACAAGAATTGTGAATATCATGTTTTGAACATTTATTACGTGAAAAGCACAAATCTCTAAGAGAGTCTTTTTGTAACTTTAGTTTGATTTTGAAGAAGTATAGTGCATTTTGCACATGCAGACTATAGATGTAAATTTCATTAGGGCTCTTTCATTTGCCAGATTCATATTTCTTTAATTAAATCATTAAAATTTGTTACATAATAGTCCCAAACCTTGTTATACTTCTGTTATCAGATAGATCACTAGCATCTTTAAAAATTTGGCCAACCATTTGACAGGAAGCACTGAAACCACCCACCATCCTATCTGTTTCATGTGCATCACAAACCACCTGACCAGAATCCGCCAAATCACCCACCACCTGACCAACATTGTCCATATCAGCCAACAGCCGCCTTGCATCATCTGCATAACCAACTACCTGACCAGAATTAGCCACATCACCCATCACCTGACCAGCATCGTCCATATCAGCCATAAGGCCCCTTGCATCATCTGCATCATCAACCACCTGACCAGAATCAGTCAAAGCACCCATCACCTGACCAGCATTGTTCATATCAGCCAACAGCCGCCTTGCATCATCTGTATCATGAACCACCTGACCAGAATTAGCCACATGACCAACCACCTGACCAGCATTGTTCATATCAGCCAACAGCCGCCATGCATCATCTGCATCATGAACCACCTGACCAGAATCAGGCAAATCACCCACCAACTGACCAGCATCGTCCATATCAGCCAACAGCCGCCTTGCATCATCTGCATCATGAACCACCTGACCAGAATTAGCCACATGACCAACCACCTGACCAGCATTGTTAATATCAGCCAACAGCCGCCTTGCATCATCTGCATCATGAACCACCTGACCAGAATTAGCCACTTGACCAACCACCTGACCAGCATTGTTAATATCAGCCAACAGCCGCCTTGCATCATCTGCATCACCCACCACCTGACCAGCATTGTTAATATCAGCCAACAGCCGCCTTGCATCATCTGCATCATGAACCACCTGACAAGAATTAGCCACATGACCAACAACCTGACCAGCATCGTCCATATCAGCCAACAGCCGCCATGCATCATCTGCATCACCCACCACCTGACCAGCATCGTCCATATCAGCCAACAGCTGCCTTGTATCATGTGCATCACCCACCACCTGACCAGCATCGTCCATATCAGCCAACAGCTGCCTTGTATCATGTGCATCACCAACCACCTGACCAGCATTGTCCATATCAGCCAACAGCCGCCATGCATCATCTGCATCACCAACCACCTGACCAGCATTGTTCATATCAGCCAACAGCCGCCATGCATCATCTGCATCACCAACCACCTGACCAGCATTGTTCATATCAGCCAACAGCCGCCATGCATCATCTGCATCACCAACCACCTGACCAGCATCGTCCAAATCAGCCAACAGCTGCCTTGCATCATCTGCATCATGAACCACCTGACCAGAATCAGTCAAATCACCCACCACCTGACCAGCATCGTCCATATCAGCCAACAGCCGATCTGCATCATCTGCATAACCAGCAACGTCACCAGAATTGTTTATATCAACAACCATTATACTAGCATCATCAATATCACCAGACGTATGATAGGCATTATCAAATTATCCGCAACCTGATTAACATCATGAATATCACCCATCAGTTCTTTCAGTTCTTTCTTTCTGATAAAGTTTCTATTTTCGTTTAAGGGCTCTTTGCTCCCTGCAGTTGAGGTCTTTTACACTTTTCTTTTTCCCCATTTTTTTGTCTTCCTAGTACTTTTCTTTTTCCTTTTTCAAATATCTACTCCTCCTCTCAGCATCGGCATCTCTTCTTTGCACAGGTACCGATACACCCTTTGCATTTCAGCAGCAGATAAGGCCATCTAAAAAAAAAGGTTTATAAAAAATACTTTGAATGTGAAATAAGACAATATTGAATAAACTTTACACTTATGATTTATTTAAGTGATTGTGCCATTCTTGTTACCACCATGTTCTTTCCTGTTACTGACATCTATGCATCTTTACCATTCCAAAGCTTAAGATTTTTCATATAATATTGCTTAAACCACTTCTTATGACAGGAAATAACCCACATGACCACAGATTTAGTTTATTTATGCTTGTCAAGAAACATAACCATTAATTGTTTAGCCTGACTGTTAATCCAGTTTCCATTGTGTCTTTCCTGTTATCAGAAAATGTTTCTGTCTCTTACAGCAATGCATTTATCAATACTTTACATTTTACGAAATAAAATATTAATTTTAGTTCAAAATATGTTTTGAAGACTGTACAAATCAACATTTGACATAATAAAGACAGGTTAACATCATTCGACATAGTTAAATAAGTATGTCAATCCTGTTACCATGATATTCTTTCCTGTTACCCGTTTGTCTTTCCTGTTACCACAATATTTATTATGACTCTTACAGTGGCAAAGATTTAGAATATTTTCTGAAAGAAATGCTACTACAATTTACATAAAATATTTTAAATACAATACAAGTCAATATTCTAGGTTATACGGAAAATGTTAACATAATTTGCCATTTTTCTAAAGATGTTGTCCATCCTGTTACATAAATGGTCTTTCCTGTTACCGAATTAATAAATGTCTATGTAACTGGGAGAAAATATGTCATACATATTAAAACAACATTTAAATGATTTGTCTTATTGATGTTTAGATAACTAAATGGGTAAATTGCAAGAATAATAAAAAATATACCAAAAAAATCTAAATGTATAAAAGTATTTGTCTTTCCTGTTACCTACTATGTCTTTACTGTTACAAATGTTACAGTAACAGGAAAGACAGTAACAGGATAGACTTTTTAACTTATATGTGAAGGTACAAAGGACGCATTGGCCTCTACTGAGTTTATCATTTGTTGGTGCAAACTTCCCCACTTAAGGGCATCAGTGCATGTAAAACTTTTCTGAATATGTTTTTTTAATTCACTTTAGAGTAGGTAACAGTTTTGACAGCCAAAAATGTAAGATTACTTACCGTTCACTTCTTTCACTCCTTGTCTTGGATGTGATGTCACTCTTCCAAATATGACATATCCATTTTGTTAAAAAGGAAATAATGTCATAATCAAATTATCATGAGTATCAAAATTTCAAAAGCATTCATGATTTAATGCTTAAAAATCTTAACAGTAACAGGACTGACAAAGAATCACGGACACATATAAAACACATTATTTCTCCCCATTTCAAAATGATTTTATGTGATTTAATGTTTCTAGAATAATAAAGACAAGTTGTTTTACAGTATCATTGCTGAAAACAACTTGATGTAACTGTATATCCAACATAAATCTTTGACCTAACGAACAGATTCAAATCATGGACAGACTCTTTTTAGCTGGCCTGTCATATGAAAAGTATAAAATATTTTCTAAATCAAAATATTTGGGTCAAGTTAAGATTTTTTACGGTGGAAAAGGCAATCACTTATACAATAAAGTGATTTGCAAAGTAAAAATTCATTAATGAAGTTGAATTTTATCAATATTTTACTTATGGACAGAAAAGGAGCCATTTTTTTGAAAAATACCCTTATAGACTTTCATGTAATGTATACGGCAGATATAAATTAGTTACAACGGATTTCTTTTTTCTTTATTTAAGCTTTCGAATATTTGACATCTTCATCGAGAGATTTGAATCAGTGAGCATTAATTAATGTGCAGATTATATTGATCATATTCGAGCAACATAGCTGATGCCTTAATTGACACGTCGACACGACTCCACCCCAACATTTGTCGGAGGTTATTTAAGAAAACGAAAATTAAGTGTTATATTATAGTGAGTTCTTCACTTTTGTGAAGAACTCACTATAGTATACCACTGAATGTGCAAATAGGAACTACAAGTACATGAAGCAATTATGACGAGCACCTCGAGGGTTCAGTGCAATACTATAGTAAGTGCTTCATGTTTATGCACTGAACCCTCAACTTGTTTTTCGGGGCTTTCTGGATGGCTTGTGTTGTGTATTGAATTGGCCATAAAATAAATGGATTCACGCACTACAAAACTGTATTTAAAAGTGTTCGTCTAAAATAATATTGGTTCTCTCTCTTTCACTAGGTAATGTGGAACGATGCCTGTATTGCCTTCAAAGGTAATTGCATTATCTTAATACTTTGCTGTGAATTGGCATAATTCGCTCGGTTGGTTAGAAATAAACTATGGAGTCGTAAATGTTAGCGTTTGTCAAGCTTATACATGTTTACTTGCTTCATTCATAGATGATTTGAAATCATTTAGACCTATGAATATAGTTTAAACATCGCTGTATACAGAATCTTCACATAAGGAATGTGCCTAAAAGTGTTCTATCTGTTGATTTGAAATTATTTTGACTTATATATCCTGTTTTAGATCAACGTTCCCCAGGATCATCATCCACTCTTACTGTGTACTATGATTTTTTTATGATATTCAGTCACATGTACTTACATTTTGTAATCTGTGGAAATGAAATAAAAAGATGTAACAAACAAATGCCGGGTTCTGTTGATAATACATTTCGTTGTATTCTATGATTCATAAAGATACTGACAGCTTTCTTCGAAACAAAAACATGGAAGTAAGTTGCGACGGAGATTTGTAAGGCTGCCTATACAGCTATAGATGTTTCCAAAGCTCAATAAACATGGAAGTAAGTTGCGACGGAGATTTGTTTGGCTGCCTATACAGCTATAGATGTTTCCAAAGCTCAATAAACATGGGTGCTTATTATGACTATCACGCCTTCTACTCTCCGCCTGCTTCTCCCAAATGTGCAGGGTACCGTTTTACTAAACGGTTTACGCTTAAAATTTGCGTAAGTCTAAAACAACAATTCCTCTTATTTCAATATTGGACGAAGCAATATTGCAAAGTGACACATCATTGGAAGCGTCTCGGTTTGCAACATTGTACTTTCATTGAAGATACTATCCATATTTATCAATTATGACTTACGCAAACATTTTCCGTAAGTTGTTTAGTAAAACGGGCCCCAGAACGTTCAAGTTGCCAAACACGTTTCCGAGAATCAGGAAAAGGTTGTTGATAATGTAACAAGGTAAGAAGTGTTGACACGTTTTGAATTATAATCCGAAAAATCGAAAATCTAAGAATGCCATGCTTCGGGCAATTGTTCAAACTATTCGTAGATTATGTTGTTTACATATCTGGACGTCGTTTGTAAGCGTATGAGCTTTTAGACCGTTGCACAGTTATCCAGCTTATGGGCCATTATTTTTCTCTCATCCCGTTTTTCGAGATATCTCAATAATAATTGAGTGATTAATGGCCGATTTTCCTTACGAGCAGCAGGTGAAGATAATGAGAAGCAGGTTGGGGCAGGAGGAGCAGATGGTGGTTTCCAATCAACACCGGATTGTTGAACTACCGCTAACGTAATGCAAGGAGTGTTCATGTAATTGTTTTGGAAACATTGTTGTGGTGTGATTTATCGTATTATGACTGATGGTCGCATGTTGGAAACGGCATTAAAGTCGAAATTAAACTCAGCTGTGGTAGAAAATATTTATCTTTTAGGGTAGAAAAGAAGAACAAACTAATATTTGTGGGGTTTCTAAGGTATAATTGATGTTGAATTTCGACAGTTAATCTATACAGTGAAGGTGTGAAGGTAAATAACAGAATACTGGTTAAATAGGGAAATAACGACTCTATCAGGTGACATCTAATTGGTTGCAAAAAGTTCTATCTTAACGGAATGGTATGGGAGGACTACTTTTCTTTTTTTAATTTGCCGTCATATTTATCTCTTCATCCGGGTACCGTTTTACTAATCAGTTTACGCTTTAGATTTGCGTAAGTCTAAAACAACAATCCGTCTTATTTCAACATAGGGCTAAGCAATATTGCAAAGTAACACATCATTGGATTCGTCTCTCCGAGACGCTCCCAATGACGTGTCACATTGCATTAGTGTAAGTTCATTTAAGATACTATCCATGTTTTTCAGTTATGACTTATGCAAATATTTCCTTAAGTGGCTTAATAAGACGGTACCCGCTGTTTAACAAGTTTATTTCCGGTTTATGTTGTTCCAACGATAAAGTTCTTCGATTTGAAATATTGAATCAACGATTAATTCTGTAAATGTGTCTTCACCTTTTTGCGATTAGAGCACATATTTGATATAGAATTAGATATGTATAGGCCAATAGCATGATCTATTCAAATTGCTATTTAGAGGATCCGAATTATTTACTTATAGATGAAAAGCAATGTTGCAGTGAAATATTGCATAAAGTTTGGGGAAATAATAGTAAGAAAAAATAATTGGAAACGTGCAAAGGATGTACAAAGATATGTGACGTCATGACTTAATTCTAACCCAAATGCTTTTCTCGTTTCTTATATGAAATTTCGGAACTTGTGCAAATCAAAAGCAACAGCAGACGACGATTACAAAATATGAAAAAGATGGCATGTTCTATGTCATTGGTAACAAATCTGACGCAATTTCTTCTGAAATCAAAGTAGTTTCGCCGTATATGAAATCGGGCGCAGATTAATTTGATTGTGTTTAAAAAGCTCAACATAATCCGGACACGTGGTAAGAAAACGTCTTTTATACAAAACATAGCGACCCATGTCGGTATTTCGAGATTGTAATGGAAAGAAGTTCCTTGTCAGATTTGGTAGTGGCGTGCCAAATCTGTATCATTACACATCTAATAAAACAAGTTGGCATGACGCTACGAAATCTAGTAAAGAAAACAAGAGTCGGTTACATGAAGCCCAACGTGGGTCGCTTTTCGATGCGGTTTGTGTTTCTCTTTAAATGTTAGACATCTTGGGTTAGACATGCATCAATCCTTTAAAAACGATAAAAACAACGACAATAGGAGTAAATATTACTAACATCAAATCATTTTATTTCGTGGAATATATTCCATGTATACCTGACTTTACCTGGCTTTGTTATTTTTTTTTTCAGGTTAAGCAGCAAATGCTGTTCACAATCGTCCCCTTTGAATTTGTTCTTGAATCATCTCTAAGCCACCATCGTTGTTGTGCGGCTGTACAGTATCCTGCTCATGAACGACTCTTTTTGAAGAAGGCCTGCATTATAATAGGTCCACAACTTTCTACATTGCGTTTGTCATGTGTCGTGATGAATAAGAGACATCTGTTTATTTTACATGCTTTAGATTATCTTCTTTTTAGAGTAAACAAAATCAAATGGTGGTGATTTTGATTTTGTTTTACACGTGTTGTTTCTTATATTGGTTCCGTTTTTAAAAATCGATTAAGCAGGTACGTTAACATAACGAAAGAAAATGATTTTTAACTTTCATCCGCCAATCGAATTATTTTACCGCTGGACAAACAAGGAGCACAAAATGTTCATTCTTGAACTGTTCTTCAGTCTTTCATAGTTTAGTTCAGTTTATACGAGTACTAATTCATTTTACATCGATTGTGAGACAAATTCTTACAATATATTAATCATTCTCGATTCTGCTTCCTGGAAACATAACCAGTACTCCCGACGAATGTGGATTAACCTTTTCCCAAACAACAACGACGTTTGACCACTTTGTTGCGTACGACTTTAGAAAACATTTTGGAAAAAGGAGAAACTGCTCTTAACGAGCAATTTTTCCTTTTCCCACAGGGTTTTTTGCTCTATCTGATTAATATTTTTCAATTTCGTCACATATTGAAATGTCGTCTGCAAACTCTTTCAATTTGGGACAGTAGAAAATTTGTTGTTTGGGAAAGGGCTAAGGAGGGCTTTCATGCAAGGATAGACCGTGTTAGATGCGATACAACAGTATGCCCATGACATCTCAGAAGGATTTACGATAATGTTGCAAGGAACCCTCGAGACAGTTGGACATTGCTCAGCTGACATTTGGTAAATATCGATTACATTCGGCATTCATAACTTGTGGAAACGACTCTCAAGTCAATAAGACAGCAATTTTTCAGAATATAACTTTTTCATTTTTTCATCTTTTTAGTAACCCAATTGCGTGTATCGAATTTTGTGACGCATACAAGATATTACCTGTATCAGCTATCACTCGTAGGCAAAAGGCAGGCGATATGTAACATATTTCGTCTGTTTTTTTGGCCTTAAGTGATAATTTTAAGGTTTGTAAGAATTTAGCGGTTCTATTTTCTATGGATCAAACCGAATCAACGTGACGGAGCTTCTCAGTGATTCTAAATATATTTTTATTTTTGGTGTTTCAGAATGTTATTTCTATAGATTCAAATGCTCAGAAAGATTACTGTAACAAACGCGTCTTTTCGAGAAAAGTTTCTGACACACGACAACTGTAACCTTAACATCAAAATAAAAATCCAATTTCGGTCTTTCAGTAGCAGAAACCATTAAGCTGTCCAAAATGTTTACAAACAAAGCATGCATAACTGTCAACCCTAAACCAGGATTGTTTTGTAAAAATAATTCAAAAATAAAACCTGCCACAATCAGATGCCGAATATCGTTGAGTTTTCGATGCTTTTGTTTCGCCATTGACAAAATATCGTCTTCAATTTAGTCTCTCTAATCATTTTATTTGCATTCCAAAGATATACTCATTTCAATAAGTATTTTTCATCTCCAAACTGTACTAACAAAATTTAAAATGCAATAATTTATCATTGAGTTATGACTATTCCCATGTAAAAATGGTTCTTCTTTACATCGCTTTTCAGCTGTTGAAGAAGTTCTTCCTCCAGTAATAAATCCTCATGTCCAAAACGTACAAACAACATTTAGAATGGATTTCTTTATTATTGAGTTATCGTTATTCACATATAAATAATGTCCCTTTACTGTACCACTGTTCAGTTGTTGAAGATTATGTCATGGTAGGAAATGTTCATGTAGAAAGATATGTCCGAAGCTTAATGTTGTCGATCATGTGTTCATCTTCATTCAGTCTTTATCTACCTGCAGAACAGAAATAATAAGCATTATTATGCATATAAGGGTATGAATTGCATTCATTGACGATTTTCCTTGTCCGTCTAACAAATGCGTTCATGGCCAATGACTTGTCGTATTCCCAAGGCCATTTATATAGATAAAAGTGTTATGCCACAATTCGATTATATGTATATTGAAAATACGCTTTTACTGAACGCTTTCCTCTAGTTGTTGATCTTTATTTAAAAAAGGTCTCCTAAGACACATTTAATCAGTGTTAGCGTTCTTATAAAATAGTTTATGTAAACTGAAACATCTACATTTGAACCACCAATTGGTTCATTATAAAAATTCCCTTTTCGTGTTTACGTCGATATTATTACGCTGTTTGTCAGTGTATTTTGAACTTAAAAAAGGTTCCCCCAGGAGAAATCAAACACGAATCCCAGCGTACCATGAGTGAGAGTGGAATTCAGGTAATTTGATTGGTCGACGTAATATGACTTTGATGTGATAATTATCGAATCCGAGAAGAGAGTCTTACTACTGAAACCAGGTCATTGAACTTTTCCATTTTGTAAGGTTGGTCCGCTTGCTTATCTTTGTTTGTCGTACTCAACATATCATACTAAGTGTTGTCGGGTCTTAAGGTAGAATACTCATAATCCGCCATTTTGAAACGAATTCTTTCGTCGGATTACTTCGGTCGTTCTTGGTATACGTCGGCCGTGGCCAGAACTATTTGGTATTTAGCGAATTGTTCTGGCACCGACCGATGTATACCGAGAAAGACCGAAGTAATCCGAAGTTTTAAAATAGAGGGTTATTGGCATTCTACCATAAATAACGCTCTAAAACTGATACGTGTTTTGGCTTCTTGGAATACCTTGTTGATTGTTTAGATTTTTATCTTTATTAAATGACGGCCTGTTTTTGGTACTGCAACGTGTATCGGTTCCCTCTCGGAGTAAAGCCATTGTGGGTCACCCATCCAGGTCCTAACCACTTAGTACGTTCCTTAACTTCGAGAGAAAGCCAACCACTCTACCGAATCACCCATAAAAGCCGGCTTATACAGCGAGACTGTAGAAGTAGTATTTATACATAAACCCTATTACCGTCACAGTACAGCACACACAATGACAGCCAGTGTAACAAAATCGTTAAAAAAGAGGAACTGTTCATAAAGTGTCTTCTACAGATAAAATGACATGATATATCTTCAAAAGTACATAAAACTAAATCATTGATATGCTTCTTAGCCCTTTCATAAACATGTGATTGAAATAAAGTGCAATTATATTGAATGATAAGAAAATCATTCAAACGGTTTATTTTGTAAACAACGATCTTTATTTAAATTACCCATGGGAGATTGGCAGTACCTTAAGATACATTAGTGTTAAACCTACATTTTCATCCAAGTTATTTAGAGGCTAGATAGTGAAATTCAAACAATATAGAAACCCCGTCAGTCGCTATCGATCCTGCCTTGGGGTTTCTATATCGTTTAAATTTCACTATCTAGCCTCTAACTAATACAAATAATCACACGAGTCTTACAAATATTTTACTGTACATGTGAATACCTTTTTCTCCTTATGCGAAAAAATCGAAATGGGTAAGAGTGTGTTATATATGCTTACAAAGGCAAAATAAAAAAGCTTGTTCGCTTTTCGGGTTTTCAGCCAATTTAGTGTAAAGAAATAGAAATGACTTTTCGTTTATTGACAATGTTTTTTTTTTAAAATAACTATGTGTAAGTCACAGTTAGTAAATATAAATCAATAAACTATACCACCAAAAACATGCCATTGTACAATTTTATAAAATACATGTAAATAGATGTAAATTATATACAAAATACCGAAAGGGTATTGTTCAAAAAACTTAACTCGAGACTTACTGAATTCCGCGAGACATTTCGATTGTTTCCGTATCGGCCATTCGTTCTAATGAAACACGTGGTGTTTCAACTGCTTATCAACAAATAACCAACTAATCTTTATCAAACGACGATACCCAAACAAAAGGTCATTGTATACGGATTCTTCCGAGCAATCTCAAGTTAAGTTTGTTGAACACTTGTTGATAAATGTGCAGACATATTTTATGAACTTACAGACCAATCAACATATCATCCTGCAAAAAAAAATACGTCTATGTGCAAGAAACGGTTTCATATAACTAACGTGTGGAGTGCAACATAAGAAAATGTCTATTTTGTTTCAAAATAAATCAATCTAAAAAGTAAAAAAACAGATTACAAAACACAACTTTTCTCGAGATTAAACCAATACTCTCTAAGCAAATTAATGAAATCTAATGAAAAACGACGATTCCACAAATTTAAAATCAATCTAACATGCTAGAGCTGCAAATAAGCTTAACACGAAAAGATAAGAGTTAATCCACACGCTATCCGAGGGTATCCGAGTAATGAATCCACTGGATTACGGAAAAGAATTACCGGAAGTTGACACAAGTTCCGGTTCCAGTTTCATCTTCATTTCACCACGCACATGTGATGTCTTCTTCTGGTGTTCTGTGCAGTTCTGATTGGGTAATAAAGAATTACCCACACGTCTGTTAAGACTCAATTTCCTATAAGATCATCTCCGTCATTTTACGCAAGGTCTTGATGAAATCTCAGTAGCAAGATGTTGTGATATTATCTACAGTAGAGACAACCGAATTGTGATCAGCTTGCACATACAAGCGTCTCATCTCAATCTATGTTGCTCTAACAAATTATTTCGATTCGATAAGTTAATGACCGGGAATCAGTGTGCCCGTGTTTGAAGTGTTTTGTAGATTTGAAGAAACACGTTTTTTTTTTACCTCGTTACAACTTGTTACTAGTGCTTTACAACGGCATAGTCGCTCGTTGCAACGCGATAATAGTCTTCCTATCGAGATAGTCATGTCCTTATAACGACTGGGTTGACCAATAAGGTACTTGATGTCTTTCTATTGTCATCTTATTACTGGAATCGATTGGTGGAAACTAACATATTGCATGATTACTTTCGCGAAGAGCTTATACATAACAAAAGAACTTGTTCATGTTACGACATAAGCAGCATAGCTTATGCATTCAATATCAGCCACTTTATTCATGACAATATGAAGGAAACGCATCTTCTTCTTGCTATTTTTGTCTTTCTTTTCTTTTTATCTGGGCCATGACCTCGGAAAACTGCATGTCTTCGATGTAAAGAAAAAGAGTGACATTCGCCGATTTCAAATAACACGTTGCATCCTTGAACGGTATTTATGGACAAATCCCAACATATGCTTTCTAATGTGTCTTTAGCCTATAATGAAACCATTCAAGTGTAAACGATCATTGCCTCTAAAACGCGTGGGATGATGAGGGATTCAAAATGGCTTCGTTTTCGATTTGTTCAGGAATTGTTGTAATTGTATTTCATTCGAATCACGAACGAAGTTCGCAAAGTCCTCTTGAGCTCTTGATTTATAATTCAAACATTAAAAGTCCTTATTCACAGATGGGATAGAATTTGCAAGTCGAAATAAGATGCCGTTGAAAAAATACAGTACATGTACTGTTGTATCATTGGCCCAGAACGTGTCAATGAATCAAAGTATGCACACATTGTATGCGGAGGATTTTAAAACCATTGCAGATCCTTTGGATTTGAATAGATATGAATTTATTGTATAAAGGCTCTAAATACTTATGTACGAAGAAATTCTGCTTCCTCTGGCTATTCTCCAAGACGTCTCAAAGATCAGAACATCTGCCGTACAGTTTTAAGGAACACAATTCGAATATCCAACTTTCTTCAAATCTTTGAACAAGGACCTTTAATGGAAAAATCTGATTCCTGTTTCATCTGATCAGTTTTATTTTACACAGCACACTTATTCATGTTAATGTGTTTTGTTGAAGTTGTTTCGAATACGACCTAGTCACTTTCCAAAACATCGCTAAAACAATGGAAACAGAAAATAAACAAAATTGGTTTATCCTTTCTAACATTTTCCCAATTTTACACATCTTAACATATCGTTTGGCCTGTCAAAGACCAAGCACCGTTAGGTAACCGTCGAAAGAAAGTGAGGTATTACCATAGAAAAGCATACAAGATATAGGTCACTGATCTGAATTTACAGCTCATGAAAACGAATGATATCCCCCTGAAAAACAGGGGAAAAGGCCGCTAAACCCTAGAGGGCTCATTTCATTTCAGGTCAATGTGATTATTCGATAATTTTCTGTTATTCGTTATGGGAGATGGATAATTACTTAACATTCATTAATAATTCAGGGTCAACCCGCTCCCAACTCACACAAACATGTACTCAAAACTCCCTCCATCAAACACATAACCAATGAAACGTCGAGGGTTGTTTGGGTCGATACATTTGAGTTAAGGTAGAATACCCATAGTCCGAAATTGTTTGCAATTCATTCTGTCCTCGGATTGCTTCGTTAGTTCTCGATTAACATCGGTAGGGTTCCGGAACTATTCGGCCGAATGCGACTAGTTCCGGCCCAGACAGAGGTATACAGAGAACGACTAAGATATTCGACGAAAGAATGAGTTCCAAAGTGGAGGATTATGGATATTCTACCTTAAGTGTGTATTTATCATTTGAACCATCTAAAATATACAGTTATTTGTACGGGGTTGACTTCATAGGTTCGTGCTTTTGTTATGGATGCAATTGTAAATTTTTTAACTATGGTCCTATGTGCTTAAGTTGTTCTAAAATGATGTCATGATATTTACGTTAAAGGTGGTATTTGTTCTTACCGAATACGATAATCTATGCGATGGACACAATTATTCAAAGGAAATCTTTTTTTTTTTAATTTGCAACGAATATTCCACAACCCATATTAAGCAGTCCTCCCAACCAAAACGCACGGTTTGTTTCTCTATATAATAACACAACGCACATAGTGTAACTTAGGTTCGGATTATGATAAAATAACAGACTGTTATTTGATTTATAAGAAACGGGAAAGAATCCCCTTGTAAAGTTTTCATTAACCCGTTCTCCATTTGAGATTTAAGTCTTTTCGAGATGTAAAGCAACCGAAGACATTAAACATATCGTATTTGATCTGAACAATTGTGATCAAATGATGAATTGCTCATGATAAGCAATTCATCATTTGGTCACAATTGTTTCTAAGGTTTCTAGAAGCAATAGCTGTAGGATGAAGTACCATGGAGTAAGACGCGAAACCATGGTGTGAGAGACGCTGGGATATTAAGAACCATTCATTATGATCCTAACGCTCCCGTCTGTGAACACACCTTATTTAGTTCGACAAAACAACTAAACCAGATTCATTTGTCGGTGATGGAGCCAATATCCGTGTTTTATGTTCCGTTTTAATACAGATGAAGCAGTTAAAGGAATTAACTTACCGACGTGTGTTGTTGGTGCCGCAATATAAACATACAGCTTGTGACTTCCGGAAATATTCGTTATTTCCGGTTCCGATTAAAATCATTATTATGTATCATTTCTTTTTCTCGCAAAATAGAGTTCGCAGAAAACGATAGGAACCAAGGACATAACATTAACAGAAATTCCTTCAAAAATAGAATATAGATTACACGACTTGAATTTAAATTTGTTTCTGTTAATAGTATTAAAACAATTATTGAATTGAGAAATAGGCAGATTGACACTTCTTTTGCAAGTTCAAATTAGCTTTTTTTCAAGGATGTGTTTCTTGCTTTAACACATTTGTTAAACACTGCATAAACATCCCATGGGAGAAAATGGTATGTCTCTAACGTTATCTGTAACCAACTACATATCATCAACACATTAAAGAAATGGACCTGGTGAACACATCTGGTGGTCAATAGAAAGCAACACCAACCAAACACCGGGACTTTATTACGTTTTGATCTGTTGTGAGAAACCAGACACAGTGACGTGTCCCCAAAGTTGTACCCTTGGGGAAATTAAAACACCATGACAGTTCTGGAACTGGTCCATGAATGCAGGCCTGTTTTGATGATTATTCACTAGCTAGAAACTACAAATGATGTATACTTATCAAATGTTGTCATCGTAAACGCCATGCAGGAATATGTATGTTGAACTATGAAGCTTTTCATATCTTATATTTCTCTGAAAAATTTCTGTCAAACTGTTGTTGTCTATGCATGTCTTATGGTTGTAACATATTAGTTTTGTAATGGCGTTGAAAAGGCTTTTTTGATCTTTATGCTTCCTTACCAATAAACCTCAAATAAAGCAGTTTACTAATCTGGAAGTCTTCGCGGTAAATACAACGCATGGTTATCTACAAAACAAAAACATGAAATCGAATTCTCGTGACGAGAATTTTTTCCTTTTCCCACAATGTTTTCTGAACTATTAGAAGATTATTTTCCAATTTCAACACATTTTGAACTGTCGTCTGCAAACTTTTTCAATTTGGGACAGTCGAAAATTTGTTGTTTGCGAAAGGGATAAGATTGATAGGGTTCTAAATAAAATATTGGCTGAAAAATGTAAATTCTACAAACATACTCGTTATAATTGTAAAAAATCTAAAACTGTAAAAACTAAAATCAACAAATCACTCATCATGCCGCCATTCTCCTAATCTACAATAAAATACTAAAAAAGACTTAAGATACCTGAAATATCAACAAAAACAAATTATTGTGTTCATAACGTATTATAAACTAAACATAGATGTGCTATTTCATTGAGGTTAAAGTGCGAAGATTTAAAAAAAAGCGACCATGTTCAAGCGAAGAATATGTAACTCTAAATACACAGTCCACATCAAGACCAGACTCTTGGTATAGAAAGTTTCTACAAGACCTTTCTGCATGACTTGTCGTCTACATACGTCTCATATTTCCTATCCATGCACATATTATCGCTCTTGAAGATGATCGCCTAATATAGGGAAACTATAATCCACCCTACAAGAACTTTGTTTAGCGACCATAAAGTAACTGATAAACATTTATTCATCGAGCCACCGTCGCGAAAGCAAATTTATGGTTGAACAACTACAGATAGTTTGAAGTTCTAGAAGGGTGATCTCTAAAACTAACATGGCGGTATTGTTGGAAACCTGTAAATTTGGCAATTAGACTTTTATTCATACTAAGAACTCATGCTGCCTCGACATTGTTATAATGTGGTACTAGGCCTGAACCATTTGAACAATTTCCTTACGAGTTCGCCATATAACACATTGACGTTTACTTCATATGTTAATATTTATTTTTTCAAAATAGTTTTATGCCATTGCTATACAATGTTCATTTCTTTTCATATTGTATCTGAAACGTCCCAGTGTAAAGTTTGTTTACATGGTTTCACAACAAACATCCCATTTTCAAATAATCATAAAAACCTAAATAGTCTAGATAATCAATAATGATATTCATAACAACAAATGATATGTTAATAAAGAATATTTTCTAATCGAACAATCTAGAAATCAATACCACTGACGAGTCAAAGACAATAAACAAATTCATTATTCCGGGATACCTATACAATGTGTTGTCTTCTCCGATTGGGATTTAATTCTGTCCTACAAAACAAAATATTGACACACTCGTCATACAATTGTGGAGACTTTTATATCCAGCGTCCTTAGCCCTTTCCCAAACAACAAATGTTCGACTGTCCCAAATTGAAAGAGTTTGCAGACGACATTTCAAAATGTAATGAAATTGGAAAATAATCTTCTGATAGGGCAGAACACATTGTGGAAAAAGGAGCAATTTCTCCTTTTCACACAATGTTTTCCAAAAGTCGTCTACAACAAAGTGGTCAAATGTCGTTATTGTTTGGGAAAGGGTTAACTAGCTAATGTCAACATGTTTATTCTTCACCTGAAATCAGTAGATACAGTCTTTTATCTGCTGATGCTTTTAACTTTAACCAGTGACACATCCAATATGGGGTCATGGATAAATCTTATCAAATTCCTAGTTGCAGAAATCTATCTACTCATATATACAGCCCAAGGTCTCTGGTACTTAAAGGTTCTTGTTCACAAATGACCGGATATTTGAAAGTTAAAATTGAATTTCTGTAAGATCATACAACAAATCTACTGTGTAAAGTATACACTGAAGAATAGCCACTGAAGTCAAAATAAGTTTGTGTATACGTTTCAAAGCCTATATACATTGAATAAGTATGTGTTACATATTCAAAAGCGATGTGACGGTTTTGCGATTAAATGCAAATAGGCCGCACCCTACTTTATATATTCTGACGTTTCGTGAATTAGTCATGCTTTCAATAGCTACCTCTAATTGTATATCACGTAACAATAAAAACATAGTTTTGTTTCAAGGACATTTTGCTTTGACTATTAATTGTTCCCATCTGTGAACAAGCACCTTTAAATCTTATTGTTTTATGAATACATTTATACTTGTACTAAACGACATCCAATTATCTCAGCTTGGCCATAAATACATGATGTTCTGAAAGACTTGAGCGAAGCCAACACGAATATATATTAGCCAGGCGTTCGTTACCATATGAATCAAGATTATTATTTGCGTAAGCAAAAACTAATATACATGGCTGTAATCCAAAGCTAATATAAACATTGTAATGTGACACGTCATTGAAGGCGTCTCGTAGAGACGATTCCAATGACGTGTTACTTTGCAATACGGTGTATTTCTTTTCTCATTATTTCAAATAGAAAACAGTCTTGTTTTAAACTTAAGCAGTTTCACATATCTTATATTCTGTTTTAGATCTTTTTCAAATGCTGTTTTCGAATGACGATCGCTTAATAAAATGACAAAATGTTAAAGTACATAGAAGTTTATAAGAAATAAATATAATACTATTTTGGGAAAGTTATTGGGACATACAATGTAATCAGGACAAGAAGTAAAACATAATAACAAGTGATTATATCGCATCACATCTAAAGGATAAAATATGTTTTGCGATTTAACACATGTCTTTTAAAAAATCCTTTCAATCTATAATCACGCAGTTTCTTAGTGTTGTTCGAGATTTTGTGTCAGTTTCCTGAAAGTAAGAGCTGTTGGGGCAATCTAAATACATCGGGTTTATCCAATGAAAACGCAGCTCACGGAAATTCCCGAGTAGTTCCGATTGCTGTTGGGGATGACAGTGTTACCAATAAAGATGCCACGTCAAACATCAAATAGCAAACATGTGAATAAAACGTTTGAATAGAATGGATACCAGCTTAGGCGCAAATATGCGTGGATCATTTACTACTAAACGTGACGTCTACTCTGAGTTCCCAATGAAACCGTCCTTGAATTTCGACTTGTTCATGATTCAGCCTTAAATTAGATCCGTGAGACAAATTATAGCGGATAAACGGGGAAATTGAAAATTAAAAATCGCTTTAAAGTCTGATCACCCTCATATGTCTTCATTTAAAATCTCTTCCAAATTTGGCACCAACTTTTTTATCAATCCGTTCAACATTTTTTTTTTATGATTTTTGATAACGTGGTAGACGAACTTATTACGTGCGAGTTCTCAGTACAGCTTGAATCTTCCGCCCTGGTACGGTAAATAAACAAATTGTTCCTAGCCTATAACTCATATTATCGTCACATTGCCTATGGATAGATTTTCTAAATGAACCGATCGATTGTGAATATTGTTATTGTTGCATCTTTTGAGTTGGTTATCTATTTTTATATAAAGTTGTAGGCAGTGGTCGTTCTATTTAAGTTTTATTTTGCCAGCTAAACGATTGTCTAAGCTGTACATGTAGTTTGTGAGTAAACAGAGCCGAATTTCATCTGATAAGTTAGCTTGGATCGATGCTAAGTTCTATAATAAATACATTTATTCCACTTGTGGATAAAATGTTCTCACTGCTTCAACACCATCTGAATTAAAGGTTAAGTTCAATTTGACTCTATTAACATCGATTTTGGAACAAGTTCTTGCAACGTTGATTAATCTCTTGCGATTCTTCTTCCTGCGTACATAACCAGTATACTCGCGCCAAATGTGAATTTATAAAAGGTCGCTTAGCAGATCCCGCTACTCATGGGGCTCGAATCCACGACCCTCGTGTCAAGAGACCGATTCTCTAAACCTGTTCATCACCTGAAGTATAACACTTTGACTTTAACTATAAGAATTGCCCTTACTCTTGTGATTTATTCACCATTACTGAACAATTCACTCGATTCAGAAGCAGCCATGTATTTACCATTTATACGTTTCAATGAATACGATGTCGAAACTGAAGTACATGGGTATTATCAAACCTTCCTGCACAGGATAATACTGGGGCCTCACATTCGGCAAAGTCGTTACCCATTTTTATCGTTTAGTGTCGACATTTCTCGGTAATGGACTGTAACCTTAGAGTGGTCACATCGGGATTGGTCCCACGTTAATTGCCTATTAAACACATACATGAAGACAAGAAAATGACAAATTGGCAAATCAAAAATCAACGCGCGGAATAACAGTCACGTGATACCCGAAAAGGGGTCAAGTCATATATATATATAATGTGGACAGCTTTCAGGATATTTATCTAGCTTTATCTAAATACAATATGGTGTTTGATGCCCAAATACCTTAGTCAGTTTTTCAATAAAAGGAATATTTACCAAAGGTTTTTATGTCCTCAATAAGACAAAAAAACCTATCACCGTGACTTCGACAACTATCGTATACATCGTTTACTTTTCATGCTTTCTAACAAGCCCCTGCCTCCCAGAGAATCTTTTTTATTTTATTAAAGAACAGATAATAATTGAGAAACATGTTATGAATCAGTTTTGAATGCAAAAATACCGGATCCTTTACATTTTTGTGCAAACACGACAACTCGTTTATTTCTATAACGATACTTT
This sequence comes from Cerastoderma edule, assembly GCA_947846245.1. Lineage (NCBI taxonomy): Eukaryota > Metazoa > Mollusca > Bivalvia > Cardiida > Cardiidae > Cerastoderma > Cerastoderma edule. The sequence continues at coordinate 30,623,464 of OX401414.1, forward strand.
TACGGTTCTAGGACCCTCATTCGCGCGCCGCAGCTTTATTCTCGGTAAATGGCTTCAGCACACATCGGAAAAGAGCTATTACCACACCCAGATTGGGTTAACGCTTACTGAAACCGGTATTTCGCATCAACCTATTTCCCTCTGGGATTTTGGGACAAGGCCGAAGTTGGAAGCAATTCCGTACGGTATTTACAAACAATTAAAATCACTGTGAAGAATCCATTATGACAAAGGTAAAGAAAATGGATTATGCCAAATATAAGACATTTCTCCTTTTGTCGCAACTATTTTCTGAATGTTTCTCGCTCGGATGCTTTAAGCAAGTACGTTGAGAGAAGTCAATGGTTTGGAATATTTTCAAATGTATCCAATAATTGTTGTTTATAAGTAATTTCTCGCAAATCAGGTCTTGTACTAGACCATACTCAAAACAAATGCAGATGAGATTTTCAAAACATGAAGCGTAGTCATTTGAGAGAAATATGGAAAATATACTTGACAAATGGAGAAAAAGATACGTCAAGTAATAATTAATTGAATCCCTATAAGGTTTTAGAAAAAAATCTTCAATATATTAAAAAAGGAAAAATTTCTATCAAAAAGTAAGTTTCATAAATTCGTAATTCGTACTCGACTTAACTCTATTAAATGCTTCCTATAAGGTTTTATTTAAGTCTTGCCTTTTATTATGTGAATCGAGAAAAACACCATCCTTTGTGTGCTGAGACATTTAGCTGATATATTGCTTTAGCCCTGATCTAGCAGAGTACTAAAGTTTCTTATGGGGTCGTTTGAATTCTTGCATGACAAAGCTGTTAGATTACATAACTTAAAATCACATTGCTCATCTCCACACGGCTTCAGATCCCGGCATCTGCATTTTCATGAGAGATAATCTCTCGACTGAATGTGGTTGGTTCTTTCCGGATTGACAACGCTTATGGACAGCTGAGCATGGGGTCTTCATCCATCATTACGAGTCGTGCATCGCATCGCATTATAATGTTCTAATGCTGATGCGATGTAAAACCCCATATAAACTCGTAGAAAGGGGCTGGTATGAATAGAGGCGAAACACATGCTTGTTCCAAAATGTTTTTCAGAATAATTATACGACCTCTCCGATAAAGAGAGATCCACCTTCTAAGACATCAAAGTCCACATGCCCTTGTGGGGATAGGAATACCGAAAACTTATCCGATAAATATTATAGGGAAACGGAAAACACCCGAAAAGTAAAAAATATATCGAAGAGCTACCGTTTGGAGTTTATCCTAATGACGCATGACTCTCAACAATTCAGATTACCCTATACACGACCGTTGTGCCAGTTCCCGACTCGATTTATTCTTTTTCTAATTTGAGCCAAAACAAATTCTTCTACGATAAGGAACTTGTTTGCTCCGTTCTCATCCCGTCAATAGTAGGCCCATTTTAGTCCTATTACGATACCTTGTTTGCTCCGTTCTCATCCCGTCAATAGTAGGCCCATTTTAGTCCTATTACGATACCTGGTTTGCTCCGTTCTCATCCCGTCAATAGTAGGCCCATTTTAGTCCTATTACGATACCTGGTTCATCATGAATGAAGTCAAAGCATTGAGCTTAATCTCCCATAAGTGTCGGTCAAGCCGGATGGAACAATCGGCATTCCGTGAGCAAGAGCACTACCTCTCATGAAGTTCCGAATTCAATGTACTTGGACTTGTTACGAGTTTATCACTCTGTTCGACCATGGAGACCCTTTACATTATAATCTGGACCATTCAGTCTTATATGTGAACATGCACATTAAAGACTTATAAATTAAGTTTAACCTATGTCGTTTAATCAATTTGTGGTTTATCTACATAAGATACCTTTATATCAACTTACCAGTAACAATGTATCAGCACAAAGAATAAAGTTTACCTACAATCATAACATTAAAACAGGTCGTCTAAAAGTGCTAAATATACCAACTAATACATACATCTATAATATAAACTGTTTACTTATAGACATAAATTATATACTTATAATTATACCGACGTTATTCATATCACTTGTACGTATGACAAATATGATGGCCACGCTATACCCATACAAGCTAATCCAAATCAACAACTGTTAATCATCAACAAGTAATCCTAGGTCCTTTTCTGATTTTGAAAAAGAGAGATGCGCTGCCTTCACTGAATCTGACAAAAACAAGATTTTCACAAAACCATATAGGAACAGGTTAAGATCCGGATTAGCTCGTATGAACTAGTGCGTGGCGATCTGTTATCTATGTTTGTTTTGTATTACCATTGATCCAGCACGGAACAGCCGAGGGATTTCCGGAGGGGGTCAGATGAAAGCAGAGGCCAAGATGGCGCCCGCCCCTCTTCTCGGCCGGGGAAATCTTATCATCCATGGATACTTTACGGGCTTCGGACAGAATGCTTGGGCTGAGAACACCGTCGTTGATCAGCTGAAAGTAGAGGTTAGAATCGTTTAGCTTAACACCGAATAGTTCCGTCAACGACCGATATAAACCGAGAACAACCGAAGCATAACGAGAAAAGAATATGTTTCATAATGGCGTGTTATGGCTATGCTACCATAAGATAACCGTCAGATTGACCTTTCCTAAAACGAACACTCTTGGTCATTGGTAGAGGACTACTGTTAGTCACATATTGGCTACATATGTATATTCCATTCAACGCTGTGAGGAAATTTTGTCAAGCCAACATAAACCTTGGTGAAGGAATTAATACGTTTGGTTATTCATTTAGGGTGAATAATTGGAAAACAACATCACGATGACGTAGTGGTTAGTGTTGGGGACCTTAGATTGGGCCACTGGGAAACGATTCACCGTATTGGCCAACGATTTCAATGTGGATTGTCATAGGTCCAGGGTGGCATAATTAAGTGTCCGTTTTGCCCAGCTTATCAAAAAGCCTCAACGGACAAGTTATTGTTTTACTGAGATTTACTGTATAAACATTATATGGATCCATTCAGCAAAAGATATGACATTTATTGACAAGTAAGTAAGATTCAGATTTCGCTACCCCCGATGACAATATTCGCTTTACTACCATTGCCATTGTTGGTAACTCATAAAATAGTATCAAGGTCGTTAGTCACTACATGTATCCATTGTTTATGGCTTTTTTATACACCAAATATGCATATTTTTCATATTTATTTCAATGTTTGATAACCAATGGGTGATGATGCCACTTTATACTTAAAACATTTTAATACTACAAAGTTACTTTAATCGTTGGCATCATATCCTAGATTTCTGTACGCAACAGTCTTTTTTAGTTATAATGGTCGTGGTCATTTGTTTAATGGCCAGACCCCATCTCATACCATGATTTTTGCTATATGTTGTTTTTTTACTATGCATGCAAAGTCTGAACTTCGTTAAGACTGAGTTGCAAAATTCAGAAATTGACGAAATTGAAACTCGGTAATCCTTTTAATAAGCAATTTAACATGATACCAAGTGGGAGAACGAGTGTGGGGTTATCATAATATGAAACTTTTAGATCGTGTTCGCAATTAGTCTGTCTCAAACAGCGCTCAAATGTCACGTGACACTCAATATATAAGTGAGTAGTGAAGGAGAGTAGCATAGGAAGGGGCTCTATAAAACAGACTTTTTAGGTATGAGCAAAAACAACCCCAACTAAAACATGACATTATGCTATAACAATGAAGTTGTTATAACTGCTTACATGGAAGTTGAATAACGCATACGTCGTTGTTGGTGGCTGTCATTTGAAAGGCACCCATTTTTTACTATTTTAGGTTTTAAATAAAGTATAAGATGGTATTGATGGATACTTTCTATAAAACAGATCTAGAAGATCGTATGCGTCGTTGTTGGTGACTTTCATCAGAATCGAAAGTGATTAGCTTAAGTTGTAAGAAATTTCTTCACAATCGATATGAAAAAAAAAATGAAAAGCTTAAACCCTTAAAGGCGCACATTTCTGTACTAGTACTGTCTGTTAGCGAATGGTTCAATTTCTGTACTAGTACTGGCTGTTAGCGAATGGTTCAATTTCTGTACTAGTACTGGCTGTTAGCGAATGGTTCAATTTCTGTACTAGTACTGGCTGTTAGCGAATGGTTCAATTTCTGTACTGGTACTGTCTGTTAGCGAATAGTTCAATTTCTGTACTAGAACTGGCTGTTAGCGAATGGTTCAATTTCTGTTTTGTTGTCTTTGTGATATAATTCAAATTGTAAGAGAAATATGCCAAGATATTATACGTTGGTCTTGATTACCTTTATTTATATAAATATAACTTAACGTCTTTTCATCTTAGGATGATGTTCATATAAAAACAGGTTTTCTGGTCTGGGTTAAGGGCCCTTTCGGTTCTTTTTATTACTTTTATTGAGTGGGAAATGACCATACCATAGTCATGACTTTCCATAATGAGTTGATTTAAGAGGGAATAACCATCAAAATTCGTTTTAATGAAGCTAGAATACCATCGACACGGTGTTCCCTTGCACAATGCCTGTCGAAGATGTTCATAGATAGAATACGAATACCCAATTTAGCGCCGAACTCCCACGGGATAGCTTGTCTCGAATAAATTCCCATTAGATACATGTAAGCGACGTGAAAGCACTTTTGAGGAAGATCATAAAACACAACTTAGTGCGGTTAACCGAGGGACATCCATTTGCGAAAGCAGGTTTGCCCAAAATTGCTAAAAACAGCTGGTGCATATATGATAGACCATAAAAATTCAACTTTACACAGCAGAATATCAATCATCACGCAACAATGAAAAACAGCCCATGACTCTATGGGGAATACATCTCAAAAATAGATATATTAAACTATAAATAAAAAAGACGAATCGTAAATGATAAAGCATTGCAGCTGTAAATAAATGGTTGCAATGAACATTGGACCTCGTCAGTTTATGATTTCAATTTATTTAGGAGATAAGATGGGCCGTCCTCACATGACTTGAGGATGTAAACAATACGATCTGAGACTAAAACACACCCCTACAGTAATGGCTCTAATCGGTTTGCATTAAACATTTAAAATGCTTTTAGCTCGGGAATGAGGTCAAAAAACTAAAGGAGTAGGCATTTGCTAGAAATAATCCAGGCATAAATTTACCAACCAGAACTATTTGTTATTTGTTTTGCTCTTGATGTCGATATGTTAGGTGAGACGTTGTCCCCATTACATCAATCTTAACTATTCACATGCAGGGCACAAACAACGAATTGACCTAGATATAGGTTGGTGTGATTTGATATAAGATCGGGTTGGTTGGACATGATCGTGAAATCATGATTTATGGTCCGGCCGCAATGTATGGTTAACACATTGTTGTATTTTATGGCGCCTTTTTGCCACCGTACATATTCGACGTTTGTTCTATACGGAAGACTAGCGAGTCTAAATTTTACCCCGGTCGTGATCAGCCAGAAGTCTGAACAGTTAGTTCACCCATATAGTGCCGGGACCGACTTTATGTTTATGCAAACAGGTTGGATCAAGGCAAGCCGCCAAGTAAATTGACGGCTGGCCTATGGTCTAACCAGTTTGCTACTCTGAGTATCTTTCCTTATCAAAATTATGCAGATATTTAAGAATTGAGACGTTTGAAATTTTAAAAAGCAGACGATACACATTTTTTTTTTAGAAAATTACCCAGCATTCTAAGGGTTGGTTATCAAAATAATGATACTTACGTCTGCAAGGGAGGTCAGTAAAAGTTCCTTGAAGTAGGAAATGTCCCGTGTGTCCATGTACTTGGGTCTCTTGTCGGCCTGCATTAATTTGTCCTGGTCAGCCTGAGGTAAATAATACATAGCCCGGTAGAGATACTTCATTCATGCATATAAATATATCTATGTAGTCTATTGCATATGCAGTGGAACTTACTTAAAAAAAACTGACAGAAGATATTGGTCATGGTGAAAAATTTCATCAATTGCCACAATGGTTTCTTTTGAACGTTTCCGTTGGAACGTATGATCAATACTTTATGGTATAGAGGTTCGAAAAGTATGGACTGTATCATATTTTAAAGTAGTTATAAATCTTTCAAAAAGTTATATTTCAAATTTTGCCGTACATCCAACTGCTAACCATTGTTTACGTGGACGTAGTATGATAGTATTACTATACTCGTATGGCTGGACATTTCAGACATGAGCGAATAGTATACAGATACGACAGGTTTTAACAATATGAGAACACAAGTATTTAATGATTTCAAATGTTTCACTGTTTGATATTACTCCACATTTGTGTAATTTACGAAACTACCAGTAATACAGAGATAGGAAAGAGTTCAAATGGATTGAAATCTCGAGTAGTGATCATCGGTTTGAATAGGTCAATTCACGGGGGTATGATTCCGGGAACAGGTTACGTAACCGCGTTAAAATCACCGATCGCATATCAAGTGACAAATCACTCAACGCTTTCCCATTGACAACGGCCAACCTTGAGGCATTTATTAGGACATTCGTGAATAAATAGTTAATTAGCTACGACAACTCACAGATAGGTAACTTCATTAAGTCTTGTCTAATTGACGTCTCCTTCCCATGCATGTCAGTCCATTTTAAAGCTAATCATGATGTAAGCATTTTAAATGATTGAGTTTGGATGCTTTGTGCATTACCCTCATACTGTGTTCGTTTATTAAAACATTAAACCGGCATTGAAAATAAAATTGACAAAAGTTAAACATTACTCTTTAACTTAAAAAAAAAGCATTTTTTTCATCGATGTACATTTATTAAATCAATAATAAAGCTCATCAGTAGAGGGGCTCAGTAACCTTAGAGCTTACGTCCCAATCCAATTGTAAAATTATTATGATACATTACAATATATTTAAGCTTGAGTTCTTCATTTGTACGTTTCTTTTATTACATTTAAATTGTTTATAACATTTCGGCCAGCATGACCCAAACACCAAGTCATGAAGCAGATTCTTCATACATGTAACATAAAAAAGCATCTTTACTCTGAGAATAAGCAAGTTGAAATTCAAATTCGAACATTTTATAAGCACTAAATTTACATATCCTTGCTACATGCATATTAACATTTACATGAAGATACAAAATTAATTATATTTAAGTAATGTCATTTAAATTAATTAATTCATCAAACTTACGTATGAACTATCAGAGTTAAACATTTTACAGTTCCAAAAAACTCAACCAAATTCGCAGCCGATACTTTAACTGGGCGATTTATGTTCAGGGCATAATGCTACTTTACTGTCATTTCGAGGTATTCAATTTAACTGGATGAATATAAACGACTTGGAAAACTCACACCCTTACGTTCCTTTTAGGTTAGAATCCATCTTGTTTTAACCCTTAGAATGCTGGGAAAAAAATACATTTATGCCTTGATTATTTCTAAAAATAGATTTTTGTGTCGCATGCTTTACAAAATCTTATATATCTGCTTAGTTTTGATGAGAAAGGATACTCAGAGTAGAAAACATGTTATATCACAGGCCAGCTGCCAATTTACTTTGCGACCTGGATTTAACCTGCTTGTGTAAGCATGAAGTCGGTTCCGGAACTTTAAAGGTTAAACATTTCCGTGCATGTTTAAGTTTACGATTGTGTCTGCGTTTTAAGACTGATTGGTCGCAAACGTAGTACTTTGTTTTCTTTACCTCATACAGCCATTGTCTGTATGATATTATTTGTTCGGCTAGAACTATGGACTTTAATATTTTTAGCAAGCTGTACGCACCTGTCCATTCTGCCCCATAGGTAAAGCCATGGTCTGTACCAGCATCATGGCGGCGACAAGGGCGGCAACAACTGTGGAGGTTTTCATTTCCATTGTTTCTTGCTGCAAGGAGAAAAGAAATAACTTGTTACTACCCCAATTGAAAAAGAAAACTCTGTACTTAAACGTGTTTTATTGTCTAGCCCGATCCATTCCTCCCTATTTTAAACAGAAAAGGTGGTGTTTCGACATTTAAGAATTAACGCATTACCAAGCAATAACGACATTTGATAAGTTTGTTGCAGACGACTCTGGAAGACATTGTGGAAAAAGGAGAAATTGTTCTTAAGAGCAATTTCTCCTTTTCCCACAATGTTTTCTGCCCTATTTGAAGCTTATTTGTCAATTTCATCACACTATGAAATGTCGTCTTCAAACTATTTCAATTTGGGACAGTCGAAAAAATGGCAAAGGGTTAAAACTTACCATTGGTCTCAATTAAAAGGCCATGTATTCATATATGTCACATAATATGCTTGTATATACATAAATAGTATCAAGTGACAGAACTGCTTCAAACGAAATCTCGTTTCTGTCATTCGCTTGACAATTTGCTTGGTGAAAGACATTTTTGGAATGGAATAAGAACATGTTTCCAGGAAAAACTCCGAAACAAATACGACATCTGAGATATCGCATACAATTGATTTCCGTCTTAAAGGCAAATAAAAACGCATCTAAATTAAATGCTTCCACTAAGGTACTACGTGTCAGATTTCTGTCTTTTATCTTGCATCCTTTGACCTCAAGTATCTTTTTTGACACGTAGACTCTTAAACAACGATTTTCAACAATGTTGTCATGCTTTACATGTTTAGTTTAAAGTTATTCATTTTAAATTGATTATGACGGAATCGTGAAATCTATTAAACTCGATCTCGATGACTGCTTTCACGATATTTAACTCGTACTCGCGCCGATTTGTAGGTTAGTCCCGGCAATGTTCACCTCGCCGAACGGGGAACGAACCCGGGAACACCAGTACACTAGGCCGATTCTCTACAACTGATCCAATTTTGCCTGTTTTTAGTGAACAAGCCTGACATAAAGTAGCCTATTAACATTCGCCAAAAATGTTTTTCACCACGAAATGTTGCTAATTTGCTTAATAGTGTTCCTTAGATAACAGTTTAATGCACAACTTAGAATTTTTGTTGTCTCGCTCATAAGCAATATCTAAATGATGAAATACGGCAAAAGTGAAAATGGGAAAGCAAGAATTAAAGATTGGCTATCACAAATGTTCACGTCTATTCAGGATATCTGCATTTAGAAAAAAATAAGATAATATGTAATTAAACCTTATAAAACAATTGGTATGCGCTTTGTTATACAGCGAGGGTATGCGATTATGTTTAACACTACATTGTATTATAAAAACTATGTTTATCTAATCTTTTTGTTTTACTTTTTACACGATTCATGTGTTCATTGAATAGAGGCATTTTTACCGAGCGATTCCATTTGCATTATATAACTAATGTAAGTACGTCAAAGCAGGAGTTCATATACCTTACAAACACTGACAGAATAAAGTATTATTCCAATTTCTGTCTTTATTTTCATATTTTCTACCAAACATATCCAATGTTACGTGAGAATTTCTTTTTCAAAATACTTTTTGTCCTTTTTTGCCACCAACTTGGACTAGTTATAGAAAGATACCCAATAGGCGAAATGGACACAGTTATGCTTTAAGCATCACCAACGTCAAAGCTAACATAGAGCTTTGTTTTTGCTTTTGTATGGTGATAAACGTCGTACCAACAATTGTTCAGTTTATGTAACGGATTCCTGGATACACCAGTACTAGGCTAGGGCTCTAATGTGACTTTCAAAAGGTCACACCAACGAAACCAGAGGTGTCGGTTGAGCTTGAATCTGGGAACCCCAGAGTTCTAAGTCCGCCATATTAACCACTGAGCTACGCAGGACCATAACGAAGAATACATAGTTAATTTCTGACGGCATTTTATTCTCCGTACGGCCCACTCCTATATGACTTGGAGAAGCAGCTATTGTCAAGATCGCGTATTACAATTCAATTGGTCTGACTTCTATCAATCATTCAAACATCTCGCTAAAACGGAGCATCTTCATGTTGCATGAGATTTCGCCTCGAATAAGCCTGTTTGATTCATGCCGGTTGATCTGCCTCGACAACTTACGCACCTTGGAATTGGAAATGCGTATGCGTTAATAAAGCATCTCGTAACATATAAACAAGTACAGCAAAATACATTCTATCAGAGTCAACATGTGGAGGCAGTCTACATCTATACTTATTAACGACGAATTCCATCCTTTATTTGTTTGCAAAACATAAGATCATTTAAGAAAAACCTGTCTAAAATATCACTATTTTGAGTATTTTAGATAGTATTTTCGCCCATGTTTGCAAAAAAAGGTACATATGTTCCAAACAAAAATTGCAAAAGTACTTTTGCAAAATATATGAAATATGCTCTTGCAATTAGAAATAACTGAATCACTATGACCCACTGAAAGTGTTTTTAACCATCAGAATTATAAATAATGACTCTTCCTTCAAGAACGTTAAACATTGTCGCGTATTATTGTTGACATGTATTTATATTTACATGTACGAGTATGTATATGATTAGAATGAGAATGAAACAGTTAATCATTGTCGCGTATTAATGTTGACATGTATTTATATTTACATGTACGAGTATGTATATGATTAGAATAAGTATGAAACAGTTAATTATTGTCGCGTATTATTGTTGACATGTATTTATATTTACATGTACGAGTATGTCTGTGATTAGAATGAGAATGAAACAGTTAATTATTGTCGCGTATTATTGTTGACATGTACTTATATTTACATGTACGAGTAAGTCTGTGATTAGAATGAGAATGAAACAGTTAATTATTGTCGCGTATTATTGTTGACATGTATTTATATTTACATGTACGAGTATGTCTGTGATTAGAATGAGAATGAAACAGTTAATTATTGTCGCGTATTATTGTTGACATGTATTTATATTTACATGTACGAGTATGTCTGTGATTAGAATGAGAATGAAACAGTTAATTATTGTCGCGTATTATTGTTGACATGTATTTATATTTACATGTACGAGTATGTCTGTGATTAGAATGAGAATGAAACAGTTAATTATTGTCGCGTATTATTGTTGACATGTATTTATATTTACATGTACGAGTATGTCTGTGATTAGAATGAGAATGAAACAGTTAATTATTGTCGCGTATTATTGTTGACATGTATTTATATTTACATGTACGAGTATGTCTGTGATTAGAATGAGAATGAAACAGTTAATTATTGTCGCGTATTATTGTTGACATGTATTTATATTTACATGTACGAGTATGTCTGTGATTAGAATGAGAATGAAACAGTTAATTATTGTCGCGTATTATTGTTGACATGTATTTATATTTACATGTACGAGTATGTCTGTGATTAGAATGAGAATGAAACAGTTAATCATTGTCGCGTATTATGGTTGACATGTATTTATATTTACATGTACGAGTATGTCTGTGATTAGAATAAGTATGAAACAGTTAATTATTGTCGCGTATTATGGTTGACATGTATTTATATTTACATGTACGAGTATGTCTGTGATTAGAATGAGAATGAAACAGTTAATTATTGTCGCGTATTATTGTTGACATGTATTTATATTTACATGTACGAGTAAGTCAATGATTAGAATGAGTATGAATCAGTCCTAAACTCACCTATTGTGTGTGAGGTAGTTTGAACTGTACTCGCTAACGTCAATAAAACATAGTTCGTCTTTATTCACACCCCTATTACTTTGGCTGCTTTTCCTCAGGCGCGGCGAATTAAGAAATAAGATTTACGATCTAAACGGAATTATAATCTCGCAAGTGAGTATTGCAGGATCTCTCACCAGGGAAAATTAACGAAGTCGCAGAAAGATTGAAATGTGCCGCGTCTTAATTGGACGGATTCAATTGCGCATGCGCAATACGAGTGGGACTATTTGGTAATTAAATATGAACTATTTGTATCATATGGATATTGCTATAAACTGTAACTATTTTTGCAATAAATGCTAATGTAATATCATTCATTCGGCACTGTACACGGAGAAAACAGGCTTCAATCAGAATTACAATCAGAATGGATGGATGAAGTCTTTTCAAAATATTGAAATTTTGGGGATCGTTTCTTCGAACTTTAAAGAAACATTACTGTAAATTTTGTTTTAAATTAACTATCTTACCCACTGCTTCAAATGGTGTTATGTCTGAGCTCATTTTGATAAAGGATACAAAAAAGAAAGGTAATATGCAATATTTAGCTCTGTCGTCTGACAAAACAGCCTTTTGACAGAATTATAAATCCGTTGTTATGTTGGAATAGGTCTAGAATTGATATCTATGTTTAATTCTTTGAAAAAGAAAGACATTCCCTTTAAGACATAATGTGATTTGCGCTATCATCTTCCTTTTTTACCACAGTTGTTTCAGAACAATATCGCAGGATAATTTCTCATGATTGCCATTACCAAATATCACCATACCCTAAACTGGCTTCATGCTGTTACTTTATCCTTTACCAAACGCCAAATATTCGACTGTTCCAATTTAAAAAGTTTGCAGACGACATTTCAAAATATGATGAAATTCGAATATAATTTTCAAAGAGGGTAGAAAACATTTAGGGAAAAGGAGAAATTGCTCGTCACGAGCAATTTCGCCTTTTCCCACAATGTTTTCCAGAGTCGTCTGTAACAAAATGGTGAAATGTCGTCATTATTTGGGAATGGGTTAAATGAAAGCACTCACAGCGCCCCGTTTAAGGTAAATAATTGACCCATTCACAGTAACGGCTATCTGGGGTGTCTCGCTGTCGTGGTCCTGATCTAAACAGTTCTAGATTTCCCGTGTGACTAGTTGGCAAATTTAATAAGTTTATTAGATATTAGGATAGTGCGACACACGTCAATGGATTCGTCCTATAGATATATTGTCTAACGATGTCATTACAATGGAACCAGTCACTGTATTGAGTTACCATCTCTTCTTGTCTCATAACACTTGTCCCGACGTTTAACAATGTGATATAGATTCATAGGTCGGTGTGTTTGGTAGCCATATTGGGGTACGAACAAGAGAGAACCTGTCCCGATAAACATACGGTTCCATTATTACGGGTCCAATGTTGATTAACTTGATATTGAGTTGAATAGTCGTTGTGTTTGGTGGTCACATCGAGTTAGGAAGAACCAGATAATCGAACGCTTTACCTATATCTATACCGGTCTAAGAACAGTCGGTTGATGTTTAAAAATGTGATTGGGAGGGGGTCGTTAGCCGACTGGTCCAGTGTCTGTACAATGCTGATTGGGAGGGGGTCATTAGCCGACTGGTCCAGTGTCTGTACAATGCTGATTGGGAGGGGGTCATTAGCCGACTGGTCCAGTGTCTGTACAATGCTGATTGGGAAGAGCTATTCAATGGACAGAAAGACGCCATGATAGATAACAGCGATTTCATTTGTCAGGACAACTTCTGTTTTGTTGTATTTACGTGGAGCGGACTGGGCAGCGATGTCCCACAAATACAACGCCTGGAAACTCCTTAATGAAGTGTTGGGTTGGGGGCCATGTGGTGTAAGTGGGGAATTACAGAGATCAGAACTGGAATTCATTGGACAAGTCGAAAGAAAGAGCCTTTGATGGATGTTGTAGGTGTAAAGATATGAGGAGATTTTCAATTAAAAACTAGTTTTCTTTAAAACTGCATACCATAATTTTATGTACTGTAATATGATAAGGAGTGAAGAATAGCCATTGGCAGAAAATAAGAACGTTCTGAATACTTTAAAGTATATATCATTTGACAAAAAGGACCATGTGTTTAAGATAAAAATCGTGACATCGATGAATGGACACTTCCTTAATTAATTGTGATTTATATAGCTACTTTAAATTGTATACCAAACAACAATAAAAAGAACTGTATTGTTTCAACGGCATTTTGTTTTGACTTCTACATTTCCTTTTCTGTGAACGAACACCTTTTACCTCTGAAGATGATACAGGTCTCAAAGGCTTCAGCACCGAACGCTCAGGTTAGTTAATTGATATGAGTTTGTTGCAATATGTGGAGTTTTTAAAAGATATAACGCACGCAAATGTCAGTTAGAAATAAATCAAGTTGTATCAACAGCCTTTAGCGAGTAACATCTCAGGTTTACTAAAGCTGTGCAGACATAGAATATCCATCGATACTTCCTATGTTGATCGTTTTTTTCTACTTTGTCTAAATGTTTGTTTTGTATCAACTATGCCTATACAAGGAGTCACGCTCACTGTTTAAGGAACGTGCTCAGTAATAGATAAACAACTTACGTAAGTCTAAAACAACAAATCCTCTTATTTCAATATTGGACGAAGCAATATTGCAAAGTGACACATCATTGGAATCGTCTCTCCGAGACACTTCCAATGAAGTGCCACATTGCAACATTGTACTTTCATTGAAGATACTGTCCATGTTTATCAATTATGACTTACGCAAACATTTTCCGTAAATTGTTTAGTAAAACGGGCCCCTGGACAATCTGCGAGGATTATACCACTCTCATTGACTCATCATTCTTCATTGTTGAGTAATATACCAGTATTCATGTCTGAATCACGCATGATTAAGCAAAGCCTGTTGGAACACAACACTCCCTTAATGCAGAAATAGAAATTCGAATAATATCATATTGTCGGTATTATGACATATTAGAATGAATTCATCGTTTTTTTTATCGTCATTCTCATTATGTCAACAGTTTTTCTGTTACGTTTGCGATGCCTGCCTCATTACAAGGAACGTAGACCAAAACCCTGTTAAGCCATAAGGGCTGACAAAGCCGGGTCGAACCATCGGCATGGATGTAAGCTCTTGACTTTAGTCAAATCTATTGCTGTTGAATATGGTGTTGAAGTGAAAATAAAACTAATCCTAATCCTGTTGATAGCACTTATCAAAAATGTCATGCTATAAAAATTCCAACGAGTATCGCTAACATATACAGCATTTCCAGGACGATTGTCTGAAATAATGTTAGAGCCTCCCAATATATGGTCCCCTACATTAACGCTAGAAAACTGAAACTTAAATAAATAACTTAATGGTTATTTAAAAAAAAAACGAGCAAAACGCACAGTGTTAAATTATTCATATCTCATTCAACCATTGTGACTTTGTACAATATACTTGTTTAATAAACTGGGTTCTGTCTCGTAAAGCTATTCAGATGTCTGTCATTTTACGAAAAAGGACGAGAAGTTTGGAAAAATACCATCTTTTTTCTGGGTAATTGAAACTTGAACTAGAAAATTCCGAACCAAAGGAATCTTCTTGTACACATTCCAGGCAGAGTTTTTTAATCAGGGCCGACACATGTCATTTCCGATATACATGACATCTCGTCTAAATCACATTAAAGGCGAATTACATCTCAAGATTTTGTCTAAAATCGACAGTTATATTTCTCTTTCCCTTTTATTCTAATTTACTAGTAAAATATATTTCTCTAAAAACCAGCGATTAAAATGCCTATCCTAACCTAATTATACGCTAATCTTCATTTTTAGACTATTCAAGTCTTTATTGTTAAATGACAATGACGGGTTTATTTTTCTGTTTGCGGTTACTCAGTCCGATTTTATCTACAATACATGTACCTTGTGTTATAGAACATATTTCGTATTTATTTTGTATTTAATAGATTAACTGTTTTTATACCTTACGTAGGAATTAGATGGTATCGCACCAGTTATAACCAGTTGTAACCATTACCCTTGCAGGGGGGATAAGTCTGTAATTATAGAGAAAAAAATCGATTTTCTTTCGTCAATATTAGAAATTGACCGTTTCCAACAGATTAAGCATGTCATTTCAGAAGCACCAATCTTGTATTCTCGCACTGAAATGACCAACTAAACGAGGTAGGATATCCGCGACATGCGTGGAACGTTAAAAGTTCTAGACACGTGTTGAGTACAAATATGCAACTATTGTATCCATTAATAGCGCAATTCGGGTGTTAAAAATCCTTATGTGATTGTTTTAATTCTATTGAAGAAATTACTTGTTGTTTGACAATTAAAAAACAACGACATTGCATTCCTTACTCGAGCTTTAGATAATGTTTAAAACGAAATTCATTCATAATTTCAAATAAATATTTGCACATACAAAGAAAAATGTACAAAGAATGTCCATACGGCTTTGAAGAAGGTTTCATGTCAAAGGTACCTGTACTAGATTGGATCAATGGGAAGCAACGGTAAACGCAACTTAGAAAGATGTTGAAATCCACTTTAAACCCCTAACTAAAACCAAACCAAGTAATGTGTCTCTTCCTGTTTCATCGGTTCGACCGTTCAAATCGCATGACCGTAAGGTGCAGTCTTTGATCACCCGAGACGGCTAAAGACTAAAGATGGCGTGACATGACGGTATTGAATCAGACAGCCATATCCGATATAAACACTTCGATTACAAACCGTGTAATAACATTGACCATATCTCCTGTTATTTAACTCTCAACGCGGAGACAGACAACATCCCGTATTGTCTCGCGAGATGATCTCGTCACGCGAGAACGCACACGCACACTCCATGGACGTCTCTATGGTGCCCAGAATCGATTCAATAAGCTCGAAATGCGACAAGGTTTGTAATTGAATTAACGTTTTCCCGGGACGACCCGTTAGATAAGTTTACTGACAGTTGTCAAACAATTTGCAGATGTGTCCGGAATGGCGTTCATAATATTTATCACGTTATACGTACATTTCCTGTGAAACGCAAATCGCTTCAAATGGTGCATAGAATTGACGCGGTTGTGTCTATTTGACAGCGAGTTCCTGCTAAAAGAAATGACAGTATCCTGCCTCACGCTTCGTAATGGAATCCACGCAGCCGAGTTTGGGTATTCTTTCCATCAGTGCACTATGTCTCAAATTACACGATGTAAATGATTAACACAGTTGAGCTTTCTGTAAATGTGAGTTTTCGACCGAACAGTGCGTCATTGCTTTCATGATATAATTCACACAGTTGAATTTTTGTGAGTGTGAGTACTCAAACGATCATTGCAACATGGCTAGAAGTTTCACGATACAACTCATACTGCTGAGTTATTTGTAAGTGTGGGAATTCGAGATGTCGATGCACATTGTCTTGAAATTGTGCGATACAATCTACACAGCTGAACTTTTGTGATTGTGAGTATTCGAACGAGCAATGCACTTTGGCCTGAAATTTAACGATATAATCTTAAACATCAGATCTTTCGAGAATTCTAGCGCTTGATTTGCCATTGCCCATTATTTCTGTATGTCACTGATGTTTTCTGATCTTTTACTGGTATCAAACACATGACCAGACATAACCAAATCCATATTGAAATAAAATATCTTTGACATGGCTGCACCAATTCAATGTTCCTCTATCACTGCTCTCTAGTAATCTTCATAGAACTAATTATGTTATCAGATGAAATAGTTTTCCCCGAGTAGCCTATTTGATGATTCTAGCATATCTAATAACTACGTAAACGGGGTATAGGTCTAATTCATAATAAACTGAAGAAGTACATGTCTATTTCTTGACATAAAGAAGTCTTTTACAAAATTTCAGATCAACACGCTCTATTTCCTTTGATTTAGAGAAACCCCAGATTTCACTCGAAAAACTTAAAATCGAACCTACAAATACATCAAATGTTATAGGTATACTACCTTAAACAAACAACTAACCAGCCTACTGGTCGTTATAATTTGTCAAACGTACCTTCACCTTTCGAATGATAAACTAAGTTCTACCCTGTCAAATATTAGAATGGGCGACCAATTGAACGGTAATGAAATCAAGTGTGTTCTTCCTACACCTCAACAATTAATCATTCGAAGATAGCAAACGAAAAGGAGAATAAATGCATCAGTTTCAGCGACAGACCTCTCTTGAATAGAATTTAATTTTGAAAGGAAGGGAGCGTCTATATCTCCTTAATTTGATTTAGATATTAGAAACGGTGCCCGGATAATGCACAAGGTTCAAATGTACCAATCTATGCCATCGACACTCCGTTCATCCTGGTGGTATAAGAACCAATAGTTTGCTAATCAGATTTATTTACATTTATAAAATTGAAACGTAAAAGAACAATTCCTACATTGCGAAAGCAGTATCTTGCAATTGTACACGAAGGCATGTGAAATGTATGGTGCAAAAAATTGGTTTGAGACTCAAACTCGTTACATTTCGAAGAACATTTATTTCATAGAATATAAGGAGCAGTTTACTGTCTATATAACACATGGTTCATGACAATGTTTAGTCAGTTAGCCTTACAGTATAACTATCTATATTGCACATATGATTTGCCAAAGCTTTGCGAATTTTTGATTATTTCAGCAATTAAGCAATTCAGAAAGATGAATGCACCATTTGGTATTTCTATACGAAGGTAAAGGTAGGGTTTATAGTCTCATATCTATCTATTCGAGGCATATTCAGCGTCTTTAAAATTACCTCCCCGATCACTCCGTGATAAACAGGCCGTCTAAATATGGCGCAAATGCAGCCATGGCACATTGGTTTATTCCCTTACAAGTACCCATTTACCTGGGTGGAAAGGAGCAACCTGGGATGTATTTTCTGCTCAGGAAAATTCCGATGATCCGGTCGGTATCTCAGGTTTCCAGAGTGTTCTTGAATTAAACATTGAATTTAACATTCTATGTTTACTGAGTGCAGCCGGATATATCAAGAACGTTTGATTATTCCGACAATTCAGGGAAATGCATGACGCATTTATTTGGCATTTTTATATAATCAATTTAAGATTTCCCAAGTGTTAAAAATATAGAATCATATACTGAATATTACATCCCATGTTTACCGAGTGCAGCCGGATATTTCAAAGAGATTCAGACATTTAGGAGTGTTGATATACAGATACTGAAACTTTATTTTGTCACCAATAGCTCAATACACAACCATCTTCATATTAGTCTTATCAGCTATACAAATATCAACAAGGTTTTTCGTTTTCATATTGCTCGCAGAACCCTTTACCAAACACCAAATTGTCGAGTGTCCCAAATTGAAAGAGTTTGCAGACGACATTTCAAAATGTGATGAAACTGAAATTTTCTCGTCAGATAGAGCAGAAAACCTTGTGGGAAAAGGAGAAATTGCTCTTAGCGAGCAATTTCTCCTTTTCCCACAATGTTTTCCAGAGTCGTCAGCAACAAAGGGGTTAAATGTCGTCATTGTTTGTTAATGAGTTAAAGAGCGCTGACAAACAGATACTACAATATATTTTGTAACAAATAGCTCTGTTAACATTCATCTTCATATCAGTTTAATCAGGCACACAATTTCAAAAATGTTCATCGTTTTCATATTGCTAGTGGGACATATTCTTTACAATGTCTCTTTAATGTTGGATATATACGTTTAAAGAAACTAGGATTAATTTCTCGTAAGGAACATTGCTTACTATTACTCTTGCAACACATCCAGCAAATTCGTAAGATTCTATGGTAGTGGGGTTAAAACCAAGACAAATGTAAAATTTAGGATTGTATAGCGCCGTTGCACTGTTATTTATGGTAGAATACCCCTAATCCGCCATTTTGAAACTTTTTCTTTGGTCGGATTACTTCAGTTGTTTTCGGTATACATGTATATCGGTCTTGGTCGGAACTAATTGGTGTTGAGCAAATGGTTCCGTCACAGACCATTGTATACCGAACAAGACCGAAGGAATCCTACGAAAGCAAAGCAAAGCAAAATCGTTCACTATGGGTATTCTACCTTAATGCTGTATCTTGACTCTATACTGAGTGATACATTTAACTGAAAAGCAGCTCTATGCATTTAACGCATATCGGCTATGTGGTCCCATTAGGAATGATAAAGTAGAAACAAATACTGGGTTCCTAGCAACGCTATAGCTTGAAGGGTATTCTGTTCACAGAACGCATCCCGCCACGTTAGGCATGACTAATTGCATTACCGTGCACATGTGTACCTCTATACACGAAGGTTTTATACTTCTTCTATCAATTTCAATTTCAATAAGCTTATTGTAATATTCCATAGTATTCGACAGCACCCATGCAAGACATTGTTACAATACTCAAGAGAGACCTTTGATAACAGAGAAGGACCCTTCGAAAATGTTTCAACACAGATCTAGCTCTGAGGCATCAATGTGGAGATATCTAGCTTTTGTTAGTGACTGCATTAGGTATATCGTACAGGCAGCTTTTATACATAAAACGATATCATTTTACAGCGGCTCATACTCTTTATCGAAAGATATTTGACAGTTGATCCATACTTTTATCAAAATGTTTTTTTATAGAGGCTCAATACTGTTATTGTGTTTGGCAACGGCTCTTTACTAACTCGAAGGATAATTGAATTTGGCTCTATACTGTTATCAAAGCATGTTACAGATGCACTAAACTGTTATCAAAGGGTATTTATAGAGGCTCAATACTGTTATTGTGTTTGGCAACGGCTCTTTACTAACTCGAAGGATAATTGAATTTGGCTCTATACTGTTATCAAAGCATGTTACAGATGCACTAAACTGTTATCAAAGGGTATTTAACGGCAGGCCTTTTCTTACTTTGAAAGTATAAAATTGATAGAAATAGAACCAAAGGATATTATTTTATCAATATATTCATAAATTTATAATTATAATTCTTTATGGCCTATTTGTTAGATTAGATTCAGATAACTTTTAAAACCTGACCACTCGCTTCACTTTATCATACAGGAAGAGACAGAGCGGTGTCGTAAACTTCACTAGATAACGTTATATTTACTGTTATGTATTATAAAATTAGAAAATGTGGAAGAAAAACAGACTCCCATCAATAACTTGATTACTATTGATTAACGACAAATCTTATTATCTAAAGATGTTTAATAGCGGTTCTATATTTCTATTGAAATGTGACTTACAATATCACTATACTGTTAACAAAATGTGCCAAATACATACTGTTATCGAAATGCTGGCTGACCCAGTATAACATTCCGTACAGCATATGCCTCGGTTCAAAATGTGTTTAATCAACTAAAGCGTTAATGGAGATACCACTCGATAATCATTGTTACAGATAATGAGCAGGTTTCATTTCTCATTGCGTGTAGTCAGGTTTTCAAAGGTAGAAATCAAATGCTATTATTCGACAGCGGGTCTATGTTTCTATCTAAAGATGTTTGGCGTTGGGTCTAGTGGGTTGTCGACAGTGGTTCTATACTGTTATTGCAATGTTGGCCAAACCAGTATAACATTCCTGACATCACATGCATAGCTTAATAATGCCCATTTAATGTGTTTAATCAACTTAAATGTTAATGGATATAACACTTGAAAATCCTTCATACAAATAATGAGCAAGAACGAGATCCATTTCTCAATAAGTGCATACTCAAACGGACTACTAGTACAAGAAAAAACACATTTGATAGAAACCATTGTGACAAAATCAGAAATCGCTCCTGATGAGCAATGGGTGCTGTGTCACACGACATCTCACTTCTTTCAAACAGAGAAACATTTGTGATATTTGCTTTCACTGGCTGATACCTTCTTTTGAACTATTCGTTTAAGCCCATGCGAGGATATAGATTAACGAAAAAAATAATCGAGTTTAACAAGATCCTCACCAGTAATGCTTATGGTAGCTTCATGGCGGTCAATTACTATGACGTCTGACTTATTAATGATTAACATATGTGAAGTAATTTATTAGTTAATCGGGGCACGGAGCAATTTTTTGTTTTCCAAGTTAAACGATCATGGGTTGGTATCTGTGCAATGGTTTTACCAGAATTTCATTTAAACAATTTGCATTTTACATGGAT
Source organism: Cerastoderma edule (assembly GCA_947846245.1). Lineage (NCBI taxonomy): Eukaryota > Metazoa > Mollusca > Bivalvia > Cardiida > Cardiidae > Cerastoderma > Cerastoderma edule. Next base: position 30,645,193 of record OX401414.1, read on the forward strand.
GGTGATGGACCTTTGAAAATTATTAAATTCAGTCTCGGTGACTATTTCCTTGATACATGACCTTCACTCTAGCCGAAGTGTAGGTTAAGCTGCAATTTTTATCTCAACCCTGATTGGGATAAAGCTTGAGGTCCTAGGTAACAATTTGAGCGAATTTCAACACCACATACAAAGTTTGTACAAATGGCCGTCTTCGACTGCACGACTCAGTTTGTTAACAGACTTGTATGGGGAATCATTGATCTTTTTCATTATATTTAAACGCATGCTATGTTTAACAACGATTTTGCATATAGACGATAGATTGGGTATAGTTACTCGGAAGCGTAATAACTTGTATATTTTGTGTTTTTAATTCAATATAAAATGTGTTTGGCAATACAATATGTTTAAAGTAAAGAAGTGTAATTAATTTGCTATACTAATGCAGCAATAGTAATGGTCGATTTTGGTTCATGGCGATCCAAATGCTAACGTATTAATCTTTTTGGCTTGCGTAACAAAACCCACTTACAATGCCCTTGAATTATTAAATACATCAGGGGACATATCAGCAGCAATTCAAGGTCTCGCAAACAGAGAAAAACAAATTTTGCTACGTATTTCCTATTTAAGTATTGCTTACACGGGCAAATATCGAATACTGTCAATATTTTTAAGCGACTGTAGGAAAAGAAGAATTCATCTTGATGTTTAAGACTGGTAATGGCTTAGTACGGACGCAAGTCATTCAGAAAGCTTCAGTAGGAGCTTTTTGATTGACTGCCGTTACATCATGGTTTTTTCTTCCTTTAAATATGTCATATTTGCTGTTCATTTAGAATCGTTTCCTTTTTTATCCTATCATTACTTGTATATATATATAACTTTATAATGTAATGATATGCTTTTTTATGTTTTTATATCTTTTGTTTATATTACTATTTTAATGATCTCCTGTTCTAAATATGTCGGTTTCTTTACATCTTTAATTAAGATGTTTTTGTCTTGAATCTTATCGCATTTAGACTCATCTCTTATAACTCCATGATGGAGTGGCATTGTATCTTATATGAAATGAAATGTTATGTTGTAAATGTGTTATATAACTGTACAATGATGAGATGTAAATAAAGATTACTACTACTTCTACTACTACTACAGTGCTTAATAGTGATCGGTTAAAACAAGATTACGTGTATCCTTTAGAAGGGGGTTTAGATCGATGCTCAAGGATTTCCTTAACTCCAGCTTATAGAGTGAATGGCCCCCAATTCCTAGGCATAACCCATTCAGATTAGTATTATCCCTTCACAATTACGCTATAAGGGATCAAAAGTCCTCCAAGTTAGCAATAATCAAGGGGTCAAGGGAAACTCCTACATGTTAGAATAATAAGATAAAGAAGTATTGCCTATTACATTGTCTAACGTATGATTTCAAATGGAAGTGCGATGATTCAGATATTTGGTTGTCATATGAGGAATTCGCATGTAATGTGTCTCGCTTCTTTCACACTTCTATATAACCCCATCTTGCTGGAGCGCTTTTAACTTTAGGAGCCGATTGTATAATTTGCAACAGTATATGGTAAAGAAGCGAAATAATTAAGCTGTCTCTTGTATGTTTGATGCTTGTTTCAATATTTTATACCAATATGAATATCATTTCATTCATCTGGATTCAATACCACAGTCTTCTATTCAATTTGACTATGCTAGTTAATGATATTAAGGTATGAGTAAAATGGTAAATAATTTAGTTAACCATTTACCATTTGTTTCATTTTCATTAATGTAGATTCATACTGCTCAAGAATGATCTGTTGATAACGTGAGCTATAGGTCCGATATTTCCGGTTGATGTAATTTTATATTTATAGGAGTCTGCATAGCCTTATATGAATGTCGCTGTCATATAAAAATCCTTCCTTTGTATTTAGATATGCCACTATTCCAGACACGTCATTGAGATTTCACAAACTGTGTATTTCTTCTCAAATAGCGCACCTTTCACATTCCAGTAAAAAAAAAAACGATATTGAAATATCGGTTAATGGTCCTTATGACATAAACCATCTGTTTAAACTTGAATGAATTGTTTTGCTTAAGGACATATCACAATGAAATGATTACTTGCCTTTCAGAAACATTATTGATATCTATTTCATTGTCTGGTGTCCTTGGGCAAACACCTTTTCCTAGGATTGTGATTTTCGAAAACACTGGATCACATGCATGAACGCGCATTTGTTTTATATGGCATATAACTACAGTATAAATCATTGTTTTTCCATGATCTTTATGACTTAAACAACTGTATAAAGCTAGGAAGAAGCGTCTTGCCCAAGGTCACGTCACAATGAAATAGTAGACTCACATTGAGATCGATGGCGACCAATTAGTTCACCGCAATGTGTCCTTGGACAAGACGCTTTTTCCTAGGAATGTGCCTTTAGATAACACCAGAATCCATGTAAGATTGAACATATACAAGGTGTATGATCTTACAATTACATAAAGCTGCTTGTACACAGATGAGGAAATATTTTGAAGTGAAAAGTTAATTTCTTTAAAGTTTCACAACAGCGAAACGTGTGTAACATATCCACTGGAAAATAGATATCGGAAGCAAAAGGTTTTTCTTTTTAAGTTTTAAGAACATCTATACATGCATATTTACTGTAATTTGATCCGATCAACCGCCTATACACAGTCCATAGCCAAAAGATTATGACGCTTCCTGAATTCATTTTGCTTTCAATAACTACTTTGCATTATTTAACAATACAAAGTCGTATTGTTTCAAAGACATTTTAATTTGTCGTTCGAATGACAAACAAGCAATCTTAATGTATTGCCAACTGTATGTTTCATATCGAAGTACAGTGATGTCTCGTTAATACGAACACAGTAGTTTTAAACAAAATGTCCGGATTACCGAATCATCTGGACTAATGAAGCAGAAAATGTTCTTATACACATGAAGACATAAACGGTCTGTATGCACGTGTATACTATAACCCTTTAGCAAACGCCAAATGTTCGACCGTCCAAAATTGAAAGAGTTTGCAGACGACATTTCAAAACGTGATGAACTTCAAAAATAATCTTCTGATATGGCAGAAAATATTGTGGGAAAAGGAGAAATTGCTCGTCACGATCAATTTCTCCTTTACCCACAATGTTGTCAAAAGTCGTCTGCAACAATCTGGTCAAATAATTCCGTTCCCTTACAATTTCGTTCGGATTGCGAGACATCCGGATAATCGGGTCCGGATAAACGAGGCTTCACTGTATAAGGAGGGTTGTACTATTACGTAGTTGTCTACAACTTGACGAAACACTATTCCACTTTTCGGACGACTCGACAAGATCAAATTAATTATTTTATTTTTTCTACATTTTTCTCGGTATTGGTTCACATGTGATAAGAGCATTACAGCTTTGGTTAGGGATTAAATCCAGACAGACACAGAGGCTTCATTGCCGCCTTCAATCCCTTTGTAAGGGAGGGGCCGACTTGATTGAGAACAAATGATGCGTAAGATAGCAGAATTTGCCGCCTAGATTTGATTGAACGAAAAGCCAAGTCGTATGCGCAGTTAAAATTAGAACAAAAATAGTGTGTTGATGTGTCTTCGGATGAAAGCAGTCTGGTTTCTAAGATTATTCGCAAATTGTCACGATTATTTTGGAACGTCGTCTGTTATCATTTGATATCAGGTGGCGGGGGTACTCGCATGACCAATGTTTACGTTCTTATGTCCGAATAAAATGGCTGCACCCATTACGGAACAGGTATTTTTTTCTTTTTTCACATTCGGTAGAAAAGCGCAGTCAACGGGCGTGCATGTTCAAAACATTCGGTCTTCGATTGCGATTTCTCTGTCAAGTGTTAGCCGCATCGCCATTATAACACATGGGTTATCACAGACTACCAGAACCAGTACAACATGTGGCTATCATTGGCAAAGGTAGGTGAACAAATGAAAAAAAAAAAGGAAGTGTGGCGCGGCCATCTTGTTCGGGCATAAGATCATAAACATTAGTCACGTGATTCATTCACCTGAGGTATGTTGATATTAAAACATGATAACTGCAATTTGATCAAACTATGCTGGCTTTTGATCTATTCGTCTGTACAAAAAAACGTACAATCTATCATTGGGTGCCTTGATAAACGATGTTTCTGTCCAGCATTGGAAGCGAGTCAGGTCAAACTTTGTTATCTTTGACCAATTGACTTGATTGTGTATGTGACCGTTATCTCACGAACCTTCGTGAATTAAAATTCCGGTGGCGGTATCCGGATTTTTGTAAAAGGTAGTTTCCCGGTTGACTCATCGCATACTCATTGTACAGACCGGCATGAAAAGTCATTTAAAAAGTATTTCTTCAACATGAGTTCATTTATGTTGTGATGACCGACTGTTACCGGTAGAGGAAGACCCGATACCCAACTGCCAACAAAGACTGGCCAAGCCGGATAGAACCATCGGTATTCTGAAGGAGAATACCTTTTAACCCTTTCCCAAACAATAACAACATTTGACTACTTTGTTGCAGACGACATTAGAAAAATTGTTGGCAAAGGAGAAATTACTCGTGACGAGCATTTTTTTCTTTTCCTACAAGGCCTTTTGCTCTATCTGAAGAATGTTTTTCAATTTCATCACATTTTGAAATGTCATCTGCAAACTCTTTCAAAATTGGGACAGTCGAAAATTTGTTGTTTGGGACAGGGTTAATGAAAATCCAAATGCCGATATCGTAAAGCAACAAGGTCTGGAACCGACCAATGTATACAGAGAACAACCGAATTAATCCGACAAAAAAAGAGTTTTAAAAGGGCAGATTATAGGAATTCTACCTGGAACAAAGACTATATCTACAAAAGGCATGTCAACAAGTTAACGGCATGCCGCTTGTAAACACGGCCGTTGACAACAACAAATCCATAAATCATAGACACGATGTCATATCCTCATTAAATAGAAAGGATGTTAATACATTTAAACCGTTTGAATCTGGGTGACGAAGTGACATCATGCGCTAATCTGTATAAGTTTCTTCATGACTTATTTTTCTACTATTCGAAAATAAAAAGAACAATGTCGCACCCATACATGATTCTATCTATTACAATCGAATAAATCATGTCGTATCCACTTTAATTTTCATCGGAAGGATTATTAACCGAGCCGGTCTCGAACTCATGACCCTTGTTTTTCAAGTTGGACATACTAACGACTGGGCTAACGAGGCTTATATAATACAAAATGACAACATGGGTCCCTGTCACCACGATAGCCTTTTACTAAGTAAGGAATGTATTTGCGTGAATTGAAATAGTTAAGCATGGATATCATTTTTCTTCTAAAACAAAAAACACAATATTGTCATGTGACACATCGATAGAGATGTCTCGGATAGACGATGTTAATGATGTGTTACTTTGAAATGTTGATTCTATCAATATTGAAATGAGTGGGTAGATGTTTTAAATTTGCGCAAGTTCCTAGGAAAAGACATTTAGTTAAACATTACGATGTGTATAAATTAATCATATTTTGCTTTCTTTCTCATCCCATGTCCTGCAAAATGGTTAAACATGAATGAAGTATTAATACCAAAGCTCTGAGAGTCCTTTGAATTCGAAATATCATTTCACACATTCAGTTTTTAATTCAAATTGTATCAGACAGAATCGGTCTTCTTCGGAATATTGAAATTGATTGGTCAACACAAATTCCGTCTCTCTACGATCTTTTTCCATGGGGAGATGAACTTAATTAACCAAGATTTGAATAGAAAGCGACATGCGTAAAATGCTTAATTAGATTTTGTTTCCAGCAAACCTTATTCTAATACGGAACGTTAACTAAGAGCAGTTCCTCTTTCGAATTTCATAAAAAAATAATATTTATTAAATGTAACGGAAATGAACAAAGATTAATAAAGGTAGAAAAAAGCCATTTTTATACTTATTATTTCGTCGGATTACTTCGGTTGTTCTCAGTGGTATACATCGGTCTGGGTCGGAACTATTCGCTTTACACCGAATAATTCCGGCTCCGCCCGATGTATATCGAGAACGGCCGAAGTAAACCGACGGAACAACGAGTTTCAAATAGCGGTTTATGGGTGGTCTACCCATTGTATATCAAACTCCAATGAATGGCTACCTGCTTTGACTTTCGCAAAACAATGATTTAGTGTTAACACCGTGAAAGCTAATATTGTTGTCGTTGTATTTTCGAACGTTGCAGTTTGACCAATCACATTGCTCAGAATTTGTAGGCTATCCGTTGTCTATTTTTGGATCATTGTGGATTCAGTGGTAAGGAACCAGTTAAGTTTAGTGGTTAGTTTAAGCTCCTCCGGTACGGTATGTAATCAACCTTTTTCTGCGCAGACATGTGCCCGTATTCCTCCGCACCCAATAGGGAGAATGAGTAATTAGTTTCACGGTTTAGAAGACAACTTTAATTGCATTAACGTGTTACGTCGATGGTGAAAGAGGGCGAGTTTCCATACCAATTGTCGATAGATTAGCTAGAGATAGCCATAATACTGGTTGCTTCGATCTATCAATAGCATACGGCTATTTAAAGCTATGCCATGATGATCTATATATCGTTTTTGTAACAGTTTATTATCTCAAAGGTATCAACTGTGACCTTGAAGTGCCTGAATATTGACTGATGTTTGAAGCAAATTGTCAGATAGAGAGATACCGATATCGTTATTCGAATATTTGTTTAACCACCCAAACAATAACGACATTTGACGACTGTGTTGCAGACAACTTTAGAAAACATTGTGGGAAAAGGAGAAACTGCTCGTAACGTGCAATTTTTTCTTTTCACACAAGGTTTTCTGCTCTTTCTGAAGAATATTGTTTAATTTCATCACATTTTATAATATTGTCTGCAAACTCTTTCAATTTGAGACAGTCGAAAATTTGTTGTTTGGGAAAGGGTTAATTCAAATAAAGTTAACTTATTTTAACATGCGGGGGACAATGATCAAGGGTAGAGGTTCAGGTTCGGGACGTGGGTTCGAATCCCGTGATTAGCCGGATCTGCCTTGTGTCCTTTCATTAATCCACATTCGGCGCGAGTACTGGTTATGTACCCAGAAATCAAAATCGCTAGTGATTTATTCAAGTTGTAAGAACTTGTGTTACAATAAATATAAAAAGATTAAATCAAATTAACATATTTCAACAAAGCCTTATCTGTTACCTTTGGATGCAGAGTTATTTCCTGAAGGAACTCTTTTATTATCATAAAAGTATACATATGTTATTTCAATTGCCTGATTTACGGGAGATTCCAACAGGTATACATTTATGGATACATCTATTAACATATTTCAACAAAGCCTTATCTGTTACCTTTGGATGCAGAGTTATTTCCTGAAGGAACTCTTTTATTATCATAAAAGTATACATATGTTATTTCAATTGCCTGATTTACGGGAGATTCCAACAGGTATACATTTATGGATACATCTATTTAAAAAAAATCGTAACATGTCCCGCCTCGTTTTCCAGTGTTACAAACCTTGCAAACACCCCAGACACCTCAAACTATGTTACCATCGTGAGTCGAAATAACCAGATTACAAAGATAACATAATTCAATCGAGTTAGATTTCTTCCTGAGACGAGGAAACCCCAATCGTTTCCAGCTCTTACATCGCGAAATAGTTGGTATATACTTTAAAGGGCCTATATCACAGAATGAGCTATATGAGTAACATATGATAAAAGGATGGTTTAAATAATCCTAATCACCAGATAAATGACCATTTTTAATATCTACATCTTAAAGATGATGAAGGTTAAAGATGATGAAGGCATGTGTTTTCATTGAATAATTGTGAAACGAGTATTGGGGTATTCACTGCTCTTATTGAAAAAACTTGGTTGATTGTTAATGTTATGTCATTAGAGTATCGACTCATTTCATAATCTCGATCAAAGACACACCTACCTGTTTTGATTTATTACGTTGCACGGATGTAAACGATCGATGTTTTCAAAATAGACCATTAGAACGGTTAACTACACGTAAATGTGCGCAACTCGATTTGGAAAGGTGATGAAAAGTGTATCAATAATTCACCTTTCTGTACCTTAACAGATCTGTAAGGTCACTTTAATCGAATATAAAACCTAAAAAAGTCTCAATCTGTGAGAAAGCCCTTTTGAGAAAGCCCTTTTAATAGTGATGTTGTATGCGAAGGGTTGACACGAAAATAATTTTTGCTGCTTGAGACGTTTGTGTATGCTCTGAATCTCGATTCTTTAGGCCAAATCGTGCTCGTGTTGAAATCTCGACAACTGCATGTTTGTGAAAACGAAAGTGACAACACAGTCTTTCGTATTAACGGCCTTCTATAGGGATCCATAATACACATTTATATTTAATAAAGACATATATCTATAAATACATGATTTGTATTTTGAAGCTGAATTGCCTGTTGGATAGCAGTTCCATCCATCCCCAATGGGCAGCTGAACTCGAGTATATCCTTCATCACTTATAAGACAGACTTTGCAAGATGACTGAAATGCTATACAAACGCATTATCATGAGTGGGATGAATTGTAAGAATGGGACAGCATCGCAAAATAATAGAGGTTATTTAAAAGTGATGTCAAACATTAAACATATACGTCAAACAAACAAACCTTTGGATGTATACTAGTAACAATGTTGAGAGCAGATGATGGGTTATTTGGAAAGCTTAACAAAGTTTTTTTTTTCTTGAATAACAAATAAAAGATTGTTCTGGCCGTTAACAAGACAGTTAAAGTGCTCCAAAATGGTGTATTTTCACACTTCTGTCAACATAGCGAAAGGTTTGTTGAGCGCCACCAATTGTAAGCGAGGTCCCAGACCCAGGACCGGATATAAGGTTAACTTCCGCAACGTGAATAGTGTATTGATAGAGACGGATCTATCTATTTAGATGACATATAATTGCATCATCAGCTTCAATAAAGGTGATAACAGGATATTGATTGGCGGTCCTTCATTCCAAGAATTGTCAATCCTTCCATTATTTCCTTGGACGGTCCAAAACGAAATGATTTGATAATTGTACAGAATGCACAAGGGAGTTTAAGAAGAGTGAGATTTCTTTTTTTCGGTTTTCAGAGCGACTCTGACAGACATTATGTTACATATTCATTATACAACGACTATTGAAGGAACAACGCATAAGCTTCGGTCTTATCATTGATAATTTCAAAATTATCTGTAACCGATCTTTTTGGAAGCAAAATGAGCAAATGAGAAATTTTCTCAATATTAAACGAAGATTTTTGTAACAATTTCAATCTTCATTTATGAAAAATACATTCCTTTCGTACTCGTCACATCGATAATTATTTGTTCTTTATGTCGTCCGCTTAAAATTATCTCGAAGAGCCTGGAAAAGGACAAAACCGATTTGACGTTATGCATAATCCAATTTGTGCCTACTCCCTCGTTCTTTGATATGATACCCATAGACCTGTCAGCTTCAAGGATGTATCACTGTGAAACATAGAAACCGGATTTTCGTCGTGCGAGCGGACAACAACTTGGTATTATAACATTACATAACGTAGAAAAGTTTTATTGAGACATTAATCACACAAGCTCAAAGTCAATACAATAATAAAATGCTATATATATGGTTGCAAAGAAATTGCATTTAAGGGGCGATTTATCATTTTGTCACGATGGTTATATAGGTGTTCTGCAACGGATATGGTTATAAGGTGTTTATCTATTCCTCGAACATCTGATTGCCCAACTGCTCTATACGTCGAAGTGAAAACGGGGTCCCGCATTGTTTTTTCTTAGTTCACGAGTATTTATATTCAAGAAATCTTTATGTCGAAATCTCTATTTGTCGGACATTTTCATACGAATCCTTGAACGTCGAGGTATAGAGATTTTGCTCTATTGTGAAGTAAGGGCTAAGAAGAAATCAACGTTGGGTGATTTTGACAATTGTAATATTTGACGAAAATGTCAGCAACATTCTGTATGCCCGTGTATAACCCTTTCCCAAACAATAACGACATTTGACCACTTTGTTGCAGACGACTTTAGAAAACATTGAGGGAAAAGGAGAAATTGCTCTGTAACGAGCAATTTTTCCTTTTCCCTTAATGTTTTCTGCCCTAGCAGAAGATTATTTTCCAATTTCATCACATTTGAAATGTCGTCTGCAAACTCTTTCAATTGGGGACGGTCGAAAATTTGTTGTTTGGGAAAGGGATACGGCTATAGAGTATCGCTATTGAGATCGACAGGCGATATGTTTATTTCACCATTACGTACGGAATGGTTATCGAAGCCTGTATACGAGACACCAAGCCCCCGGGAGAGTCTACCTTAAATGGGGGAGCTTGGATGCGTACATCCATTCAACACTTTGTATATTACGATAGAAAACCCTTTTCGGTAGGAGGACATTTGTTTTCAATCATTTATACTAGCTGCTGTTGTAATGTGTTTAATATGTCGCTCTTTAACCATTTCCCAAACAATGTCGACATTTGACTACTTTGTTGCAGACGAACCTAGAAAACATTGTGGGAAAGGGAAAATTGCTCGTAACGAGCAATTACTCCCTTTTCCACAAGGTCTTCTGCTTTTTCTGAAGAATATTTTTAATTTCATCACATTTTGAAATGTCGTCTGAAATTTCTTTCAATTTGGGACTGTCGAAAACTTGTTGTTTGAGAAAGGGTTAAAAAAGAATAAGACTGTCAGTTAAAATAAGCAGGATGTGATCATGGTAGAGGTAAAATAATGTTGCAAGTCCGAAACAACGCATATGTTGTTATAGCAATGCTGTTTCATTTCCTGATATCGGGTTATGCGAATCCATTCTTAAACTGAAAAAGACAAATTGTCTCTACGATTTAGAATGGGCAGGATTCCATTTTTCTTTCATTTTAAGGTGGCACTCTTAAGATCTAATATCATAATTCGGACGCAAGTAGTAAAGGAGGTACGCCTGGGAGTGAGCAAGCTCCCGGGCTAACATTTTTTACTACTGATGTAAGCATCACGGCGTTTTTAGAAGAATCGGACTGTATTTCAGACACCTCAACCTACGTTCGAATTCCGGTTTTTCGAGGTCTATATGACCACGTGTCTTTTTTGAAAAAGGCATGGTATCGAATAATCCGGAAAATGGAATTGAGGGATTACAAATGGACTTAAGGGAAACAGTTTTCTACCCAAACTTGGCATCGACGGGCCCACTTAGTTAAGTTAAAACCTATTCCTTTAACAGTGATCAAGAAACATGTCCTTACAACTAGAGTGATCACTCTTGTTTCTACAGATTAATTCTTTAAAATCGCTTTAAGACCTAGGAGGAGAAGGAGCTTCGATAGAATATATAGGTTATAAAGAAGAAATTGCTTAATATGGCATCCCCATGCTTTGATTGGTCGTACCAAACTCATTCTTGTGTATAATTACAGGCGGGGAGTTGAGTAATCAAATTCTCACGTCCTTATAACCTTACAAGATAGCCGCACCAACGTAGGTTTGCTTCTATTTCACCTACTTTTGCCAATGATAGCCACATTGTGTAACCCACAAGAGTTTACCATTAACTTTCCGGTTCTTATAGTATTTGATAACCTATGTTTTATGACGGCGTAATGTCTTACACACGGCAGAAACCTCAGTAGAAGACCGACTGCATTGGACTTATGCGCCCGTCTACTACATAACGCCGTTATAAAGCATATTTTATCAGATACCACCAGAACCGGAAAGTTGACGGTCAATTCATGCGGGCGCACAATGTGACAATTATTTGCAGCAATTGGTGAAAAAAGAAAAAATATCTGAACGCCCCATTGCGATCAACATTGGTCACATGATACCACCGCCTGAAATACCGACCACTGATGATATTTGTAGCTAGACGACTCACAAAGTCCAATATGAGGGAAACGGACCTAGGAAAACTATTAACGGGGTTCGGAAATTCCGTTTCTCTTTTATAATGGCGGTTTTTGTGCGGTTGGGTTGCCCTGTGAATGCTTACATTATGTCAATCGGTCCCATGGGACGGCTGCGTGAGCATGAGTTATTACTGTGTCGCAGGCGTTGCGAACTTAATCTTTCTCAAAACATAAATATTTCATCGCCTGCTAGAGATGTTCCCCTCAAACGATTCGCTTTGTGTCATCGTAAATGGAAGATGGCTCGAAAATTGATTTTATGCTGTATGATGTACTAACTTGCTCATATCAACATCATATAAAATAACTATGGTGAACGGGTATACTTTAATATACTTCTGTTTTGAGCGACCAAAGTTGCTTTCTGAATGACTTATATCCTTTATTAAGAGAGCTTCTGACTTAATAAATTCCCCCGCACTATTTAAGATCAGTCGCTTTAAAAATGACTTACTGAATTACATTTAGCCCCTTACGCCATAATGACAAAAGAATTAATGAGGAGAGAATTATCTTTTTTTCACACTGATGTCTACCTATTATCAGAAAGATAATGATTTGCCAGAATAGTCGTCTTCTTTTTCTACACAAATTCCAATATGATGTTATGTAAAATATCTTTTTTCGTGCCCAAACATTTTTTCTTCTTTCATAAACAATACCAAGTCAAAATGAGAACACAAATGTCTTACGGCTACACGTATATCCGTTGTCGAAAATAGGATTTCTTCTTATGTAAAAAAAAATCATTTTACAATTATACTAACTTCCTAAGATTGTCTAAATGTAGAGTTTGTATTTGTATTATCATATGCATACCGAAACAGTATTAAAAAAATCGCTCTAATTCATCGCGACGTCAACGCCAAAGTGATTAAAATACATTTTAAATGGGAAAACCGGAATGATCAAATTTACACAGCTTGCTCCTTCTTCCCCCTCAGTTTCATTATAAGAATATCTTGTGAATGGATTGAACTATAAGTATTAATACAACAACACTAATAGATTTATGATTACATTGGAGCACTAGGAAATAGCATTGTATTAAAAGAAAAATAAAGATAAATCGAATTTCTCGTAAAAACTTCTTTTGGAATAATTGTTTCATTTGTCGTCTAATGCGTGCACATAAGAATACACGAAAACAAACAAGTAAAGATTTAATTGAATTTTCACTGAAACGATATAACAAAACATTTGTGCGAAACAAATATTTACATGCGGAAATTGAAACGAAGATGATGCATTTTAGAGACTATTACACTTCTAAGAAACGATGGTTATTCATGTGGGGTTAACAGTATCTTTTGACGATTGAAGACTGGTATGTAGTGGGTGACATAGGTTCGGTGACAGAGCGTCGGCCTATCGGTCGGGCCGTTTGCTTGTTGTTCCCCTTCCTTTGACAAATGTATTTATATATGTTGTATATGCACACCTCATTCTAATAGACAAATGTGTTATCTTATCTTACACGCATGCATAGACGAAAATGCCCACATAAAAGTTGACTCGTTGCCTTCTACAACAATGCGGAACGGAATAACGTTGTTCTCGAGAAAGAGCACAAAGCGAACAGTTCAGCAAACCTTGTCTTTTTGCGAGTTTTTACTATACGCTTTGTGTGCTATTTTATTCGAGAGCGTTTATATAAATTTTGGTTTTTGTGTGTTCAGGGTCATCCAAGCATCTACAATATGTTTTTACTCCATGCTTTCGTTTATCTGTTTCTTCATATCTCTGGTATGTGAATGAAAAATATTCGCATTAAAGATTTGTTGGATTATTTATCATTTCCTAACTCTTTTGTACAGAAAGTTGTTCTTCTTTTGTAACTTTCCAAGCGATTGGTTAACCGATGCTTGTTTGCTAAGTAAAAACCTAAAGCTACATTCACTCTCATATCATCAACAGTGAAACTTACAAACACAGTGAACAACGTCACTGTTAATTCGTATGGACTAGCCTTCCGTCATGCGCTGTGACATATCGGTATTGTATTCATTAAATTTTGATCCTCTCTGAAACAACGTTTATTCTTTTACGATTATTGCTTCCATTCACCGATCCAAATACATTAATAAAACATGGTTTCTGCCCTAAAAGTCAACCTATCAACACATATATCAAATTCGTACAACATACAGAACATATTCACACCACATGTTCACCATGTCAGAGGTTGATTGTCGAATGCAATCGTGATAAAGTCAGCACCGCTTATCGCAACATTGCACATTGCGTTTTATGGTTAGCACTAGATACAATAACGCAAGTATTCCGGTTTGAGATAAAGAAGGAGTCTTAAGTCCCAGAAGACTTGTCGTAAACGATTGTTTTTCAATTAGCTGTAATAAGTATCAAACTATAGGAGACATACAATTTAACTTTTTTTTCACACATTACGTTCGCAATTAAAAACTATTTGTGAAGATAATGCAATAGCAATTTTGACGTTTTTGACTTTGCGAGATCGGTTGTCGGTAAATGTTATCATCGCAACCTTTCGGAACCTCTAGATTACCGATTTTCAGCAGTGTGCTGTCTGAGTTTGTTTGGTGCAAAATCGTCATTGTTTCTATTGTTCACGACTTTTGATAAAACAATACAACAGCAGCTTACTATGAAAACGTTCAAATACATATAGTTTTCTTTGAAAATATAATAAAATATTATATAGACCATCTGTAGAAAAAGAAAAAAACGTACGAATGCACTCATGCGCTTTGATTACATGTTAAAATGTTCATTCGCTGTTGTTTGAAGAGTAAACCGAAACACACTTACGCATTTTCTATCTTGTTCACAACTGTACGATGAAAGAGTTTTTAGTGTACGTCTTATTTGTTCCCATTTTAGTGCTTTAACCTTAAAATACCTTTATAGGAATGCAAAATAAGTATAATTGAATAAAATGCGATTTTTCACCACAATTGTTTCTAATACACTCGAGTCCCGATTATTCCAACACCCGTTTTCCGAAAAACATGCCTTATTCAAATTAGCGTCCAAGTCCCGTCGATGCCATGATAGTTGGGGTAAAAGACGTTGCCCTTAAGATACTTTGGTATTTATTTCCGTTTACCGGATTATTCGAAACCATGCCTTATTCGAAAAAGACTTATGGCCCCTTCGACTTCGAATAACAAGGGTCCGACTGCATATCTGTCTGGTACGATTATTTCTATTAAACCAGGGCTCAGATCATTCAATGCCGAGCCACAAGAGTGTCGCGACCCAGCGACGATTAAAAGGAAAAATCCCTCAGTTTCATCCAAAAGAGAGCAAACTTTTGCCAGGTTGCCAATCTCCGCCGAGAGAAAACATTTAATATCTATATATCAGGTTATAAAGCATTTCCAACTTTTAATCGTGAAACTTTTATGTGACATGATATTATTGCATTTAATGCATTTTAGACGAAACACGTTCAATTGTTTATACATGTGGTTATAAAACATTTCCAAACCCTATCAAACCCTTTTATGGTCTAGATATGTTTTTGTGATATGAACATGTATTTCTTGATACGCTGAAGACAAAAACAGAAGAAAAAAGAGCAAATGCTTTAAAGTTTTGAAAAAGTGTTATCCAGCATTAGCGACAAGCTTCGACAGCATACCTTGACATGTCACTAGAAGTCTCGAATTTATTTTCTTTTTAGCTCGAAACGGAATTTGTAGCAATTACTTTGTCTGAGTAATACTCCAAAACATAAAGGTCTCCTATAAAATAAATATGGAAAGGGAATTCCGATAAGTCGATATTTTTCTCTCAGAACGTTGGCAACATTTTGATAAGTAAAATCTTCTTTTGTCAATACTATGTCAATTCTGGTTGATACAGTTTCATGGAACCAGTTGTCAATAGAGTCTCAGGTCAGTTGTCTTCAGCGCCATATTACTCATTATATGTGAATCATTTAGAATAAAATGAGAAAAAACGATTAGAGAAAGGCATATAATAGTGAACGGGAAGTCACCCTAACAATTTATTCCAGTGAGTGAAATACTATTATAAAATCTAACCATGTTGAGGTACTTCAAACATTTATTGTAATACAAGAATATGAGTTTTTGGAATGAATGAATGGTGTTTTTAGGCACACTGACATCGACAAACAGGGTAATTTAGCATGCATTTTACACTTTGAAGGAAACATGATATTTTAACTTTACAGATAGAACGCTTGTCGCTCATCCTATTTCAACGAAAATTCTACGACATATTTGTCTTTTTTCCACGTTATATACCGAAAAGGTCACACTATTCTCTATTTTATTGAAACAGCACGACAGCTATGGTTATTAAGCGATTATTCTTTTGATCAAATTGCAATTAACTTATTCAAAACGTCACTATTGTTCTTTCGACAGAAAAATAACAACAACATAAGCAACAAGAGAAAGAGTAATAATACACAGACTAATTGAGAAAACTTTCACTTTTCGGTGTATCGTACACGACTTTGAATGCTTTTGAAACCGTCTTTTGTAAGACCAAAAGGGAAATTCGCTCACAATTAGCATTGGTTTTCTTTTTTTGAAACGTTTTTGTCTAGTTTAAATAGCTTTCAATAGTAAGGAATATCAAAACAACGAGACACATGAATTTGCTCTATATAAAAAGTGTAAAGATGATGTTTGTAATTTTTCGTGTACGATCGAAATATACTCATCATCGAGGGACCTTTAGAGCTATATTTTCCCTAGTAAAAACCTATAGCGCTAAAGGTCACGAATTAAAACTTAATATTCTTTTCTAAGTAAAAAATATTATCAAGTCTATATTTCTAAAAATGGTAAACACGACTATAAGATTAAATAGTAGCATATATCATTTGAACAAATACAAGAAAGGAAACAAAATAGAGGAAAAACAGAAAAAAGCATAGTCCTACCATTATGGGAAAATTGCAATTATAATTTGATAAATGAAAACACAATATAATGTATCTTGAGAAATAGATCAGCCTAACCAAAAAAGGACACAACATGTGCAACGTTGTCAATGAATGTTTGTTACTTACAAAGGATAGAATATGAATGACAATTTAAATCAGAAAAAAACCCATTGAATCAATCAATCATATGGATAAGATTCCAATACAGGATTCGATCAAAGACGAGAGAAGAAATCAACAAATATAAACCCCAGACACTTAATAATTAAACAACAATAATCATTTATAAAACTGAAAACAAAACGAAAAAAAATGATAAAGTAAACGCTGATTACAAATGTTACCTCGTGTTCGTGGTTTCGATGTGATGAGAGAGGGACCGTAGTCTATAACAGGGTATCGAAGTCTCTGACAGAGAATGGCGCAATGCACGTCAGGTGTACGAGTGTACGGGGTTTCTGAGCCGCAGGAAAAGTTCCGATAGACCGGGGAATCCCGCCTTATATACGGGCGCCGGGCGACATGGCACTCGCATAAATTATTCACCCTCCATAACGACTTTTCATTAGTGCTTTCCGTATCGCGCTGTGATGCGTGGCAGATATGTATCAGAGAGGGAGCGGCTTTAACTGGTTCTAGCCTTGTTTGGGAAGGGGTGAGGGGAGGGGGGATTTCTGGAATGGTCTTATTTCAAAGCTTCAGAAGAGGAAGCTTTATAAATCTGTTATTCGAAAAAAGAAAATGGAAAAAAGGACAGAAAAGATTTGTGTGTTTATTTTGAGGAACGGCCATTCACAAACTCCCTCATATACAGGGAGAATGGCCCGTGTGTCGAAATTACATAAAATAAAAAATGGACAGGTTGTGGTGGAAGTGCTTTTGCTGCTGTTATTCCTGCTGCTGCTGCTGCTACTACTGATGATGATGGTGATTCTTGTGGTCTTTGACCGGCATAAATTTAAAGCAACACCAAATGATAAAAAAAAAACGCTCACAATCCCTTTTTATCATTACAGTAGGTATGAGACATTTATCGTACAAGGATTAATTCTTTCTTAGGCAGAATACCCAATATCCAGCATTTTAAGGCTATTTTTTTTCGTCGGATTACGTCGGTCGTTCTCGGTATACATCGGTCATGAAAGAAACTATTTGGTGTAAATCAAATGGTTTCGGCCCCGACTGTCGTTTACCGAGAATGACTGAAGTCATCCGATGTTTGAATGTATTCCAAAATGGCATCACATGTACATTGTGTTGTTTACATATTTGTATATCACTTTGGCGTTAAATGATTGAACAAGTTTGAAAGAAAAACGGAACCCCTTGTCTACCATACCTACTTGTACATTACATTTCGGGTAAATAAAAGCAATAAAATGTAATTGAATGCGGCGTATGAATGAACGGTATTGATATCTTTCTTCTTTCTCATATTTAATGCAATGCGCAATATCTTCTTAAGAATCCGTTTTTCTTCTTGAGTATTTCCGATACAGAAACCGATTGATATTATGTTAACGGAACCACAAACCGACACAATAGTCTATGATTACGAAGTTCACACGTTTACAAAGTTTGCAGAGGTTCAAATTCTCCTCACTTATCTGGATATTCACTCGCTCCTGATGTTTGCAAAAGCGACCAAAATCCATGCGAACGCTTTTACAAACTTCGTGAGCAATTATAAGACCAACATGCTGCGATAGAAACATTTCTTGTATCACAGTACACTTTGCTCGCGTTTGTGCAAGTGATGATTTTATGCCAGAAACATTTGCAAGATAGGGATGTTTACACGGCGACATGACATCTTAAATATAGACTTTATATCATTCGAGAACGTACAAACAAATGGAGTGAAACAATTTTGTGAAATTCTGATTTGTTCGTGTTTGTTTAGTTGGGGTTTTCCTGACGACAACAGTCTTTCTGGTAAATTACAATCCATAGCAGATTTCCAGAAGGCCGCAAACCATGGCTAACTCTGGCATATGGTTAGAACCATCAATCCTCCGTCTTTAGTAGAGAGAATACTTTTTGTGCTTAAAGTTATTCATAAAGAAGATATAAAAGCTAAAAACACTTTTCGTATAACAATGACCCATGAAAAAGAAAAGTTTGAAAATCCAAGAGACATCATTTAATGGTTTGTATGCGATGTCGGTCACAAGGAATGTTTCGAATGCTTTCCGTGGTACAACCTTAGACATAATCCATGTGGACGTGTCCCACTCTCTATAAGATTAAACAATTGACTAGTTTATGCTAGTAACATGTGTACTGATTTACCTATTAAAGACGATTCGTTGCAGTACTTCCATGGACCTATAATTCGTGTTCTTTGATGAGAAGAAATCATAAATACACATGAATACCATTGAAGTTAATATCTAAGTTTCATTTAACATAACATTTACCATGACTTATCGAAAAGAGCATTTATCATGAAAATGGAAATTTTGAGAGTACATGCGTACCGAAAAAGCTATTCGGGAATATCCCTTCTCTTGCGCATGCGTACAAGGTTGCTCTACCGAGACAACAAAGTTAACAATTGGCCAAGTTAACAATTGGCCAACCAGAATGAAGCACTACTGAGTCTCATCTCCCAAATTTCTACAACCTACGGTTGTCATAAAAAGATTCACATTTTTCCACCCAAAATAGTAGAAATAAAACGAAAACAATGGAACACGCTTCGTTTGATTGTTATGGGTCATGTAACATCATACATAAAAAATTCATAGTTTTTCCATGTTATGGAAAACAAACAATTGCAGATCCATATCGCCGTAGCTGCTTCATTGTTGTGAATTGAGATAAAGCGTTTTAGTTTAAACAACGATACTATTACAAACCATCTATCGATAATGCATACTTGAATAACAAGAAACCCAGTGCGCATGCACATAAGGATAGTGTTTCATTTAGAACCTAAGGAATGACAATACTTTCAATTTGGCCATGATCTGTAACCCCTGGATAGAGAGAGTTAGTTTATGATGAAATTGTCTTTTATTTAAATATTACAATTATAACCTATTCCTCCTTAAAAACATACTAGCGCTAAAAAGATCTACAAAACTGGGTAAAATTAGTTATTGAGCATGAAAGAATATGTTTAGACATGGCGAAACTCCACATTTTCATGGCAGTATAACGCCTGCAATTTTTATAAGCGCTGTTTGAAAGTACTTTTTCCACGAAGTGTGTGGCACACAATTCAACTGTACTGTTTATGGTTCTAACCACATGCCAGAGTTAGCCATGCTTTGCGGCCTTCTGGAAATCTGCTATGGATTGTAAATTATCAATCTATATCTTTTTACCTATGTATCTGAATAAGCTCTTTAACATCATGAGCTCTTCTGCAGATCCATGTTTATTTTTGTCATGTACAATTTTGTATTGCTATATAACATGTTATGTTTATTATGCAATAAAATATAGTTATAGTTTACATTCAGTATATGTCTAAAAAACGATGATCGCTTGGATAAACGAGTGGTGTTCACCTGACTAGGTATGTGACATGATACACAAACAAATACTGTCACTTATCCAACACCAACAGCGTGAATATTCAAAATGGATGATTTCTAATTGTAAACAAACCATACCGTCTTCACTCTTTTAAAAGCATCATATGAACATGTTAGCGTTTCAGTTCCTGTTTAAAATGGAAGTTAAAGTACTTTTATGTTATTTGTAAATCATTCTGGTACTTACACAATGTAAGTGTAAATTAGCGCTAGTATGGCTTTATAAAGGGTGCATATAACGTGAAAAGCAACATCAGACGACAGATATTTAAATGTCATTAGTTTCTGTGTCTTTAATGAAAACATCGTGACAAATAAATTTGAAGGTTTGAAGAAAGGTCGTTCGAAAACAGAAAGCAGAAGAAAGGATGCAACTACGCTATCCGATTGTTCCTCATCCACAGAAAAACAGAACATGAAAGTGCGACACTTGACGTATTCTGTTCACGGGTTCATTGTTTGCTTTGAACCCAGTATACACTATTTGGGCATATGTGACATTAATCAAGCAAATACGACTGTACTCTCTGTGTAACTCGTGTGAAAGCATCTATAACAGACAAGTTTAGCTATTACCTCTTTTAGTGTATTTGTTGCATTTCCAAATCGAAAGTAAAAGCAGACTAAAAAAAGTGTAAAAATACATATTTTGTATTGAATTGGGTAAAACAAATATATGTGATAAAAGGAAAAGTAGTCTATAGGGAGCATTATCCTTAATATAGATAATATAAAATATCCATATAGTTACACGTGATTTCTTAATTAATTTCAAATCGAACAAACCAAATATCAAACTTTCTTCTTGTTCGATCCTTCAACATATTCTTGATCAGTTTATATGTTTTACAAGTCGTTCATGTCCAACCGTGTTAGCAATAAAGCGTTATTGAATGAATCACTCCAGGGTCGCCCAAAACGTTTACATATAATCGTGAATTTGGCTCTTTTTTATGGTAATATAATTCAATATCGTTACTCATAGAATAGCAAAAAGCATGTTTATACCCATTCTAAAATTGATACATAGTAATCAAAACACAAGCATAGACAACCACAGTTCGACCAGAGATGTATAAGGTGGAATAGCCTGGGGCCATGGCCCATGCGTATACCATGTACTAGGTGTGGGATATGGACTTGGTCCAGGAACCCAGTCTAAAGATAAAAAGGTCACACACAGTATCATGCCAGGTAAAAAATTTAGCCAATCCCCGAGAATGAATTTGATACAAGTCCAATTTCAAACAAAACCAGTGGATGGCAGAAAACGACTTTCACTTAAAATATTAAGTATAAGAAAGAAATACTAGCACAAAAAGATGGGCTGTGCTTAATGATCCTCCATTCTTAACCATTTTTAAATCATTTCCAGCAAAGCGAGGCAGAATTGACTAATGAGTTAGCAACATATATTTGTGTAATTTAAAATGATATATGCCTGTACTTGTGGGCGCGAGGCCTTTGTACCATAATAAAATATATATCAATCTAAACAAACTAATCCCCAAACAACACCCACGTTTTGACAAAACGAAGCAACTATCCTCGCCTCAGCACAGGAAGTCAGCTGCCCAAAGCGGGTAGCTGACCTCGTGTGAAGAGACGAATTAGCTAATCTCAGCAAATTATTCTTCAAAAACCGCTATCACGTCTTAAAAGAACATTAAATTTGATATTGATTTAATAACTCATGCATTGTTCTTGTAACAATTTGAGTAATAAACTGAATAAATGAATATATTGTTAAATAGTGCTATAGCGCTAATTATCTGGCCAAGTTATCATTCACAAACCAGGTGTCAGTGGTGTTAAGGCGAGAATATGACCTGCCAAGTCTAAACTGATAAAGTTAATTAAGGTCATATCGTGAAATGATTCTACAAATGTTCCGTTTAATTATATTCCGTTGCAGAAAAAAGTATAAAACACACCCACACTCTTCTTATGCAAACATTCCAGACAACATGTATACCAAAAGATACATATTTTGATTGACGAACTTACAAATATGTCGCTAGTTTTGTTTAAAAAGGTATCTAAAGTATAACATTCATTAAGACACATCTACAACTGTCGTCTGCAATTGTTCAGCCCAAATGATGCAGTACCATTACAGAACAGAACAGAACATATCTTATTAAACAAGTACATAGTACATAGTCATATTATACATAGTTTGTACAAAGTATTATACCATGTGGTTTCTATGGAAAGTTATACTAAACACAATATTTGATTATCAAAGAGTGAAGAAATTAGTAAAAAAAAAAGGTAATTAAGATAGTTGTGTATGATTATGAACGCTTAAGAATAGTTGACGTGCCTCCAATGCCGTTTTTATGTATTTTGTCAAATTAATTAGTAAAGCTTCATTATTTGTAGACATGAGAGCATTGAACTTAAAAACAGACGATTTTTCATAGTAATACTCAGTAATATATTTTTTTCTGATTTTTTCGAAGGCTTTACAAATGGCTCGCACCCGTTGCGGAGTACTACGACCCGGAAGTACTCCGTAAAGTAGTCCCATTTAGAAATTTTGAGTTTCGACTTCTGGTGCATAGTTTTGCTGGTAAGAGATGAGCTGGTAGAACACTGATGTGTTTCCTGTATAGATTATAGTCCTGCAATGCTCCCAAAGTTTGTTTTGATTGCTTATTGAAGGACTATTTGTTTGGGATGTATGAACACAAATACCGGTACCTCGGCTAGATTTGACAGCTAGTGCACTGATTTTCGGACGGTACTAATACACTTTGCTCATTAGAAAAAAAATGAGACGATTGAGGTGTCCATTTTATTACAGTTTCTGAGAGTTAAAAGGCCAAACTTGATGTTCCTGTATATAGCTAAGCGTAAAAAACACTATTCTTCATTCAGCAGAGTCTTGAAAATGCCTGATTTAACATTGGAGTCAATGAGAATTCAAGATCTTAAAAGTAACAGGTGTATGACCTAATACAAATAAAATGATAAACGTCCCCAAATTCATGGGATGTGCAACACATACAGAATCTCTCATTTTGAGGTATAGCATTCTGGGTGTAACGCCCTGTCTGTATCCTTAGAGAGTGTGTCGATAATCTCATTCTCATTAAAAAGAATCTAAGATTTGGCGGCAAAATGTCTAAGTATTGTTCGTACTCAAAATAAGGTTTAAAATATCTTAGGTCTGAAAGAGATGAACTAGACTCAAGGGAACATTGCCATTCTTGTATGAAACATTCAATGACTCTGTTTTTGAAAGGTTTTCGAAACGATGTAATATCTTACACCAATACTTAATAATTTTATAATAACGCATTACATAAAGTGGAAATCGACCTAGATCACCATAAACACCTGCAGACGTGGTGCTAGTTCTCACTCTCAGGATTCTCCTACAGATATTCAAGTGTACTCTTTCTATCGTTTTTGATTTGGTGAATCCGCAAATTTCCGAAGAGAATCCCAAGATTGACACAACAAAAGAATGTAACAATTGAGACAGTGCTTTTGGTTTTAAAGGATATTTTGTACAATGTTTTAACAATGTGTTGACCGCTTTTAAAGGCACATCAAAGGAGAGGAGTACAAATAAATTACTGAAAAAAAAATATGGAGTTCTTTTATTATGTTCATAAAAGTCATGAGAATTAGTCTAGGAATGCATTGAGACCCTATTAAATAGACTCATTTAAAATAAGTTATTTTGTGCTTGAAATATAGTTGTCTCCAACTCAATCATGTTTATCAACAACCTGTTTGTTTACATATTCAAAATAACGAATTCTGATTGGTCGGTTCGAAAATGTGCGTATCAACTGTCAAGGTCAGAGGTGAAGAATCAGGAAATCTGAATTATAAAACTTGCTTATCTGGGTTATTTCTGGTTTACTTTCACATTTAAGTTGTGCTGATGGTGTTTTCTGGTGATAACTATTTGAATATGTCCAAAAGTTTACCAAATAAAATAGTTTGATATAGCATTAATCTCCTTTAATGGGCCTTTAAGGCTTTACCTATTAAGTATTGGTTATTATGATTAAAATAACCATTATAGCTCATTTATCAACCATTACAGGGGTACTTCCTATACAGGCGGGACAATCACGTGACCAATGTTTTCGATGTCATGTCCAAACAAGATGGCCGCGCCAAGGTAATTTTGTTCGCCTACTTTTTCCAATGATAGCCACATTGTGTACCCTACATGAGTTGACCATCATTTATCCGATTCTAGTGGTATATGATAACCCATACCTTTTAACGGCGTTACGTTTAACACTCGGCAGAGAAATCGCAGTTGACCGTAGCGCATGTCCTAGGCAGTCGATCTTCGACCGCAATTTCTCTGTCGTTATAAAGCATGGGTAATCCGATTTACCCAAGTTATGATCCATACACCATGCAGAGCACATGCCATTGGGAAATGATATCTATTGGTAAGTAAACGGTTTGATCTACAGACAACGACAACACGTTCTCTCTTGCGTTGATATGTATGTCTGTTTCGTTTAACACTAACTTTTGTGATCTAGGTGACAGTTCTCTGTGGGGTCAGTGCCCATTCATCCAGCGGTCAATCAGAATCATACATAATTATCTCGGTGTTTACGACGAAAACACTAGCTTATATTCCAATAATATCTAGAGTACTACAATCCTTTACCTATATTCGATAAGTGGACGGGCCTGCCATTGAGTGGAAGTAGTAAGGTATAGGTAGTGTTAATAAGTTTAAACATATTTTAATATTTTATTATAATATATCTTTGTAAAATTCGATTGGAACGGAATCTTTAAGATTATTTAGTCCCTCTCCTAAGTTTGTTTTAGGTAACCGTAATGTAAAGGTTTGTTAGTTTTTAAAGGCCAATTACAGGAGATTAATGCTATATCAAGCTATATTTTTTGGTTAACAGCACCCAATTGTATAAACGTTGGTTAAACTTAACCAATTGGTTAAATCCTGGTTAACTGTGAATTTCTGGTTAGAATGTCGGTTAGCTCTTGTACAAACGTTGGTCAAAGTTAACCAACGTCGATTTTCTGGTTAAAGTTAACCCTGGTCCTGAGGTCGGTTAACTTTTTGGTTAACTTAACCAATTTAGAAAACGCATAGATAATAGCTTTTCTTGAACCAATCTTACAATGATATACACAATTTTAATGCCAGGACTGACAAAAGATGAGAGGCTGCAGTTATTTAAGTTATTTGAGATCTAATTTGACTTGGGAAAACTGTCATAATATGCATATTTTCCACCACCATAACTTCGCGCAATCATGTGTGCGTAACACATAATACCAAGCTAATAATATCAATTTTAATTTGGGCAGTAAGACACATGTACTTGTAAAATATGCTATTATTCTAACACATTAATCAAACGTATACATGTTAACATGTGTGCTCGCTCTTACACACTATTTAAATGTGTTTGCCTTTTAAAATCACGGGATATTTTTGTCTGTGAACAACAAAATCCTTGGACATTGTTCCAATATCTAGACGAAAAGAGATCGCATTCCTTCAAGATTGTTACAAATAAATCAATATTCCCCGTGTGGTACCTCAAATACACATGTACATTTAAAGTGTGATGCGATTGGACGTTGCCTTGGTACGATGTAAACAATTATACTTTTATCGATGGTTCCAAATAAACTATGGCGAAGAATGGGATAAATCGCCTTTAATATGTTTTGTATAAAAGTCATTCCCTTGAATATCTTAAAATAGATATTGCTTTATTTTGTTTCTAACATTGTACAACAATGTGTCCAGTGTTTAATGTTAAAACTATCTTTAAAATAGCGAACTCAACTCTTTAAGCCTAGATTAAGATACAACGGCGGTTCGGGAAGAGTTTAGTCGACGAAAGATGACGACATTTCTGTCTTGATTTCAAATGACAAAGGAATTCAAGAGTTTCTCCATGCATCTTTACATATGCTTTAGATTTTTATGAATTAATTCTAAAACTCTTTGTGTTAAAATCCCAGGCTTCTTTTTCCCATATTGCGTCCACGGATAGATTCGTCACCATTCATGCATGTCAACATAGACCGAAAATTGGAATCTCCATTTACTTGGAATACATGCTCACCGCAAGCTTAATTTCTTACATAGTGCATCTTATCTTTGTTTCATAACCAATTATGCTTTCTTTTTGGATTGTAACTTCGTGTTCAATGAAGTAAACGAATTAAAAGAAGTGAAGCGGTGAAAGATTTTTGAGTTATTTTGTTGCATTATGGGATATATTGGTAAAAATAACTTGTGGTTAACTCTAACCAGTTTGGTTAGCTAACCACTTGGTTAAATACTGTTATACAAACGGGTTAACCAGATTGGTTAGTTAACCAAAATGGTTAAAATTTAACCCAGGGTTAGCAGTTAACCGTGGGTTAAGTTAACCAACCTTTATACAATTGGGTGCAGTTGGACAGATTCAAATAGTTATCACCAGAAAACACGACCAGAACAACTGAAATGTGAAAGTAAACCAGAAAAAAAACCCAGATTAGCAAGTTTTATAATTCAAATTTCCTGATTCTTCACCTTTGTCCTTGACATTCGATACACACAATTTTTAACCGACCAATCAGAATTCGTTATTTTGAATATGTAAACAAACAGGTTGTTGATAAACATGACTGAATTGGAGATAACTATTTTTCAAGTACAAATAACTTATTTTAAATGAGTCTATTTAATAGGGTCTCAATGCATTTTTAAACTAATTCTCATGTCTTTTATGGACATAATAAATGAACTCCATATTTGTTTTCAGTAATTTATTTGTACTCATTTTCTTTTATGTGCTTTTAAGTAATAAATATAGGTATCTATTTTATACCAAACCGGTATAATGTTTACAGCTGTGAACACTACATTAACGATATATACGAGAAGTACAACACTTAGTAAATCTGAATCGTTGACAAGTCCGGTTTGAAATATAGGACGAGGTCCTCGCAGTGAACAAAAACATTTCAAAGGTTTGATGACTTCACTGAAATAATTTGTCACTAAATAGCTATTTTCATCAATAAAGAACGTGAAGCCCATGAATGAAAGTGTACCAGACTAATAACGAATTATCTCCATCATTGATAGGTTATGAAGCTTCGGAACTTCGAAAACAACATAATGATAAACATCAATCTAAAGGCTTCCAAATGCAAGATTGCTTTTCTACATGACTTCGAAAATAGTTCACGCAAAACCCCATCCGATCTCTCCGAATCTTGTCATCAGTGACAAACCACGCCCCCTTCCAGCAAAATATCCATAATTATCACGTGATAGCTGTCTCCAGAAGCTTAATCACGCTTATCATACGCGTGGCTTCTTGAGAAAACTAGACTAATTGCTCAGTTAGAACTGTCATAACGTCAAGTCAAGACCAAAACTATCGAATCTCCTTCATTGTAATACAGATACGATATACTGTGTTTTGCATGGCGATCTCCAATTCAATGCCTCAAACGATAAACACTCACAGGCGGTGATCACTTGTGTAGTTAAGCTTTTTCAAGTTGCAGTTTCTTTTTTGTTTTCGACCTAAAGAATCATGTCCAAACCTTTTTAACCGACAAGAACCACAAACACATGTCTCAAACGACCTCCGTGACCAACGGTTGCAGAAAATAACTCTATTTAATTCGAATGTTACCTCTCTCCGTTGGATATACATACTTTGACACTTCCTGTATTAATTGATCATGCTTTCAATGGCCACTTTAAATTGTATATCTATATCTAATAACGAAACAAAAACTGTATTGTTCACACGACATTTTATTTTGGCTTTCAAATTTTCTCCTTTGTGAACAAGCGCCTTTGAAGGCAGGTTTGACATAGGATGCGAGACATAGCGCCTTTTCAGTGTTCATGGGTTATGGCTTTAAATCATATCATAGAGCCGAACGTCACCGCTTGTTGTAAATGTTCGCAAAATTACTTCTATTCTTCAGGAACCATGCTAATGAATTATTTAATGATAAACGATATCAGTTTAATTATTAAACATTATAATCGACGACAGATGGATTAAACTATCGATGACATAATAAGGGATTCTCTTTAATTCATTATCATTTCGATATAAGGTTAAGTGGGTCGCATGCAATTTTACAAGTGCCATTTTGACTGATTTGAATATTAGAATACATTTGGAAAAGAGATGAAGCATTTGATATTTACATAAATGATATTCAATATTGATAGTATTTGAAAATTGTATGGGTTTGATATGCCATTTTCTGTCATTCAGGGTGGTTTTAATTTCAATGATTGTATTTTGTTTGCTGTATTGTGATCATACAACCTTTTTCGCACTCGTTCTACTGGGGTTAACATTTTTAAACATATATTAAAAGAACAGCGGCAGCAGCAGCAACAGCACACCACCACCAACAAAAACAATATTTAATTGCTTCCCAACCGAAAGCTCAATAAAATTAAGACCAAATTCAAACCGACCAAGCACACCAACCAAGCAACAAACCATTCAAATCAACAAACGAATCAAACAAAAATAAAATACAACAACCAATCAACCAAGCGAAATATTCAATCAGAAAAATAAATACAGATTCTTCTTCTTTGATATGTTTCCGTTCCTATTTTTCATCATTTCATTCACATGACAGATGCATTTTCTTAATGATTGTTAGCGTGTAAAATTGTCAATTCCTATCATTTTGTGCACTCAGCAAATGCTAATCCATGAAGACATCCTTTATCTGAAACGTCTTTTTACAGTTAAAAACATTTATACGGTGCTCTTCACACTGTCATCCTGGGGTTTCTGGACTCTTTGTTCATCTAATCAGTTTTGAAATAATCATGAATATTGTAGAAAAACTAACGCCTTACATCTTTAAAGTCCCCCATGTTAATTACCGATTATTCTAACCAGGTGATTGATATGAGCATAATACTTTTTTCTTTGACAATCAAGATTGCGTACAATTTATTTTCAATACAATACAAAATCTTTCTTTTGCTCAATTTCATGAGGATAACATAATGTAGAATGTAATGTAGAAAACTAACGCCTTACATTAAACATAATGTAAACGGGGCGTCTGTTTTGTAACTCTCACTGACATCTACCTCTCTATTTTAACCTCTCTATCTTTACCTTCCAAACGAATGGCAGTGCTGAGAGACATATTATACATGTAGCATTCACGTCGTTTAAAATGACCGAATGGTGTCTCAAGCATTTAAATTTCAAACTCGGTAGGCCGCCAGTCAAGCTCAGTGAAACTTTTCTATGAATAATTTCAATTCAATTCAATTCTTTATTTGGCAAAAACCAGCATATAAATGCCTTTGACCAAGACAACATTTACAAATATGGTACAGACATATATATTATATACGTATTATATATGCATGTTAATATATACAAAAAAAGAAATAACAAAGATTATCAAATCACGAAAACATACAAGTCACGAATTTAGTTGATTTATCACATAATGATATATAATAAAGGTAAATACATTAAATAATTTCATTTCTACATTTCAAGCTCTCTTTTAGATAATATGCAGTTTTAGTTAGAATACATTGACGTTTTGAAGATAAAATATTAACAAATGTATCTGTGTTTGGCCATGGTAGATATCCAAAATATTTATTACGAATGTTTGCATAGGCCGGACAGCACAATAAAAAAATGATATTCAGATTCAATCTGATGTAAAGAGTAAAGTCTACATATTCGATCACTTCTATCAATTCCATTAAATCTACCTGTTTCAATATATAAATAATTATTGATCGGGTAAAAATATAACTTAAGAAGTAATGTTCTGTATATAGAATGAGATGAAGGAATCAGAAGAAAAAGATGAAAGGGTAGACAAAAAACTCTCCAAACGACTGGTTAAGCGACCGGATACGACCATAATAGCCCCGATGCTGATTATTAATTTACAACATCCGGTGTGCGCCGTCGTCAACAATTTAAACACTTCCGCCCTATTACCCACGATAAATAATTCAGGTTCTTGACACCATCCTGTCAATATTAGACTTATTGTTGATATATTGACGGTTAATTTTTCTGTCTACTGAAGACACGGCATGACGTATCGAAGCAGACCTTTTGAAGACGAATTTTTTCCACCCCGCTGCGTATCATCCGAAGCTTTCGTTATGCTCATTTAACAAACCGGGCAAACATTCAGATGCTTATGAATCTTGGTAAACAAAATGTGACGTCCTCTCTCTAACTGTGCAGCATAATATCATACCTTCTTTTCGTTGCTCTAATTGTTCACACAGCATCCTTGACAAACAGTTGGCTTGCTAGAGCAAACAGACAAAGAGAAGAAATACAGAGAGAATAAAAATAGATAGGAGAAACAGACAGATAAAAGATTTACAATGCATGTTGACATTTTTACTGAAATCATAGATTTTACATGTATATCTATCTATATCCTTAGAAGGCATATTTGTTTTTATTTGTTTTAAGAATAACTGACAATTTCGAAATCAATCAGTTATAGCTGATTCTGTATTACATCCCTTACATCTGCCCATTTGTGGCTCGAGGGTTGTGAGTTTGTATTCTTATGTATATTCCAAATCATACTTTTTATTTCACTTGTAAGGCATACTTCTGAATGGAAAGGACGGCATAAGAAATACCCTCTTTAGGAATGTATTAAAATATCATATTTCTGGTCGTTCAACATATTTGAGCTGAGAGTCGTTTGAAAGGCGAATAACTGTTTCTTACATAATTCATTAACCTGTCAATGGTTAAATGATAGATAATGGAACCGTAGGGAAAAAATGTGATTGCGGTTTTGATTAAATCCCTCTTGAAACTGGTCCGCTTTTAAAAGCAATAACAATTAATAACAAGTTAATGGAAGCAGTTTACGACTATGGCAAAACGAGAAAAAATAATAATAATAAACGACTTTCGTTAAACGATACTCGCTATCAATGAACTATCTAGCGTTGCTTTAAAATTGTTCAACAAAGTTATTTGTGGGACCTAAATGTCTGCCATATCCGTGATTGATTTAATTGGGGAACGTTTTCACCTTTGGCTGATTATTGATTCATTCTCGCGTCCTGCTTTGACATTCATGTAGGATTCCTGGATTGCTGCCGCAATATTTCGAATGTATAATCACACACGATATTTACAGAGGTTTTCGAATGCGGTTCGGGCACCTCTGTAGAATAGGTCAGCTGATTACCGTTTTACTAATCGATTAAATATTTGGGTAAGGAAAATCTAATTTTCGTAAGTTATTTAAAACTGATATACATGCTTAACATCATAAATTTAAGTAGAATTTACAATGTGAATCGTCATTCGAAGCGTCTCGGAGAGACAATTCTTATGATGTGTTACTTTGCAATACTGTTTATTTCACTATTGAAATAAGGGAGAAGATCGTTTTGAACTTACGCTAACTCTTAGTGTAAAGTGTTAAATAAAACGCACTCAAGGAGTATGTAAAACATTACGTGGTAGCAATACGTGATACTTTACATATTTCTTGGTCGAAGTTAATCAAAGTAGGGCGACATGTGAACAATTACCAGAGGAATTAGTTATTAATAATGATTACATTGACAAATTCTGAAAATGTTACATTCATCAAGCGCAAGAAGGCCGACCACGTGATTAATTTATGAAATGTATAACTTATCACTTCAGTTCTATTTAATCATTAGCTTCTAAACACGAGGGTCATCTGTTCAATTCCTGATTGAAATTCGTAAAAAGCGAGCGAGTGCTTATAAAGATTTCAGGATCTCTTTTCCAACATTGGCGAAATAAACAAGTTTGGAATTTCCCCCCTTTAAGGGATTATTTCACAAAATATACTATGTGGGTATCCAATGTTAAAAATCGGATTAAAAAACCCTCATTCCTAAACCATTTTCAATATCCATATTTTAAAGATGTTAAAAACCTGTTTTACCGTTGAATAATTGTGAAACAAACAAACTAGCCGTCAGTCCTTTTGTTGAAAAGCTTTGTTTGTAAATAGTAATGGGTTACTTTTTGACGCACCTTGTGAGAGTGAGAATTTCTAGGTCAAAAATACTCTTACCCATTTAAGTTATTTCGCAGGACAAAAATAAAAGATCGTTGTTCTAAAAATAGACCGTTTAAACGGTTTACTGAATATTAAACCTAAGTGTACTATATCTCCAATACACGGTTGTGAAAGATAAATTGTATACATCTGTGATGTCTGTGATGTCAATTTATTCAAAGAAGAAATTGTCTCACTCTGCGAGATAGTCGTTTTAACGTGACTCCTATTCCCCACACGAATCAGCAGAAATAAATCTTTCTAACACGGAATCTAAAACGGCGCCCTAGAAAACGACTTTACACTTCGAATTCTACATCACACTTCGTTAATGGCGGATGAACGAGTTTACGAGTTTCTATTCTCATTTTATGCTCAATTGAATTTCATAACATTTTATAACCGAGTCATTTGTACGCCTAACTCGTTATCTTTGCATAATGCTTTCAACTTATCCAATTAGAACGGCCAAGGTTTAAACGAACGCACTGAAGGTAACGACCTTTTAAAGGGACTATCTCACAGAGTTTGTTGTTTTGAGTATCAATCATTAACACTGTAATTCAGACAATTCCTGTAAAAAGATGCATTTACGTATTCAATTTCTTTATTAAAAAGCTGCAGCAGATCTGAGTCTACATTAGAAATGTGAAATGAGTATTCTCCCCTTTCAGTATTTTGATTGAGATCTCAGCTTATGAAGAGCCGTTTGACTGCTCTCTTACACAATTTACTGGTTTGTCATGATTTGAGTGTCGACACATTTTGTAGTGTGGGCCCGACAGTTCATTACTCACTTGTACATTTTAAAAGGAATATGAAAATAAAAGAAAGAACACTGATTACAAACTATACGGTCTGAACAGTTCATTTTATCTAAGAAGGCACATATGCTATACATCAAATGGTAACGAAAGGGGTTACCAAGTGCACCCATTTATAAAGTTTTATGGAACTTTTGAGTTGTCACTTTATCAGTAGAAGATATTCCTTTCTTAGACAGTTAAATGTAGATCTATTAGTTGATCGCTTTAAACTTTTCGACGAAAAGACATTTTGCTCAATATGGCACGCATAGCGTCGCCGTGAGTTATTTGGTCCAGAAATAGGGTAAATGCGGCAAGGCTTTGCTACATCATGGAAGTCTTACAATAATCCAGGCATACGTTACTTTAGAGAGTATATGTGTCATTTCACCGGTTGAAGGCAATTTATAAAAAAAAAAAAAAAATTCCAATTTGTGAGATGGTTCAATGAAAGCTTATAGTCTGTTTATATTAATATACAAGATGTTACACAGATAACACAGACAGTGTGCAGATATTACAGGGTATCATTGGACACCGACATTCCTTTATGAAGTACATGTCCTTACTTTTGTATGATGTTTAACGCCGAATCATTATTTTTTTTAGTCATTTAACGGCTTTCTTGTATTCGCCAGTACTAGGCTAAAGCTCTAAAATGGCTTGCCAAAGCTCATTGTCACGAAATGTCCGCAACCATAACCACATAACCCTACATGTAATTTCTAAGTCGAATGTACCTCAATCAGATGGAATGATAATCGAGGCTCAATCTTTTTCTGTGAATGCGAATGGTTTTCCCATTGGCTTTCACTTATATAACTTATCAAGGGTTTTGTGTTGGAATGCCATTTCATGATTTATGTGTCGGTATCAAACCTCTCGGAGAGAGCGCATCAATATTTCATATTTGAATTGAGTCCGGAAAACAGGCAATTAATTTCAACACAAACGGATGTGGATTTAAAGTGAAAATCGAAATAATTTAAGCGGTATGATCTTATCGGATATTGGTACAAAGGTATGACTTGCAAACGTTTTATTAGAAACATATTAGGTCTGTATGGACCCTGTTTATCATTTGTTAGCTTTTAAGTAAAAGCATTATTGGGCTAAGTTTGACTCAATATATATGAACCAATTTAGTCATTTGCAAATACATGTAGATACCTGCACCCAATGACAATGCTGTAAACTACCTTTGGAATTGTTGTAGAACACCTAGAGATTGTTTCGATCAATTTCGTTTTATTTCCCCAACAGTGGTTCATCATCCTGACCAACTATTAATCTCGGATTCTGTCATTCATGTAAAGGTGTGATATGAGGACATTTGGAAGTAAAAAATCAATTTCTCTCTAAAATTGCACATCAGCTTGACTGTTATATGAAACGCACATGACAACAGTATTCAGAGGCAACATTAGATCGTTTATAATTCTATCAAGTATGTAAATAGTGAATGGACATGTATTTTAATCCAAAAACGTGACATCGCTTCTGAGATCTAAAGCATAAATACTGTACATATTTAGATAAGATAACGGTTCCTGAATGAATTATGCTATCAGTAGCTATAGCTACGTTTAGTTTTATTTCAAACAAAAATACAAAATCTGAACTGTTTGAACAACATTTCATTTTGACCTTCAAATGTTCTCTCCTATGGCCTAAGACCTTTTTTTTAAATATCGACATTGATGTGTTTGTTCTCTACAATCTACAGTGCGGAGCAGAAAGTGCGCATCCAAAGTAGCTCAAGAGTGGGCTATCTTGTATCATACACAGACAGGTGGGGGATCACGTGACCAATGTTTACATCTGACGTCCGAACAAGATGGCGGCTTTTGCCCATTTCACCTACTTTTGCCAATGATGGCCACATTGTTTACCTCACATGAGATGACCATTCATTTTTCGGTTCTGGTGGTATATGATAACCCCTGCTAAATAACAGCGTTACGTCTATCCCTCGTCGGAGAAATCGCTGTCGAAGATTTACTGTTTCAACATGCATACCCGTCGACTGCGGATTATGGGTATTCTATCTTAAGACTGCCATCAACAGGCACGGTAAATAAATCAACAGCATGAGTCAATTGGGATAAAGAAGGGAAATTGCTCATGATGATCACAATTCATTAAACTCAATGTCGTAAAAGTTATTTCATTTTTATACTTAAATACTGCCGTCTGCAGGTATACTCTTAATTTGAACATGTTGCAAGAAAGTCCCTGATTACGGAACGTGTCAATACCTAGTCATTGGCAAGGAATTTCGCGCGTTTTTATTTCACGTGACTAGACCAAAATTATAGCGTTCACTTGGCAAAGCTCTCTGAATATTATTTCGCCTAACGACCATATTCATTGGGACTCGCTTCCAATCAGGATAGTAAATAGTCACCTATTCACACATACACCGCGCTGTGGAAAAATCTATCCTTGAAGATCCAGCCATAAGTTTGGTCTGGGGCGATTCAACTTCCGCTTTCAACATAACAGACGGTTTCAGATGGTGATCATATGATGACCCCGCAGTATTTTGGGCGAATGCTTAATCACGATGTTTAAAGAGTCTCCGATTAAGCAAGGTGTCCCAATTGTCGCACTGAATTTTCTACATACATATATGAAATAATCATTGAGTTATTTTCAAAAGAAATATTTGTCATTCTGACATAGTTGATGTCACCTATTATGAACAGATTTTCGATAAATAAACAGTTGTGTAAAGGCCACGAATACTCCATTGCTTTTTTCAAAAGGACTAGTCTAAATCATTTAGGCTATCAATAAGTAACTTATCTGTAACTTCTAAGCAAAAACTGCATGAAAGTGTGAATGAGTAATCCTATTTCACTAAATGTGCTCTTTTGCTATAGACATTGATGTTTGATTCCGGCGTATGATTCTCATGTTGGGGTTTTCCACGTCCCGGTGCATACTAAACAGTAATCCATTCACATATGTCTATACTTCTTCCGTCTGAGCGCTGGCAATATTTGGTCACAGACAGTGGTATAAAAACGTACATACAAAGATATTTCTATTAAACCCGACTTCACGGTAGAAGACCCCTACACTTCCCATGTATGTAAATGGACCACATTTAGATAGAAGTCTTGGCTAGCTGTGTTTGGTAAAATAATGGGATGTATGGCTACTTGTCAAACTTGTGTTAAGAGGCCAGCTTATGGGACAGAGTAAATTGGCTGTTTAAGACAGGTTGGTTGCTTAACACAAATTGATTTACACTATAAATCTAACAATGGGACATTATGTAGTGGCTGTTTAAGGCAGGTTGGCTGCTTAAAAGGGTGGTTGTTTAACACAAGTTAGACTGTATTTTGGATATTTAACTAACTGGAATATCGCTGTCTTAACCCTTTCCCAGACAACAAGTTTTCGACCGTCCAAAATTGACAGAAAATTGCGGACGAGATTGCGGAATACAATGGTTTAGATATCAATTGGAAAATGAAGTATAATTCAGTTTTTAAGATTACAAAAGATACAAATTTACAATGATTGCAAACAAGAATCTTACACAGAATTTTTCCGACAAACTCTTTACTTTTTAAAATGAATATCAAAGACAACAAATTATGTACCTTTTGTCAAACAATTGAAGA
Source organism: Cerastoderma edule (assembly GCA_947846245.1). Classification (NCBI taxonomy): domain Eukaryota; kingdom Metazoa; phylum Mollusca; class Bivalvia; order Cardiida; family Cardiidae; genus Cerastoderma; species Cerastoderma edule. The sequence continues at coordinate 30,682,139 of OX401414.1, forward strand.
AACACTATTGCATCTTTTCTTTGAATGTTCAATTATAAGACAAATTGTTGACTTGTCGGATTGTGGTTTTATGTGTTGTCAACAATATTGCAGTATACAGTGGGCGGCAGTTATGCAGAAGTAGAGCGTCGGTCTCTTGTACCGAGGGCCCCAGGTTCGAATCCCCGAGAGGCGAGGTAAAAATTACCAGGACTAACCCACAGATTGACCTGAGTAGTGTTCTAGTATCCAGGAAGCAGTCATCGAGAGTGGCTTTGAACAAGCTTCAAGCTTCCTTCACAATCGTTGTAAAATGATAAATAGTATTGCAGTGCCAATGTGCCAATGGACCACGCATTTCCTTACCAGTACTGCACAACAATCTTCCCGAGCCGCTGAATAATTTCCACATAATCGTAATAGTATAGCCGTAAGAGAAGAACAAATCATTCGAGGAAATCTAGATTCCTCTAGAGAAGAACAAATCATTCGAGGAAATCTTGATTCCTCTAGAGAAGAACAAATCATTCGAGGAAATCTTGATTCCTCTTTTAAAAGAGGAATCAAGATTTCCTCGAATGATTTGTTCTTCTCTTACGGCTATACTATTACGAATGGCCCTATGTGATCAACACCCTATGAAAACGTGCGCCTTAATGACCTTAGCTGTCGATACGCCTTTCAAAACAACCCTTAGCTGTCGAAACGCCTTTCAAAACAACCCTTAGCTGTCGATGCGCCTTTCAAAACAACCCTTAGCTGTCGATGCGCCTTTCAAAACAACCCTTAGCTGTCGATACGCCTTTCAAAACAACCCTTAGCTGTCGATGCGCCTTTCAAAACACACCTTAGCCGTCGATGCGCCTTTCAAAACACACCTTAGCCGTCGATGGGCCTTTCAAAACACACCTTAGCTGTCCATGCGCCTTTCAAAACACACTAGTCATTCATTCCATGCATGAAAACGTTATCGGTTATTTGTGTTAGGATAATATCCATATGCGCATGAGGTTTTCTTGCAAACATGCAGAAATACATATCGTATTTTGTAATCTAAATACACATTTTAGTGTTACCTGCTTAAATGACCCAAACTAATATTTGAAGATTATTGAATACCATCATAACAAAGACTAATGTGATTATACGAAAGAGTCATATCAATTCTCGATATCAAATATTGAAACGTTTTCTTCCCTTGTGGTGGAAATAACTGAATTTCTAACTAATAGCCTGAAAAAAGAGGTCATCATTAATATCAAATCAATTCAGAAATGTTATTCAGGTCTTCGTAAACTCGATGTAATGTCATGTCAAATAATAGGAAAAATATATCAAAATGTTTACTTCCCTTGTGGTGGGGAAAACCTAGCCTGAAACAATGGACCATCATTAATATAAAATCAATTCGATGTCGTTATTCAGGTCATTGTAGACTCTATATAATGTCAAATGAAAGCACAGTACAAGGTAAATAAAGATGGTGTCAGATATAGCTTTAATCGTTAAATATGCTATCAAGGTGCCACCTTCAAAGTACCGCATGTCCCGCCATTGTATGCCGTGCAAAATTAAAAACCATCTATATAAAGAATGGTAAAATAAATGTATGTCTCATATCGCAGTTTTGTTGTATCGATCTATACGATGAATAAAGTGGATATTATCAGTCATCATGACATAATTTGAGGATTTGAGGAACCTCGATTCGAATATAAACTATGTAGAAAAGGGTTACGTAGTTATCAATAGAAGGTAATGTCAATTACAGTAAATGAGCGTTACTTTTTTGGGTTTTATTATTTCTATTTTCGCGTAATTTTTCCCCAAGACACATATTTCCAAGTTTTTATCGCGCCCAACAGGTCATCAACGAGTTTGTAAACACATATTTAATGATTAGAGTTAATCGGTAAATTCGCATTATATATTTATAAACCCCATTAAGTCAATTATTTAGCGAAAGAGCTTTGATTATTTTTATTTCCTTCGACAGCATGGCGAGTTGACATTAGATGATTGACAATGAACAAAATTAAAATACAACCAAAAGATCGTCATGCCGGTCTTTGAAATCGTTAAACGCTCTTGTCATGCAAGCATGGTACACGAAAAGTAATTACTACGTCCTTATAAACCGGCCTTCCCATTGAAAACAAGGCTCCCTTCATATCATCTATCAAAAACCTATAAAGTTGAAAATGGCATTTAGTTTAATGACAATGATTGTTGATATAAAATGCATAACGTTTATTATTTCCAGACAACAAATCTATGTACTAAATATCGATTTACACGTAGGTGGTAATATGTAAGTGGGTAGGATAGCTCAGTCGTAAGAACATTTGCACGTTTGGTGGAGGTCAAGGGTTCGAGTCCTGAACTGGCTGCATGTTTCCTCACCTTGGGTACAAGTGTGCCAGTAAAATGCAGCATCGTCTTCATTTTGATGAAATAGGCACAACCTTTAAGCGTATCAATGACTAGGTAAGACGAAATTTCGTCTGCCTTGGACAGGGAGGTCAAATTCCGAGCCCCACGTTGGTCAAGAAAATGTTTCTCGTGGGAATTGTTCCGAAATTATTGAAAAGTGTCTCAAAAGCCAAACTGGCTGGTCCCTTCACTAGGGATGTCACTACAATAAAGAAAAATTAACCTTTAATCTTAATTGACATTCATCTCGAATTTCCAAGGAATAGCATTCGTTTCGAGAACGTATCTGGATTTTTCCTTTGTCGTAGCTATCATGTGTTAGTTACGTCAGCTGTCAATTTGACCGAGGTGAGAAAAACACAAGCACACAGAGTAAGGCTCAAACCGGGCACCTCCTCATACCCTACGAACGCTCTACCTACTGAGATATCCGGCTTGCTTGCTCATTCATCTCTACCATGTAAACCGAGACCCCTACTACATACTGTTACAGTAAAACAGTCATAGCTCATTCAATATGATATTGGCGATACTGCTCTTTACTGTGGCTAGAACGTAATACGTTTCGTCATAACAGCCACGAAAGCATTACTGTGGTCGATAGGAACTGTACGCTGGTAACGTCAATTCAATTTTGTCCGCGGTCACATGGGAATGAGTGAGGTCGTTTCTCTACGGATGATTCTGGTTTCAGGGCACTTATCCTTCATGACGTGAACAGGTTGTTTTACCGCAGCTGGAAAGAATATGATAGATCCAGTAAACAAAACGACAATGCAAAGTAGGTAATAAGCAGTGGTGGTAAGCAACCGAGCATTTTCACAATTTTGTTTTTAAATATAGGCCAGTAATGAAAAAATACGTTTTTCTAATGCGTGCCGATCCAAGTAAACTTTCCTAAGGATTTGAGATTTAACTTGACTTCATCGGATAAACAACATTAAGCAAAACAACTTTTAACAAATTAGCGTTTTATATAAATTGGTTAGGTTAATCGAAAAATCTGGTCACGCAGTATATATGCTAGAACACTTACCAACAGGGGTATGTGGGAATTGACACGTTAATTCGATCTAAATATGACAGAAATGACTTGATGGAATCAATCACCAAGCGAGATTCAGAGGTCACATATAGACGAAGCTCGGAGTGATTTTGCAAACGGATCACTTCAAGTTTCTACCCGAACTGTTCCTAAGTGTTTTTAGGAAAAACCTAACTCCAACTCCTTACCTGAATTGTATCTTAGTATTTTTGGGGAAAAAGATCGCTTCAATTCCTTACCTGGATGAATCATAGCAGAAAAGGGTCGCTTGAACCACTATTTTCTTATAATTTTGGGGAAAATGTTTCCTTCAATGTCTTACCTGAACTAAACGTTAGACGTTTAGGAAGATGGTCGCTTAAACATCTTACCTGAACTAAACGTTAGACGTTTAGGAAGATGGTCGCTTAAACATCTTACCTGAACTAAACGTTAGAAGTTTAGGAAGATGGTCGCTTAAACATCTTACCTGGAGTGTATCTAAACTATCCTTCGGTAAAATGATCACTTCAATTTCTTATTGAGATATATCTTCAAAAAGGGGACAATTGGGAAGACGTGACCTTATGATATTTAACAGGCTGTCCGGATAATGCGTTACCAAACGGGGGATTAACATGACCAATGTTTACGATATTATGTCCGAACAAGATGGCCGCGTCCGATTTCTCTGCCGAGTGTTTGACGCAATGTCGTTATAAAGCATGTGTTTACGTATACCACCAGAACCGGAAAATTGATGGTCACCACATGCGGGGTACACAATATGGCTGGTGTTGGCAAAAGGAGGTGAAAAAGCAAGAATCCCTGGATTCATGTTCGAACATAAGATCGTAAATATGGGTCACCTGATCTGCCCCGCCTGGTTACTAATAATGCAGACGACCTTTGAAGGAATCTAGGAAAGGGGTCAACATTTTATAGAAGATTGATTTCCTGTTCTGTCATATTATACATGTATTCGAATTACCTATCAATTCACTATTTCACTATACCCGTCTGACATAGGAATTCAAAAGCAATAGAGACGAGACTTCCATAAAATCAGAACTATGAGATATCTCTTGTGTAAGATATAACAATGAAGCTGTCTACTCAAGATCTGTAAAAATATATGGACAGCTTATTCAGATGTGTTGGGCTTGTCGTTTGAGAAATAGACTATATAATGCACAATAAATTAGGGTGTCGTTATTATGTTAAAATTATGTTAAACCCTTTACTTTATACTAACTGTGTAACTGTATCAGCTGCTAAAAGAATTTAGAAACAAATGTGACAAAAGGATAAATCATTATTGATAAGCAAAGGTCAAAATGGCTATTTACAAGTATCATATCAACCTTTCATCGAGCACCAAGGTAATTTCCATTTGATCTGGAAACAAACGAGGCACTAGTTGGTATAGGCCTACTGATACAAATGCCGTTTGTGTCAAGGAAATGATCCATTTAATACATGTACCAACAAATTGGGCAGTGCAGTTCCGGTATGAAACTATTGAATAACGTTCAATGTGAAACAACGATCCCTCTAAATGTCGATTGATTAACATACAAAGTGGGCCCGTTATCAACTTGCGGGAATCAAACTCATGTGTCCCGAGTCATATGCTCTACAATAGAACATTTGTCCTCTTCGGACGCTTTTTTTAAAACTTATACCTGTCAACACACGAGACAATACGCTATCTGAATGTATTCAGCTTTTGAAATCACACTAGAAAAAGGACCAGTACAGTACAACTTGCTTTTTATTGTATTCTAAGCATTTGAATTGATACAACTCAAGTAAAATGAGAGCAAACTATCATCAAGGCATTTCTTAACCGGTAAGTAATAGTTCTTAGATGATATGTATGTTTATATGTATGCATATTATGTATATGTGTTTAATTACATATGCATAAATGTATATGAATAAACGCGGTGTACGGAATAAACCCCCGCCGGAATAAACCCCCACCCTAAAAAACGGCATAGCGGAATAAACCCTCACTCCCTTATTGCATACAAGGAAGAAACCCCCACGCTTGTTTTGCAAATGCGGAATAAACCCCCACTCATATTTGGCATACGCGGAATAAACCCCCACTCATATCTATTTGGTATATTATAGTTAGAAGAAGACCATCCGTGAGTTCTTACATGTCATCGGCCATAACATTCGGCTTCAATAACACCAACTGACGGCAACATTAGTACGTTTTATGATTGTGACAACAATGTGCTTCAACATGTGCTTTATCTTGACAGTGTTTATTACTATTTAACATATGCTTGTTCGTTTTATTTAAATTAATATAAATATTTATTAATATGTTGTTGTCTATTTCAGTCCTCATTAATAACCATTCTCACTTCACCTGTTTTTCAAGTAGTCAATTATCTCGCTAGTGCTACCATGGTGAGATACTAAGGTGAGCATGTTTGATCAATATTAATCAACTTGAATTATGCAATTATTGCTTAAACTTGGAAAATTCAGAATCGAATTACGTGTCAATGGTTGTCTTACAGTATGGATAACAGTTAGGGTGGGGTTTATTCCGCCTTTCTAAAACAAGGTGGGGGTTTATTCCGCCTATCTGAAAACAAAGTGGGGGTTTCTTCCGTGTATGCAATAAGAGAGTGGGGGTTTATTCCGCTGTGCCGTTTTTTAGGGTGGGGGTTTAATCCGGCGGGGCTTTATTCCGGGATTCATAAACGCTCGAAACCTTAACTAAAACATTTCCCATCTCAATACCTTTAGTACTGATGTGCGTATATGTGAGCGTTGGTGTGGGATGGGGATGGAGGTGTGGGGTGCATGTGTGGGTATGTATGTATGTACGTTAACCACACCTACAAGTGTATGCAAAAATGGATTTATTGTTACATTCTTTGTCGACCATGAGCTGTACATGCTTAAGTTGAACAACAAATTTTCCTCTTCTTTCTCTATTCCCTTCACCACTATTTAGCAGAATGAAGCGAAGACAGAATGTCGCCAGGCACATATCCCCCATTCTAGATCTATATCTTCAATCGTAATTCATTTGCCAGTACAGCCTCGACACTAACGTAACTCGCCTGGCATCAGGTGTTGTAGGCGCTTAAACGGACCAAAAGGAGCGAAACGTCGCCGTCGACATGTTAAAATCGGGTGGAAGTGTACTCCGCAAATGCCCTGTGATTCGATAAAGCGCGACCGCGTCCTTTTTCCCGATACAAGAGTCTTTGAAAGTATTTTGGAACTTGAAAACTTTGATTCAAAGTACCTCAACACAAAGAGAATTCGCTCATCCTGAGCAAATTCTCCTTGTGTCAAGATACTTTAATATTTATGAGTTCAAGTTTTAATCAGTTTTTCGGTTTTCCATTAGTATAACGTTTTCCAAAAGTTATAAACCGAGGTGGCAAGGTACTTAAAACTTGGAAAAAGGGTGCAAGTTACCAAATAGGTTCTCACATATACATAGAGTTACGATGTATTACGTCCTTGGGACGAGCTTTTGGAGAAAGGGGACATTCGCTCTTCCCCACAGAGCAAACCCTAAACAGAATGTTTCCAACGCCAAAGCTGTAGACAGATTACCCTAACGAATAGATACATTACAACTTTTATTTGGCGCGTTTTCTCTTGAATAAATAGATTCCTTAGTTTGGCTCTTTAGAGTAATAGTCCCTTAACACTGTAAAAGAATAGAACAGAAGGGTCCGTGCGGAACAGTTTTGTAGCATTCTTGGTTTTTCTTCATTGGTTGAAAACCACGTTAAGGACATCGGTCCAGAGTAGGGCAATGACATCGGTAATCAAATAGGACTTTCCCCAGTGTTTTGGCAATGTAACTCTTATTGTATGTTATGTACGTGGGTCAAAATAAAGTTTTGTTTTGTTCTGTTTTGTTCTAATTTCATTTGCCATTGCACTTTTGCATTTTAATTAAATTGCTTGATGGATAAAGATAAGTTTTAAAAAGTGTACTTGTTTCCTTTACATTATTGACGATTTTAAAAATAAAGGTCGAACGTGCTCGTCCATTCACTCGGACTGATTCAGATCTTAACTATTTGTTGAGCAATTCATATAGCCTAATCAAATGATATTATGTTATAGCTCCAACTTGATCACGTTTACCTAAAGGCCAATAAAAGGAGATGCTCATAAACGACAATGAAAATTAATTTATGATTGCAGTGAGACCGTATTTAATAAACTCCTTTGACATAAGATATTTGTGTTTAAAATATAGTTGTCTCCAATTCAATCATGTTTATCAACGATATGTTAATTTACATATTCCCAATTACGAATTCTGATTGGTCGGTTCGAAATATGCGTATCACAAGACCAGGTCATAGGTGAAGAATGAGGCAATCTGAATCATTAAACTGGCTTATCTTAGTCCGAATGATCCAGACGTAGATATTTCATTCTCAGTTACAGCTTGGATCATCCGAGTTAGGCTTATCAGGGCTTTATCTCGTTTACTTTCACGTTAAACCTGTGCTGATGGGCTTTTCCGGTGATAACTATATGAATCTGACCAAATGTTTACCAAATAATTAGTTTGATTTAGCATAAGTTTCCTCAATCTGAACACATCGGATTTATCAAATGAAAGCACTTCTGAAATATTAGGGATGACGCCATATTGTGCTCCGCGAGAATGCCGTCACTGTACTTTCGTTTTTAAAAATAGATCCTAAATGTGAAAGCTAAAAAGACGTTCGATTTAATCAAGGAACCAATTATATATGTCTCAACTTATAATTTCACCATTTCGTATGAGTTACCGATAAAGAATGATTTAAAAGGATGTTCAACACTTCCATTCATATTGAACTACTTAACGTGCACGCTTAGACAATGTGCTATACGCCGGGGCCGATTAACCCGACAATTGTAACCCTACACTTATATCCGAGGTGTATTTCACAGCTGACGGAAATACCCGAGTAGTTCCGATTGAAGTTTCCTTTCATAAGTCTTTAACATCGTTATGCTTGGCGTCGCATTCTGGCATCAAAAACACCCATTAATTCGTGTCATGCTGACTCGATGGATATCTATCGGTATGTCACACGTGTTCGTCCACTTACTTGGACTGATTCAGATCTTAACTATTCACTGAACGCTTTATATAACTTAACCAAACGGATAATTGTTATCGCGCCATCTTGATCAGGTTTGAAAAATGTCCATGCTGGCCACCTAATCTACTACCATTCATAAAAATTCCAAAACCACTTATCGCAAAATCTCATCGCATGTTCCTTTATGTATTATCACTTAACTCTTTACCACCTGCAGATGACATTTTTTATTTGAAACAGACGACTTTACAAAATCGTTGTAAACATATAGAAAAAACGTTTCAGTTGAGCTGTTGTGTTATATGTGAATAGAATGAAAAAGTATTGTGGCAAAAGGAGGAATTGCTTGTGACAAGCAATTTCGCGTTTTGCCACAATCCTTTTTGAAAGTCGTCTGCTACAAGAGCTACAAGAGGCAAAATTAGGCGTTAGGTGGTAATATGTTCATTCAAGAAAATCATTGATAGAATACCGCCCTGGGTTTGTACCACAATGGCGTAATACGTAACGAAAACAAATCATAACCAAGGCAGGTCATGTCGCCATAACAGATAAAATCTGTTTCATTAGACGCTTGGTTCACGGTAATGTGGTGGCATGACATTATCTCCGTCCTTTCCCGGTCATTTGTCGACCTACAGAGTGAATTCAAATAAGCATTAATTACCCTCCCACATTACGCTCTCAAATACTTACGGGGTTTAAGATAACGAATATGGAAATCACTAATGTATAATGGATAAATTGTTCATATGACAAATGTCCTGGCTTGTTAACAAGTATGTATTTTGCCTTACACGCCAAAGGATCTACTATTTTGTATTGTAGTCCCTTCCAAAGCTTGTCGTGGATAACTCTGGCTTGTCATTTCGATTATGTGCGACTCTATTTCTTACTAAAGCAATATTGATTTAGGTCCATTGCAGCACTTCTGTATCTCGGTTAACAGTTAAAGTAAACACTTTATTCTGCTATGTTAACCCTTAGCATGATATGTAATTTTCTAAAAGATTTGTCTTTCGCCTGTTTTCCAAAACCTTAAATAATTGCTTAATTTTGATAAGAAAAGATATTTAGAGTAGCAAATAGGTAAGATCATAGGCCACCCGCCAATTTACCTGGGCCTGTTTGCATAAGTCCTGCACTTAAAGAGTTAACAGGATTTCATCTGTTAAACAGATTATAATGAGAACGTCCAAGTCACTATAAAGCAACTTTCCTGAGCCTGGAATTATTCGCTTGTTCCTTCGTTCCTTTTTGGTCGTTGCTGACCAAGCATTTACAAGTTCTCTTTGGAACACTTCCCCAACCACTGCACTACCAAGTATTTCATGTTTGTTAACTAGATCGCATGGCTTTACACATAGTATAGGTTGTCCAATTTGTAAACAGTAAAGATAAAAAATAAGCTGTATTGCATTGCATTGTTTATCGCAATCGAAAATTTCTGTTTCGGAATGTTTGCATTTCTGCATTACAATGACGTTTGTAGCTTTAAGATGTGAAGACTAGTTAGGCAAAAAGTTGATTCATATTAATTAACATGTACAGTGAAATTAAATACCATGTCTGCATAAAGAATTAATGGGGCGATATATTTAGAAGTATTTTAATGTGGCCATATTCTATAGAAAGCTCAAGGGACGTTAATTCTATTGTATAGTTTAACAATACTAAGTTTCTCTAACCTGAAATACAAGTAGATAACAAACTTTCCTGGAATGCGAACCCAAATATGTAAATATAAATTGAAAATGAAATGAAATATTTTTCATATACATTGCATTTGCTTATTTAATTGTTTATCCATTATGCTTTACGCTTATGCTAAAATTTGCACGAGTATCATATAAAAAGATATACATCTGTAACTATCAAACTTTGCTTGAACCAGTGTGTCACTTGCCATTTGATATGAACATATAAATGCATTAAAACGAGCTTGTTCACTGATGAGAAAATGGAAAGTAAAATTAACTACCCTTAACCGAAAATCGTAATTACAGTTGAAACTATGTCAATTGGTATACTTTTGCTGAAATAGTGTTTGTTAAAAGCGGTTTAAGTTCAGTTCAACCGACTATCCAATCAATGAATTACAAAGATTGTGAATATGACATCCCTTCTTGTGAATCGACACCATGCCCTCAAAACATTGGGGAGTCTATCCTTAAGAAATGGTCATTCTTGTCTTGGAACGTACAGCTCTATCACACTAAATGTGTACCGGGTAATTTTAGGTCTTTCTTCCTTAAACAGCATCTGAACAAAGTAAAAAAAAAATAAAAAAAAAAAATACGAAAAGTAGATCCCTTCCGACAACGATTGTTGACAACGCAAATAATCTTGTTCTATATCAGTTTTTATGATAAATAATTCTCTTCATAATTTCTCCAAAATGCCCTTTTTTTAATAACGCACATGCTTCTGAAAATATAAGGAACCAATTAAATTCATCATTAAAGGGCAAACAGGTAAATATCTTTATTCATAACAATGATTTCCTCTTCAATATTTGGAAGAGCATACAACTTATACCTTTTTTCATTATCTTTGCTGTCGTTTTCAAGTTGAGCACGTGAAAACCCCCATTAACGATGGAATTATTTATAGACTGAGTTAGTGGGTTCATAGCTTATTAGACACAGACAAAAACAAGGAAGTTGTAAAAATAATCCCTCTTTAGTCTGGTATGTAGGAGGATTTCGTCTGTACCTAAAAATAACTGATTGTGCAACTTCCGGTTCAGGCACCATTTTTGTTGCATGGATTTATATCAGCCAATGGCTTCCTTGGTAAACGTTTATAGCATCTACAGCAGACGATACAAGAGAACATTGATGCAAGCCTCAAAGTCGCCCGCAAAAAATTTGATTTGTCTTCCTAAACAAAACCTCCAACATAACATTAAAAGAATAGAATAGAAATGTATTTATAATACGTGCAAACATATCTCGTCATTCAAACTCATTAGAAAGAGCCTGTTACTCGGCTAATAAAAGCAATTGCCGAGGGAATAGCTGTCACAAAGTTTAAACATAGTTTTGTGGCTGACTGTTTCACCAAAAGAAGAAGAAATTAATCTGAAACGACTCATGATGAAAGACAATCAGATCTAGTCAACATATGTTGGAGGAGCGTTTGACAGGCGCTGTTTTTTAAGAGACTGTTTCTTATAATCTTGCTTTCATGCTTTAATAAATTACGTTCTTTTAATTGTTTTAAAGCTATTGAAACCAGAAACTTTTAAGACATTGTAAAAAACCCAAGATATATTTCTTGACTTTTGATACTTATCTTTACCGTTTATCAGTTTGACTTCTTCCAAATTTCACAATATTAATTATGTGCAGGTGTTTCCAATTTAGAGAATTATCTTATTCCAATAGGATCAAATGGGTTAAGAAATATGCAACAGAAGAATTTAACCTGCAAACCCATATATAGAAATTGAGTATTTCTAAACTTTTATGAAAGTTGTCTGTAATTGTTTTCATTTTTGCCAACACAAAGTATGTATTGAAAACTGCATGTTTAATGATATTGAATTTGGAAACCGATGTCAAACAAACACATGATAATACTCTTGCAGCAGAAGCTAGAATCTATTAAGGGGGAAGAAGAAAAAAATGTTCAATACAAACAATTTCTGTGTCTCATTTGTAATACAATGCAATTGTCGTCAGTTTAAGTTTACAAATTGGATTATTCTTATAATCTCATATACAAAAAAGCCTACACAATGTTAATGATCATGGAAACTGTACCAGTGTTCATTTTGTTCAAATGTCTACCAACAATGATTAAACAGATAAACCTGAAACCTGTCATTTATATGACAGTTTGGGAAATCCTTGTGATGGAAGAAGAAATTCCTTACAATGAAGCACATTTCTCCCATTATTATTTACACTTGATACCATTTTCTTTTTTTATAATGCAATCAATTTAATCATAACCTTAGATGTACCTTATGATGAGTTTTGTTCTCAATATTGATATAGTACTAAGGAAAAGGTAAAAAATGTATGGCAAATTACTAAAGATAACTAATTAAATATGTCTTTTAACCCTTTCCCAAACGGCAAATTTTCGACTGTCCCAAATTGAAAGAGATTGCAGACAACATTTCAAAAAGTGATGAAATTGTAAAATATTCTTCAGATAGAGTAGAAAACCTTGTGGGAAAACGAAAAATTGCTCTTAGCGAGCAATTTCTCCTTTTCCCACAACATTTTCCAGATTCGTCTGCAACAATGTGGTTAATTGTGGTCATTGTTTGGTAATGGGTTAAGAATGTTATTAATATATACTAACATGGCATAATATGGGGGGAAAAGGAAATAATCTTTAATTCTGAAGAACGACGAAAATAAATGCAGGCAGCAATAATAAGATATGAAGACAATATTTTAATTGCATTATTGGTTAGATAACAGTTATATATGTCTCTGGTTGAAACCATAGCAAAAGAAAAGCAATACACAAACTGTCTACTTATTACTTATATAACTTCATTTCTTTGAGACAGCATTGATAGTACACTAAAACTTTTAAGTGAGTATTATCACTTATCAATCCAAGCCTTTCAGAATGTTTCATCAAGTAAAGTGATATGCACCAACTTCGTACAGAAGAAACATTTGCCTTATGCCAAAACAAACATATAACAACTTTAAGAAAGAGCAGGACGTGGAACATTCTATGTTGACCTAATTAGAACTACACAAAGACCACATCTTCACATTTTACAGATGTCTTACTACTGTCATTTTTGAAACACAGACTTCGCATCACATTTAGGCTTGTTGTTGATACTATCGAGCTAAGTGACTTATAATTAAATGTACGGTACGAACGTAATATGGGACGAATGGAAAATGATCGAAGCGTTTTTGGCAATTACCTTTTCATTTTTATCAATAAAACCTAAAAATCATCTGTATGTATACTTTCTGATTTTGGACTGTTTCTTTGCCGAAAGAAATTGAGGGATTTAATGGAAAGATTGACGATAATTCTGCTTATAGGCTGAAAACCGCATTTTTATCGGCACGAAGACCGTAACAGCTACAGTTTTATTTTGTTATTTTCGTCGATCAAAGTGGATTTTGTAGGCGCTGGACATAAGACTTAATCACTGCATATATAACTTATTATTAAATCGTAGACAATTATATACAATCAATGCTCAAGCGGTAAAAA